>CM038677.1:368640760-368996157 GCA_021605205.1 Aegilops longissima | reverse complement strand
GTGGGCACTAGAGCAGACGTGCCGGTGAAGCTTAAGGAGGGGGACTTAAATAGACCCAGGTATTTTCATCGCAAACGGTTCCTAGAAAACAACTGTGTGTGATGTTGTAGATATTTTTTATTAGCTGTGAAAGACGAATTTGGAATAAAGTGCCAACGGATGGTGTTTGAAATGAACGAGAAATTTTGTAGTACTAATACAACTGTCATGTCAAATTTTGGAAAATTTCAAGGGTCATTCGACCTTTTAAGACATTTAAGTGATTTTCTAGCCATCTAATGACCGTAATTGAAATTCGAACTACATGTACATGCAATAGCTAACCATAACGGGTTGAAAACTCATATTTTGTGTACTTGTGTGCAATTTAATTCCATGTGCAGTAAATTGGAAGGAATTTTCAAACATATTGGTCTAACGGCTATGACACAATTAAGCATGGAGTGACATGGCATTTTAATTCCAAAAAACAAAAAAAAATCATAAACACATGAAACCTTGGTTGATGTAATGTCATGCCACCAAGATGATGTGGTAAAAAAATTGGCATGTTTGACGAAAGTTTGGACACATACCCCTCACAAACCGGAGCAACTCACTAGAAGGCTCGTGGTTCCGAGAGGGAACAATGCATGTTTGATGACGAACGGGAGATAGCTTCCTCTTACGGCCTTCAATTTTTTTCTACGTCTAACATGCACTACTACAACTGTAATGTGAAATTTTTGAAAATTCTAGGGGCCATTTGATCTTTTAAAGACATTTAAGTGATTTTCTAGCCATTTAATGACCGTAATTCAAATTTGAACTACATCTACATGCAACGCCTAACCAAAACGGTTTGAAAAATCGTATTTGTGTACTTGTGTGCGAGTTAATTCCATGTGCAGTAAACTAGAAGGAATTTTCAAACATATTTGTTTCACGACATGGACACATGCATGCATACATATGCATGGAGTGACATGGCATTTTAATTCCAAAAAAAAAATCAGAAACACATGAAACCTTGGTTGATGTAATGTCATGCCACCAATATGATGTGGTAAAGAAATTGGTATGTTTGACGAAAGTTTGGACACACACCCCTCACAAACCGGAGCAACTCGCTAGAAGGTTCGTGGTTTCGAGAGGGAACAATGCATGTTTCACGACGAACGGGAGATTGCTTCCTCTTACGGCCTTCAAATTTTTTCTACGTCTAACATGAACTAATACAACTATATTGTGAAATTTTGGAAAATTCTAGGGGTCATTTGACCTTTTAAAGACATTCAAGTGATTTCTAACCATTTAGTGACTGTAATTCAAATTTGAACTACATCTACATGCAACGCCTAACCAAAAAGGTTTGAAAAATCATATCTATGTACTTGTGTGCGAGTTAATTCCATGTGCAGTAAATTATAAGGAATTTTCAAACATATTGGCCTCACGACATGGACACATGCATACGTATGCATGGAGTGACATGGCATTTTAATTCAAAAAAATAAAAAAAATGATCAGAAACACATGAAACCTTGGTTGATGTAATGTCATGGCACCAAGATGATGTGGTAAAGAAATTGGCATGTTTGACGAACGTTTGGACACACACCCCTCACAAACCGGAGCAACTCGCTAGAAGGTTCGTGGTTCTGAGAGGGAACAATGCATGTTTGATGATGAACGGGAGATAGCTTCCTCTTACGGCCTTCAAATTTTTCCCTATGTTTAACGTGCACTAATACAACTGTCATGTGAAAATTTGGAAAATTTCAGGGGTCATTTGACCTTTTAAAGACATTTAAGTGATTTTCTAACCATTTAATGACCGTAATTCAAATTTGACCTACATCTACATGCAACGCCTAACCATAACGGTTTGAAAAATCATATTTTTGTGTACTTGTGTGCGAGTTAATTCCATGTGTAGTAAATTAGAAGGAATTTTCAAACATATTGGTCTCAAGGCATGGGAACATGCATGGAGTGCCATGGCATTTGAATTCCAAACAATAAAAAAATGATCAGAAAAACATGAAACCTTGCTTGATTTAATGTCATGCCACCAAGATGATGTGGTAAACAAATTGGCATGTTTGCCGAACGTTTGGACACACACCCCTCACAAACCGGAGCAACTCGCTAGAAGGTTCGTGGCTCCGTGAGGGAACAATGCATGTTTGATGACGAACGGGAGATAGCTTCCTCTTACGACCTTCTAATTTTTTCCTACGTTTAACATGCACTAATACAACTGTCATGTGAAAATTTGGAAAATTTCAGGGGTCATTAGACCTTTTAAAGACATTTAAGTGATTTTCTAACCATTTAATGACCGTAATTCAAATTTGAACTACATCTACATGCAACGCCTGACCATAACAGTTTGAAAAATCATATTTCTATGTACTTGTATGCGAGTTAATTCCATGTGCAGTAAATTAGAAGGAATTTTCAAACATATTGGTCTCAAGGCATGGGCACATGCATGGAGTGCCATGGCATTTTAATTCCAAAAAATAAAAAATGATCAGAAAAACATGAAACCTTGCTTGATTTAATGTCATGCCACCAAGATGATGTGGTAAAGAAATTGGCATATTTGACGAACGTTTGGACACACACCCCTCATAAACCAGAGCAACTCACTAGAAGGTTCGTGGTTCCGAGAGGGAACAATGCATGTTTGATGACGAACAAGAGATAGCTTCCTCTTACGGCCTTCAAAATTTTTTCCTACGTTTAACGTGCACTAATACAACTATCATGTGAAAATTTGGAAAATTCCAGGGGTCATTTGACCTTTTAAAGACATTTAAGTGATTTTCTAACCATTTAATGACCGTAATTCAAATTTGAACTACATCTACATGCAACGCCTAACCATAACGGTTTGAAAATCATATTTTTGTGTACTTGTGTGTGAGTTAATTCCATGTACAGTAAATTAGAAAGAATTTTCAAACATATTGGTCTCAAGGAATGGGCACATGCATGGAGTGCATGCCATGGCATTTTAATTCCAAAAAATTAAAAAATGATCAGAAAAACATGAAACCTTGCTTGATTTAATGTCATGCCACCAAGATGATGTGGTAAAAAATTGGCTTGTTTGACGAAAGTTTGGACTCACACCCCTCACAAACCGGAGCAACTCACTAGAAGGTTCGTGGTTCCGAGAGGGAACAATGCATGTTTGATGACAGACGGGAGATAGCTTCCTCTTACGGCCTTCAATTTTTTTCCTACGTTTAACATGCACTAATACATCTGTCATGTGAAAATTTGGAAATTTTCAGGGGTCATTTGACCTTTTGAAGACATTTAAGTGATTTTCTAACCATTTAATGACCATAATTCAAATTTGAACTACATCTACATGCAATGCCTAACCAAAATGGTTTGAAAAATCATTTTTTGTGTACTTGTGTGTGAGTTAAAAAATCATCAGACGATGTAAATATCTAGTGTACAAAAAAGAAAATGTTAAGATCTGGCAAGACAACCAGCCCCCACACGATTGGCACTCTATCTCGCGGCTCGAGGTTTGGTAGGTGATTGGCAGGGATCATTAATCAGACACATTTCTGTATTGGAAACCGTCAGCTTTTATGTTCACACATGGATTTTGCTGTGGGAATCGTGTGTAATTCAAACTACAGTACTCGTAAATTCTGGCGACCTGCGTGTGTACTGTCCCCGTCGATCTAGATTTAGGCCGCCAATAAATACTACCTTGCTCACGTCGTCCCGCCTGCATTCTCATCTACATCCTCCCCTCGCTCGCCCTCTCTCTCTCTCTCTCTCTCTCTTTCTCTCTCTCTCTCTCTCTCTCTCTCTCAAATCTCTGCCATGGTGATATAGGGCGGAACCCTATGTGGGCGATCTTTCACGTTGGAGCGGATCCTATGAGGAAAACACGAAGAACGAGCGGAAGAACATGAGGAAATCACGGGGAGGAACGAGGGAAAACACTCAACCAACAAGGAATCGGTCACACAAATGCTAGATCAAAGAACACAAAGAGAGATACATGATTCAAGGTCAACAAAGGACGATACAAACGGTAGGCGTTCTTCTCCGTGAGGAGGTCTTGATGGGGTCCACCCTATGAGGGGGTCTTGAATCCGCTTGGGGGATCTTCTCCGTAGAGGTCCTGATCTCGAAAGGAGAAGTAGCCAAGTGGATGAGCAAAGGCTCTCTCACCTAAACATGAGCTAATCCAAAGCTGACCTAGAAAGGTGGGGAAGAAAGAGTATATATAGTCTAGGGGCGAAGGGTACAAGGGCTACGGCCCCAAACAAAGTCAACACTCAGGCGTCGGACGTCCGGAGGTCACCGGTCGTCCGGAGGCTCGACATGGTCCGGACGTCCGGAGGTCTTCGGACGTCCGTAGATTCGGTTCAGGCGTGCGTCGGTCGGACATCCGAAGGTGGCCGGACGTCCGTAGATTCCATGTGTCCAGCTGCCGGACGTCCGGAGGGCGTCGGTCGTCCGTGTGCTGGAGAGGTGTCGGACGTCCGGAGTCTTCGGTCGTCCGCCATTGGGACTCCGCAGCTCCGTCTTTTTCCGTCTTCTCTTCGGGCTTCCCTCGCGGATGGTGTAGGTGTTCCTTGGCGCTTGCACTCCTCCTCGTCGTCCATGAAGCTCCGGTCATACCTATGCATGCACCCGAGTGGAGTGTCAAGTAGTATACCATCCTCGAAGGGGTCAAGTGAACACGTGTAAAGGAGAAGATTCACCTTTATGTATGAGAAGTAGAGGTCGCACGTGTCACTTGCCAAACGGACTCTTGACATGGTGATGACCGTAGGATGCTCCGCATCATCCCCTCCCCCTTGGAAAGGATCCGACCTCGGATCGAAAACCAAATCACCATGGGAAAGAGATGGCGGTGCCGTGTCAAAGTGGTCGATCACCAAGCTCTCGTCATCTTGAAGCTCGAAATGGGCACTCTCAATGTCGCGCCATCTTGTGATTCCTTCAAAAGGAGTAAATAGAACAAACACTTGGAAAAACAAATGTGGTTAGCGTTAGTGCAAAACCAAGCATTCAAGAGGTGATTCACCAAACAAGTGTTGTCATCAAGCATAGCATAGGGTGTGACAAAGGATTGTGACATGGCATGTAAGCATATGAATTGAGCAAAATCAAGGTCATCATGGAAACAAGCATGTAAGCGTGAGGTAGTGATGCAAATATGTGTGACAAGAGAATAAGCATCTACCTCAAGAGCATAGAAATCATGCATAAAGCGCCGACAAATGGTCGATGGTAGGCATAGGAATCATTCACAACACCAAATAAGATGAGATGTCTAAACACATGGGTCAAGTGCAAGACAATCCAAGCATAATATGCATAGGGTGTAGTGAAGATAGTATGGCACTCAACACAATAGAAAGAGCAATTGTTCATCATGTGTGAGGCAATCAAGTCAAGCATGTAGCAATCAATGGGACATGGCATATGTGAAGTAATGACATTGTTGCACCCAAACATATGAGAGGAGCAAGTAATCCAAGAATTGGATGCAACACACAAGGTACATATGTCATGATGCATGGGAATGTGATAATGGCAAGTCAAAGCAAGATCTCTACTAAGTGCGCAATCAGTGATCCAAGATGAAATAAGTCTCATCCTGCAAGCAACACAAGTAGTATGATCCGCAATATCCATGCTCAAGAAAGATGTCACCTTGAAGGCATGTCCTTGTGCATTCTTCACGATGCCGAAGCGCAAGCAAACGCGGTGTAGAAGCGAGTCGTGGTAGAATGTTTGAGGCTCGCTCTCAAGAGCTCGAATGGTCAACTCACGTGAAGTGGAAGTCGACACAAAGTCCAAGTATCCTACACATGCACAAAACAAAACAAAGAACGTATGCGCATGGTAGATGAACTCATCATCCATCATGATGGTTCTCTTCTTTTGCACAAAACCATTAGAAGGACAAGTGCATGAATAATATGATGCAACAATGGCAATGTTCATGGCACTAGGTATATGGTGCAAGGAAGTAAGACAAGCATGCTTCACAAGAATTATGTCAAAATCTCCAAATATATGCGAGAATGCTATGGAGGCAATCTCATGAGCAAGAAGAGAATCATTGTTGCACTCAATACACGACAAATCATCTAGCATGAGGGAGGCAACACATAGAGATATATGACAAGAAGCAATATGATTCATGTGCAAAGCATATAGATGGTTGTCATCAACCTTATGAAATGGTGATGCAACATAAGCAAGCATAGTAATCAAGTCATTCAAACTAGTGGAGCGAAGATGCAACACACTAGAAGAAATCATGGCAATCATGTCATGTAAACAAATAATAGGCATAGGGAATGCACATGACATATCGCAAGCACGAACACAAAGCAAGATGAAAGTATCATCATAGGAATGGGTCATGAATAGAACATGGCAATAGCAAGTGATATCTCCACCAAGCTTGCAAATACACATACAAGTATGAGAGTCAATCATCATGTGTAAAGCAAAGCATGGGTCACAAATGCATGGAAAAGGCATAGGGGTGGGCATATCATGCAAAGTGAACATGGCAAGATGGGCATAGAATATGTAATGGACAATAACCCATAGCCAAGTGAGGGCCATGTAGAAGAAATGCGCGAAGTCTTTGCGCGAAGAGAGCGGTGGGAAAGACAATCCATGGGATCCCAAGTCATCATTGCTCTCTAGAGCTCGTTTTGTCAACTCGTGGGATTGCGAGTTCGACAAGTATTCATTGGTACCTACACAAAAGAGACACAAACGAAAGAAATTGTGTGTGTGGTAAATGTACACATCATCCATCATGATGTGTATGTGCACGTGCGAGTTAGCACAAGATAAGCATCGCTCAAAGAAATTTGATGCATGGTATAAGAACATGTCATCCATCATGAAAGAATAGTTATTATGTATGACACGATGGGGACACAAATTGAGAATGCAAGTATATGGCACATCAATATCATGTTTATTCATGGGGAGCATATGGTGCACACAAGTATTGGGACCATGCAATGAATGGGATGAATCAAAATCTCCTAAAATGTATGAGGAAACTATGGGGGTCTCCTCATGAGCAATATCGGAAACATCACATGGAGAAAATGGACAACATCCAAAACAATGCATATCCGAAGCTAGGTGGTCATGGCATGGCATATGAGATAAATGATGCAAAGGAAGCATATCAATATCATCACAAGAAAAACAAATGCCAATAACCATGGGCTTGTCATGTATGCCATATGTGCAAATTGGGTTTATTTTAATGGCATATGCATAGTCACTATGAAGAGATTGCAAATAAGACATATGGTTGATCTCATGCATAGCATATGACAAGTCAAGCGGATTAGCAAACATGATGTGACCTAAAGAATTGTCACAAGAAATCCTATGTAACATGGCATCACAACTAATAGACTCCACATGAGAATCATCATATTCATCATAAATGGGCAAATCATCACATGGGGAAATCATACTAGAATGAAGCATGTCAATAGGGTGATCAACATCATGCAAGCAATCAATGTCAAAATAGTCCACTAGTGGGACGAGAGCATCACCGTCACCTTTGTTACCTTTGTCATTCCACTCAAGTGGTGTAGGTGAGGTGGGGAAGACCAAATGGTGGTCATCTTCATCTTGATGGAACCATGTGGGGTGTGCATCATAGTCCACCATGGCCATCGTCTTGTCCAAAGGGAGGACGAAGTCGTCGAGGATCGGCGCGTCATCATAAATGGGACCTAGCACCAAATGAGAAGACACAATAGAGGTAGAGGTCAAGTTGTTAGTGTTGAAAGTGGCCTCACATGACCTATCAACTATCTCACTCGCTCTATGTGGTGGTTCACTCACTCCCTCAAAATAGGTGCACTCAAACTCACGTATGGTGGAGTCACTCATCTCACTCAAGTGGTGGGGGTTGTGGCTCTCCTCACATGGGAATTGGGGCAACACATATATGGGGCTAGTGGTGAAGTCACTCTCACTCTCTATATGGTGGCACAAGTCACTCAAGTCATCATACATCGCCGTGGTCGAGGTGAAGTACTCAACCATCTCGTCGTGGTCGCCGTGGATGAAGGCCGAAGATGGCATATCATCACTCTCCTCCATGACCGAAGGGAAAATCCCATGCTCGATCATCTTGCATTGTCGTCGTGGATGAAGGCCGAAGATGGCACATCATCACTCTCGCCTCCTAAGATGGAAGCATCATCCTTGCTCGTCACCTTGTCGCTTGCCTCCAAAGCTTGGTCCTTGAAGGTCTCCGTAGTCGTACTTGTCGCCGTACCATCTTGAAAAAGAGTCAAGGTAGACTCGGCATCATCAATGCCACAAAGAGGGATGGCGGTGAAGTCGCACTTGGGAGCATCGTCATGGAGCTCGTCGGGCTTGGACATCTTGGTGGTACTAGCCTCATGCTCATTCTCATGGAGCTTGGTCATCTCGAAGTGTGCTTGGGGTGGAGAAGCCTTGGCCTTCATGAGTTCTTGTTCCGTCTTGAGAGCACCAATGTAGTAGTCGTCGATGGACTTGTAGTTCTCGAGGAAGATAGTCTTGGAGATGTCGTTGTTCAATCCCATCATGAAGTGGAACTTCATCGAAATGGGGTCGTCCACGCCGGCTCGTCGAAGGTAATCTTCATCTCCTTGAAATGCTGCGTCGATGGACTTGGATCCTTGAATGGTGTTCTCTAATTGGCGAAGAAGTTGTTCCGTGTAGGTTGGAGGCACAAACTCTCGCCGCAAACCTCTCTTCGTCTTGGGCCAACTCATGTCGTAGTGCTCCGAAGGTGTGTGAAGCCACCATGTCGGCGTAGTCGTGGAAGTTTCTTGGCGCACTTCACTTGATCTTCGGAGGAACTTGATGTACCTTGAGGTAGTCGTCCATCAAATGCTCCCACTCGAGGTACTCCTCGGGTTCTTGAGTCCCATAGAAAGGAATCTCGTGGTCGATGTCGAGGTCGTAGTAGCTCGTGGAAGTCGCGGACTTGAGCTTGGGAGCTTCTCTTGGCGTAGTGTTGGTGTGCTTGTTGGCGAAGATGCCGAATATCCGGCGAAGATGCCTTGAAGTCGCTTGGCGAAGATGCCAAGGAGATGGTGAAGTCGTTGAGCGGTTGTTGATGTTGAGCTCTTGACCTTCACGTTCTTGTTGATGATGGTGTCGATGCCGATGTGATGTTGCGGAGATGGTGCTCGGAAGGATGTGCTCTTGGCGTCTTCTCGAAGATGAGGAAGATCGCTTGTAGGACTTGATGAGGGATTTGATCTCCTCCATTTTAGCTTGCATCTTGGCGTCGTAGTTGTTTTCCATGGCATCGAACTCGTCGTTGTTGTTGTAGACCGAAGGTGAAATGCCTTGCCTATCCATCACAAGACTCGAGCAAATATGAGTGGGAGAAAGAGAAGAACTTATACCAATGTACCTTGACCGATGTTGAAAATGAATCAAGTTCACTCAAATGCGGATAATGAAATAGCACTATTGGTACCAATCCTTGTCGGTTCTCACACCTACACAAGTAAAGCTTATGGAGGAGCTCGGTGAGGATAGTGGCACAAAATTTAATGCAAAATGTTAGCAAGAGTCAATAATGTTGAAAGAGATTCACAAATTGCAAGAGAAACAAGTAGACCAATAGCAATATGTGGCACACGGAAAACACACACACGGATAGATAAATGGGGCCGTGCAACCAAGGAATGAGCTCAAAATGTGGAATCCACCAAAATGCTCGTGTTGCACAACTCAAGAGAGACGCTAGCACGATTGCTCAATAGGCGGATCGACACTTGTGCACAACCTATAAGATGCAAAATGGATAAACTCTCTATCCCAAGTATGCTATGTATGTATGGTTCCGGTGTTTCTCACACAATGATCCAAGATGATCAAGTATGATATCATATGATATATTTGATGCTATGGCTATTGCTTACAAGCTCTTTGCTCACTCTTTTCTTTGCTTAAAATCTTATTCTCTTTTTTTTCTATGTATGGCCACTTTGCACAATGCACAAACCAAGATAGCAATTGTGTATATGCGGGAACAAACTTGAGACACAATATGATATGGTATGTATGCAATGGATTGTGTAGATCAATGATCACTAGTGTGCACAAGTAACGTTGCGGCAATACTCAAATGGCTAGTCTCGATAGGCAAGTAACGCAAAAGTAAGGCTAGGGTTAACAATGCAATTGCAAGGGAATATACAATGGAGGATACCACGATACCAAGATGATATGGAGGTTACCGTCCGGCGATGATGAGTAGCGGTGTTCTTGATGTAGATACCAAGATGATGGAGACTCGTCCCTAAGTGGCGAAACACCTTAGGAAGCGGAAAACCGCGAACTCAAAATCTCAAACGTCAAACGTCAAAATGGTGGTAGCGGGAATGCGGTGGTGGTTTGCACTTGGCAATGCGGAAGTGGAATGATGGGCTATACACGTGTCGGAGTTGAAGCACGGTCCCTAAGTAGCCGAAACACCTTAGGAGACACAACTCACAACACAAACAAAATTGGGTTAAGTTGGGTTGGCGGAAGAGTATGGTGGGCAAGCCTATGCGGAAGTTACGGTGGTGGTGGTGGTTGATGAAGATGCAACCGTCCCTAAGTAGCCTAAACACCTTAGGAGACTCGAATCACAACTCAAACAACCTCAAATGCAAAGGGGAACAAAATTGGTTAGGTTTCGGAAGTCGGTGGTGGCTATGCGGAGGATGTGGTGGAAGCCCTAGGCAAACTTGCCAAATTTTCAAAAATTTGATGGAGTCAAATGGTGGTGGTAGTATTTTATGGGAAGGGGATGTCAATAGCTTCAAAACGAGCTAAAGAACGTCAAAATCGGAGTCCGGATGAATTAGTTATGGACAAAACAAAAATCAGCCGAAGTCTGAAACTACAGGTTACGGACGTCCGGAAATGGTCGGACATCCGTAAATTCAGTTCGGGTTAGGGGTTCCGTCGTCCGGAAAAGGTCGGACGTCCGGTCGTTCCAGGGCTCGGACGTCCGTAAAACTCCGGTCGTCCGGTGGGTCGGGTCAACTCGAAAATTGAGATCCGGACGCGATTTTGGGCGGAATTTTGGGATTTTGGGGTCAAAATTGAAGAGATTTCGTGGATGAAAGATGGGGAAACTTGGATGAAATGCTAGATCCACTCGAAACCAAGCAAATCCATGGATCAAAATCAACAAAACATCATCAAACAAACAAATCACAAAAAATTTTGGGGCTATTTTTGGTGGGGATTTTCGGATTTAGGCAAGAACACAACAAAATCAAGCTAGAAAAAGAGGGGTAGGGGCTCCAAAAACGTGATCAACGTGGCTCTGATACCATAGATGATGTAGGGCGGAACCCTACGTGGGCGATCTTTCACGTTGGAGCGGATCCTACGGTGAATCACGATGAACACGCGGAAGAACAAGAGGGAAAACACGGGGAAAACGAGAGAGAAGTCACTCAACCGACAAGAAACCGATCACACAAGTGCTAGATTATCAAACACATAGAGTGGCACAAGATTCGATATCAACAAAGGTAAGGATACACGAGTAGCCGTTCTTCTCCGAGAGGAGGTCTTGATGGGTCCACCCTAGAAGGGGGTCTTGAATCCGCTTGGGGGATCTTCTCCGTAGAGGTCCTGATCTCAAAGGGAGAAGTAGCCAAGTGGATGAGCAAAGGCTCTCACACCGAAATATGAGCTAATCCCAAGCTAACCTAGAAAGGTGGGGAAGAAAGAGTATATATAGTCTAGGGGGCGAAGGGGTACAAGGGCTACGGCCCCAAACAAAGTCAACACTCAGGCGTCGGACGTCCGGAGGTCACCGGTCGTCCGGAGGCTCGACATGGTCCGGACGTCCGGAGGTCTTCGGACGTCCGTAGATTCGGTTCGGGCGTGCGTCGGTCGGATGTCCGAAGGTGGCCGGACGTCCGTAGATTCCATTCAGGTGTCCAGCTGCCGGACGTCCGGAGGGCGTCGGTCGTCCGTGTGCTGGAGAGGTGTCGGACGTCCGGAGTCTTCCGGTCGTCCGACCGCTGGGGACTCCGCAGCTCTGTCTTTTTCCGTCTTCTCTTCCAGGCTTCCCTCGCGGATGGTGTAGGTGTTCCTTGGCGCTTGCACTCCTCCTCGTCGTCCGTGAAGCTCAGGTCATACCTATGCATGCACCCGAGTGGAGTGTCAAGTAGTATACCATCCTCGAAGGGGTCAAGTGAACATGTGTAAAGGAGAAGATTCACCTTTATGTATGAGAAGTAGAGGTCGCACGTGTCACTTGCCAAACGGACTCTTGACATGGTGATGACCGTAGGATGCTCCGCATCATCTATGATGTAGGGCGGAACCCTATGTGGGCGATCTTTCACGTTGGAGCGGATCCTACGGGGAAATCACGAAGAACACGCGGAAGAATAAGAGGGAAACACGGGGGAAGGAGAGAGAATTCACTCAACCGACAAGAAACCAATCACACAAGTGCTAGATTATCGATCACAATAAGTGGCACAAGATTCGAGATCAACAAAGGTAAGGATACACGAGTAGCCATTCTTCTCCGAGAGGAGGTCTTGATGGGTCCACCCTAGAAGGGGGTCTTGAATCCGCTTGGGGGATCTTCTCCGTAGAGGTCCTGATCTCCGAGGAGAAGTAGCCAAGTGGATGAGCAAAGGCTCTCTCACATAAACATGAGCTAATCCAAAGCTAACCCTAGAAAGGTGGGGAAGAAAGAGTATATATAGTCTAGGGGCGAAGGGTACAAGGGCTGCGGCCCCAAACAAAGTCAACACCCAAGCGTCGGACGTCCGGAGGTCACCGGTCGTCCGGAGGCTCGACATGGTCCGGACGTCCGGAGGTCTTCGGACGTCCGTAGATTCGGTTCGGGCGTGCGTCGGTCGGATGTCCGTAGACGGTCAGACGTCCGTAGATTCCATTCGGGTGCCCATCTGCCGGACGTCCGGAGGGCGTCGGTCGTCCGTGTGCTGGAGAGTGTCGGACGTCCGGAGTCTTCCGGTCGTCCGGCCGCTGGGGACTCCGCAGCTCCATCTTTTTCCGTCTTCTCTTCCAGGCTTCCCTCGCGGATGGTGTAGGTGTTCCTTGGCGTTTGCACTCCTCCTCGTCGTCCGTGAAGCTCCGGTCATACCTATGCATGCACCCGAGTGGAGTGTCAAGTAGTATACCATCCTCGAAGGGGTCAAGTGAACACGTGTAAAGGAGAAGATTCACCTTTATGTATGAGAAGTAGAGGTCGCACGTGTCACTTGCCAAACGGACTCTTGACATGGTGATGACCGTAGGATGCTCCGCATCATCCCCTCCCCCTTGGAAAAGATCCGACCTCGGATCGAATACCAAATCACCATGGGAAAGAGATGTCGTTGTCGTGTCGAAGCGGTCGATCACCAAGCGCTCATCATCTTGAAGCTCGAAATAGGCACTCTCCAATGTCACACCGTCTTGTGATTCCTTCAAAAGTAGAAAATAGAACAAACACTTGGAAAAACAAATGTGGTTAGCGTTGGTGCAAAACCAAGCATTCAAGAGGTGATTCACCAAACAAGTGTTGTTATCAAGCATAGCATAGGGTGTGACAAAGGATTGTGACATGGCATGTAAGCATATGAATTGAGCAAAATCAAGGTCATCATGGAAACAAGCATGTAAGCGTGAGGTAGAGATGCAAATATGTGTGACAAGAGAATAAGCATCTACCTCAAGATCATAGCAATCATGCATAAAGCGCTCGACAAATGGTCGATGGTAGGCATAGGAATCATTCACAACACCAAATAAGATGAGATGTCTAAACACATGGGTCAAGTGCAAGACAATCCAAGCATAATATGCATAGGGTGTAGTGAATATAGTGTGGTACTCAACACAATATAAAGAGCAATTGTTCATCATGTGTGAGGCAATCAAGTGAATCATGTAACAAGCAAAGGGACATGGCATATGTGAAGAAATGATATTGGTGCAACCAACCATATGACAGTAGCAAGTAGTCCGCGAATTGGATGCAATACACAAGGTATATATGTCATGAAGCATGGAAATGTGGGAATCATGGGTGAAAGCAATATCGCGAGTATGCGTGCAAATGGTGCAAGCAACACATGAAGTATGATCCACAATATCCAAGCTCAAGAAGGATGTCACCTTGAAGGTGTGTCCGTGTGCATTCTTCACAATGCAAGTGGAAGCAAATGCGGTGTAGAAGCGATTCGTGGTAGAATGTATGAGACTCGCTCTCAAGAGCTCGAATGGTCAACTCACGTGAAGTGGAAGTCGACACAAAGTCCAAGTATCCTACACATTCACAAAACAAAACAAAGAATGTATGCGCATGGTAGATGAACGCATCATCCATCATGATGGTTCTCATCTTTTGCACATAACCATTAGAAGCACAAGTGCATGAATAATATGATGCAACAATGGCAATATTCATGGCACTAGGTATATGGTGCAAAGAAGTAAGACAAGCATGCTTCACATGTAATATGTCAAAATCTCCAATCATGTGTGATAATGCTATGGGGGCAAACTCATGAGCAAGACGAATAGCATGGTTGCACTCAATACATGGCAAATCTAGCATGAGAGAGGCAACATATGGAGATATGTGACAAGAAGCAATAACAATGATGTGCAAAGCATGTAGATGGTTGTCATCACCCGCATGAAATGAGCAAGTAAGAATCATAGGTGATGCAACAAGGCAAGCAAGCATAGTAATCAAGTCGTGCAAACTAGTGGAGCGAAGATGCAACACACTAGAATAAATCATGGCAATCATGTCATGTGAGCAAATAATAGGCATAGGGAGTGCACATGACATATCGCAAGCACGAACATAAAGAAAGATGAAAGTATCATCATAGGAATGGTGCACATAATGAACATGGCAAGAACAAGCAATATCTCCACCAAGCTTGCAACTACACATACAAGTACTAGAATCAATCATCATGTGTAATGCAAAGCATGGGTCACAAATGCATGTCAAAGGCATAGGAATGAGCATATGATGCAAAGTGAACATGGCAAGATGGGCATATGAACAATAACCCATAGCCAAGTGAGGGCCATGTAGAATGAAATGCGACGTCTATGCTGAAGAGAGCGGTGGGAAAGACAATCCATGAGATCCCAAATCATCGTTGCTCTCTAGAGCTCGTTTTGTCAACTCGTGGGATTGTGAGTTTGACAAGTATTCATGGGTACCTACACAAAAGGGACACAAACCAAAGAAATTGTGCGCGTGGTAAATGTACACATCATCCATCATGATGTGTATGTGCACGTGTGAGTTAGCACAAGATAAGCATCGCTCAAATAAATTTGATGCATGGTCTAAGAACATGTCATCCATCATGAAAGAATAGTTATTATGTATGACACGATGGGGACACAAATTGAGAATGCAAGTATATGGCACATCAATGGCATGTTTGTTCATGGGGGGCATATGGTGCACACAAGTATTGGGATCATGCAATGAATGGGATGAATCAAAATCTTCTAAAATGTATGAGGAAACTATGGGGGTCTCCTCATGAGCAATATCGGAAACATCACACGGAGAAAATGGACAACATCCCAAACAATGCATATCCGAAGCTAGGTGGTCATGGCATGGCATATGAGATAAATGATGCAAAGGAAGCATATCAATATCATCACAAGAAAAACAAATGCCAATAACCATGGGCTTGTCATCTATGCCATATGTGCAAATTGGGTTCATTTTAATGGCATATGCATAGTCAATATGAAGAGATGGCAAATAAGACATATGGTTGATCTCATGCATAGCATATGACAAGTCAAGCGGATTAGCAAACATGATGTGACCTAAAGAATTGTCATAAGAAATCATATGTAACATGGTATCACAACTAATAGACTCCACATGAGAATCATCATATTCATCATAAATGGGCAAATCATCACATGGGGAAATCATACTAGCATGAAGCATGTCAATAGGGTGATCAACATCATGCAAGCAATCAATGTCAAAATAGTCCACTAGTGGGACGAGAGCATCACCGTCACCTTTGTTACCTTTGTCATTCCACTCAAGTGGTGTAGGTGAGGTGGGGAAGACCAAATGGTGGTCATCTTCATCTTGATGGAACCATCTGGGGGGTGCATCATATTCCACCATGGCCATCGTCTTGTCCAAAGGGAGGACGAAGTCGTCGAGGATCGGCGCGTCATCATAAATGGGACCTAGCACCAAATGAGAAGACACAATAGAGGTAGAGGTCAAGTTGTTAGTGTTGAAAGTGGCCTCACTCTCTCTATGTGGTGGTTCACTCACTCCCTCAAGGTAGGTGCACTCAAACTCACGTATGGTGGAGTCACTCATCTCACACAAGTGGTGGTTGTGGCTCTCCTCACATGGGATTTGTGGCAGCTTATCATGTATGGGGCTAGTGCTGAAGTCACTCTCACTCTCAATATGGTGGAAAAAGTCACTCAAGTCATCGGACGTCGCCGTGGTCAAAGGGAAAATCCATGCTCAACCGTCTCCCGATCGCCGTCGTGGATGAAGGCGAAGATGGCACATCATCGCTCTCGCCGTGGATGAAGGCCGAAGATGGCTCAACATCACTCGCCGTGGATGAAGGCCAAGATGGCACAACATCACTCTCGCCTCCTAAGATGGAAGCATCATCCTTGCTCGCCACCTTGTCGCTTGCCTTCAAAGCTTGGTCCTTGAAGGTCTCCGTAGTCGCATCTGTCGCCGCACCATCTTGAAAAAGAGTCAAGGTAGACTCGGCATCATCAATGCCACAAAGAGGGATGGCGGTGAAGTCGCACTTGGGAGCATCGTCATGGAGCTCGTCGGGCTTGGACATCTTGGTGGTACTAGCCTCATGCTCATTCTCATGGATCTTGGTCATCTCGTAGTGTGCTTGGGGTGGAGAAGCCTTGGCCTTCATGAGTTCTTGTTCCGCCTTGAGAGCACCAATGTAGTAGTCGTCGATGGACTTGTAGTTCTCGAGGAAGATAGTCTTGGAGATGTCGTTGTTCAATCCCATCATGAAGTGGAACTTCATCGAAATGGGGTCGCCCACACGGCTCGTCAGAAGGCAATCTTCATCTCCTTGAAGTACACGTCGATGATCTTGGATCCTTGGATGGTGTTCTCCAATTGGCGAAGAAGTTGTTCCGTGTAGGTTGGAGGCACAAACTCTCGCCGCAAAGCTCTCTTCGTCTTGGGCCAACTCATGTCGTAGTGCTCAAGGTGTGTGAAGCCACCATGTCGAGCCGTAGTCGTGGAAGTTTCTTGTGGCGCACTTCACTTGATCTTCGGGAGGAACTTGATGTAGCTTGAGGTAGTCGTCCATCAAACGCTCCCACTCGAGGTACTCCTCGGGTTCTTGAGTCCTATAGAAAGGAATCTCGTGGTCGATGTCGAGGTCGTAGTAGCTCGTGGAAGTCGCGGACTTGAGCTTGGGGAGCTTCTCTTGAGCGTAGTGTTGGGGTGCTTGTTGGCGAAGATGCCGAATATCCCGGCGAAGATGCCTTGAAGTCGCTTGGCGAAGATGCCAAGGAGATGGTGAAGTCGTTGAGCGGTTGTTGATGTTGAGCTCTTGACCTTCACGTTCTTGTTGATGATGGTGTCGATGCCGATGTGATGTTGCCGGAGATGGTCGCTCGGAAGGATGTGCTCTTGAGCGTCTTCTCGAAGATGAGGAAGATCGCTTGTAGGACTTGATGAGGGATTTGATCTCCTCCATTTTAGCTTGCATCTTGGCGTCGTAGTTGTTTTCCATGGCATCGAACTCGTCGTTGTTATTGTAGACCGAAGGTGAAATGCCTTGCCTATCCATCACAAGACTCGAGCAACTATGAGTGGGAGAAAGAGAAGAACTTATACCAATGTACCTTGACCGATGTTGAAAATGAATCAAGTTCACTCAAATGCGGACAATGAAATAGCACTATTGGTACCAATCCTTGTCGGTTCTCACACCTACACAAGTAAAGCTTATGGAGGAGCTCGGTGAGGATAGTGGCACAAAAATTTAATGCAAAATGTTAGCAAGAGTCAATAATGTTGAAAGAGATTCACAAATTCGCAAGTGAAACAAATGGACCAATAGCAATATGTGGCACACGGAAACACACACACACGGATAGATAAATGGGGCCGTGCAACCAAGGAATGAGCTCAAAATGTGGAATCCACCAAAATGCTCGTGTTGCACAACTCAAGAGAGACGCTAGCACGATTGCTCAATAGGCGGATACGACACTTGTGCACAACCTATAAGATGCAAAATGGATAAATTTTCTATCCCAAGTATGCTATGTATGTATGGTTCCCGGTGTTTCTCTCACAATGATCCAAGATGATCAAGTATGATAATCTTATATGCAATATGGTATGATGCTATGGCACTTGCTTACAAGCTCTTTGCTCTCTTTCTTTTGCTTAAAAGCTTTATTTCTTTTTTTTCTCTATGGCCACATTGCACAATGCACAAACCAAGATAGCAATTGTGTATATGCGGGAACAAACTTGAGACACAATGGATGATATGATACCAATATGATATGGTATGGTATGTAATGGGAGGTATGATCACTAATGTGCACAAGTAACTTTGCCGGCAATACTCAAATGGCTAGTCTCGATAGGCAAGTAACGCAAAATGGGCTAGGGGTTATCAATGCAATTTGCAATGGGAATATACAATGGTGTCGTCGAGGTTATCGTCCTTTGCGATGATGAGTGGCGGTATTCTTGATGTAGATACCAAGATGATGGAGTCTCGTCCCTAAGTAGCCGAAACACCTTAGGAAACGGAAAAACCACAACTCAAAATCTCCAAAGGCACAAGTTAAATGGTTGTAGCGGAAAGCGGTGGTGGTCGCACTCGGCAATGCGGAAGTGGCATGATGGGTTATGCGAGTCAATGTTGTAGTTGCCGTCCCTAAGTAGCTGAAACACCTTAGGAGACACAAACCACAACTCAAATAAGCTCAAACAAAATTGGGTTAGGTTGCGGGAGTCGGTGGTGGCTATGCGGATGATATGGTGGGCAAGCCTATGCGGAAGTGGCGGTGGTGGTTGATGAAGAAGCAACCGTCCCTAAGTAGCCGAAACACCTTAGGAGACTCGAATCACAACTCAAACAAGCATGAGGAACAAAATTGGTTATGTTGCGGAAGTCGGAGGTGGCTATGCGGATGATATGGTGGAGGGCCTAGGCAAACTTGCCAAATTTTCAAAACTTTGATGGAGTCAAATTGTGTTGGTAGTATTTTTATGGGAAGGGGGATGTCAATAGCTTCAAAACGAGCTAAAGAACGTCAAAATCGGAGTCCGGATGAATTAGTTATGGACAAAACAAAAATCAGCCGAAGTCTGAAACTACAGGTTACGGACGTCCGGAAATGGTCGGACATCCGTAAATTCAGTTCGGGTTAGAGGTTCCGGTCGTCCGGAAAAGGTCGGACGTCCGGTCGTTCCAGGGGCTCCGGACGTCCGTAAAACTCCGGTCGTCCGGTGGGTCGGGTCAACTCGAAAATTGAGATCCGGGACGCGATTTTGGGCGGAATTTTGGGATTTCGGAGTCAAAATTCGCGGGATTTTGTGGATGAAAGATGGGGAAACTTGGAGAAATGCTAGATCCACTCGAAACCAAGCAAATCCATGGATCAAAATCAACAAAACATCATCAAACAAACAAATCACAAAAAAATTTGGGGCTATTTTTGGTGGGGATTTTCGGATTTAGGCAAGAACACAACAAAATCAAGCTAGAAAAAGAGGGGTAGGGGCTCCAAAAACGTGATCAACGTGGCTCATGATACCATATGATGTAGGGCGAAACCCTACGTGGGTGATCTTTCACGTTGGAGCGGATCCTACGGTGAATCACGACGAACACGCGGAAGAACAAGAGGGAAAAACGGGGGAAACGAGAGAGAGATCACTTAACCGACAAGAAAACGATCACACAAGTGCTAGATTATCAAACACAATAAGTGGCACAAGATTCAAGGACAACAAAGGTAAGGATACACGAGTAGCCGTTCTTCTCCGAGAGGAGGTCTTGATGGGTCCACCCTAGAAGGGGGTCTTGAATCCGCTTGGGGGATCTTCTCCGTAGAGGTCCTGATCTCAAAAGGAGAAGTAGCCAAGTGGATGAGCAAAGGCTCTCACACCGAAATATGAGCTAATCCAAAGCTAACCTAGAAAGGTGGGGAAGAAAGAGTATATATAGTCTAGGGGGCGAAGGGGTACAAGGGCTGCGGCCCCAAACAAAGTCAACACCAGCGCCGGACGTCCGGAGGTCACCGGTCGTCCGGAGGCTCGACAGGTCCGGACGTCCGGAGGTCTTGGACGTCCGTGAGATTCGGTTTGAGGGCAGCGTCGGTCGGACGTCCGTAGGCGGTCGGACGTCCGTAGATTCCATTCGGTGCCCAGCTGCGGACGTCCGAGGGCGTCGGTCGTCCGTGTCTTTGGAGAGGTGTCGGACGTCCGAGTCTTCCGGTCGTCCGCCACCGGGGACTCCGCAGCTCCGTTTTTTCGTCTTCTCTTCCAGGCTTCCCTCGCGGATGGTGTAGGTGTTCCTTGGCGCTTGCACTCCTCCTCGTCGTCCGTGAAGCTCCGGTCATACCTATGCATGCACCCGAGTGGAGTGTCAAGTAGTATACCATCCTCGAAGGGGTCAAGTGAACACGTGTAAAGGAGAAGATTCACCTTTATGTATGAGAAGTAGAGGTCGCACGTGTCACTTGCCAAACGGACTCTTGACATGGTGATGACCGTAGGATGCTCCACATCATCCCCTCCCCCTTGGAAAGGATCCGACCTCGGATCGAAAACCAAATCACCATGGGAAAGAGATGGCGGTGCCGTGTCAAAGTGGTCGATCACCAAGCTCTCGTCATCTTGAAGCTCGAAATGGGCACTCTCCAATGTCGCGCCATCTTGTGATTCCTTCAAAAGGAGTAAATAGAACAAACACTTGGAAAAACAAATGTGGTTAGCGTTAGTGCAAAACCAAGCATTCAAGAGGTGATTCACCAAACAAGTGTTGTCATCAAGCATAGCATAGGGTGTGACAAAGGATTGTGACATGGCATGTAAGCATATGAATTGAGCAAAATCAAGGTCATCATGGAAACAAGCATGTAAACGTGAGGTAGTGATGCAAATATGTGTGACAAGAGAATAAGCATCTACCTCAAGATCATAGAAATCATGCATAAAGCGCTCGACAAATGGTCGATGGTAGGCATAGGAATCATTCACAACACCAAATAAGATGAGATGTCTAAACACATGGGTCAAGTGCAAGACAATCCAAGCATAATATGCATAGAGGTGTAGTGAATATAGTGTGGCACTCAACACAATAGAAAGAGCAATTGTTCATCATGTGTGAGGCAATCAAGTCAAGCATGTAGCAATCAATGGGACATGGCATATGTGAAGTAATGACATTGGTGCAACCAACCATATGATAGTAGCAAGTAGTCCAAGAATTGGATGCAATACACAAGGTATATATATCATGAAGCATGGAAATGTGGCAATCATTGGTGCAAGCAATATCTCGAACATGCGGGAAAATGGTGCAAGCAACGCATGAAGTATGATCCACAATATCCAAGCTCAAGAAGGATGTCACCTTGAAAGTGTGTCCTTGTGCATTCTTCATAATGCCGAAGTGGAAGCAAATATGGTGTAGAAGCGAGTCGTGGTAGAATGTATGAGGCTCGCTCTCAAGAGCTCGAATGGTCAACTCACGGGAAGTGGAAGTCGACACAAAGTCCAAGTATCCTACACATTCACAAAACAAAACAAAGAATGTATGCGCATGGTAGATGAACGCATCATCCATCATGATGGTTCTCATCTTTTGCACATAACCATTAGAATCACAAGTGCATGAATAATATGATGCAACAATGGCAATATTCATGGCACTAGGTATATGGTGCAAAGAGTTAAGACAAGCATGCTTCACAAGAATTATGTCAAAATCTCCAAATATATGCGAGAATGCTATGGGGGCAATCTCATGAGCAAGACGAGAATCATTGTTGCACTCAATACATGGCAAATCATCTAGCATGAGGGAGGCAACACATAGAGATATATGACAAGAAGCAATATGAATCATGTGCAAAGCATATAGATGGTTGTCATCAACCGCATGAAATGGTGATGCAACATAAGCAAGCATAGTAATCAAGTCGTGCAAACTAGTGGAGCGAAGATGCAACACACTAGAAGAAATCATGGCAATCATGTCATGTAAACAAATAATAGGCATAGGGAAATCACATGACATATCGCAAGCACGAACACAAAGCAAGATGAAAGTATCATCATAGGAATGGTGCACATAATGAACATGGCAAGAACAAGCAATATCTCCACCAAGCTTGCAACTACACATACAAGTACTAGAATCAATCATCATGTGTAATGCAAAGCATGGGTCACAAATGCATGTCAAAGGCATAGGAATGAGCATATGATGCAAAGTGAACATGGCAAGATGGGCGTATGATATGTAATGAAAAATAGCCCATATCCAAGTGAGGGCCATGTAGAATGAATGCGCGACGTCTATGCGCGAAGAGAGCGGTGGGAAAGACAATCTGATGCGGAGCATCCTACGGTCATCACCATGTCAAGAGTCCGTTTGGCAAGTGACACGTGCAACCTCTACTTCTCATACATAAAGGTGAATCTTCTCCTTTACACGTGTTCACTTGACCCCTTCGAGGATGGTATACTACTTGACACTTCTCCCGTGTGCATGCATAAGTATTGTCGGAGCTTCACGGATGTCGAGGAGGAGTGCAAGCGCCAAGGAACGACTACACCGTCATGAGGGAAGCATGGAAGAGAAGGAGGAAGAGAACTGGCGCTCGAAGCAGCGGTACTACACCACTCAAGCGGTACTACCGCTAAGGCCACCCAAGCGGTACTACCGCCCCTCCAAGCGGTACTACCGCTCAGCGGTACTACCGCCATGAGCCAGTACTACCGCCTCGCCTGTCTTGCAGCAGCATGGGCCTTTGGCCTTGTATCCCTCTCCCACTTACCCCTTTGTGGCTTAGACTATAAATAGACCACCTCCACTTCCTTTCTAGGGTTAGCAAATATGATAGCTCATTCTTAGGTGAGCTTTGCTCCTACCTCTACTCTTGAGAGAGAGAGACTACCACTCCCATGGAGTTCAAGACCTCCATGTGAGAAGATCCTGCGGGATATCATCAAGACCCCCTTGGGAAGATCCGTCTAGGATATCATCAAGACCTCCTCTTGGAGATGAACCTTACCTTGTATCTTTCCTTTGTTGTTCATGTACCTTGTGATCTTGTGTGTTTGATTGTCTAGTGGATGTGTGATTGGACTTGTTCTTGAGTGTTTCCCCTTGTGATTTCTCTCCGTTCTTCCCGTGCTCATCGTGTTCTTCGAGGATCCCACTCCAAACGTGAAAGATCGTCCACGAGGGTTCCGCCTACATCATCTATGGATCGAGCTTAGGTTGATCACGTTTTGGAGCCCCTACCCTCTTTTTCTAGCTTGATTTTGTTGATTTCGTCCTAAATCCGAAAATCCCCACCAAAAATAGCCCCAATTTTTTTGTGATTTGTTAGTTTTGATGATGTTTTGTTGATTTTGATCCATGGATTTGCTTGGTTTCGAGTGGATCTAGCATTTCCCCAAGTTTCCCACTTTCCATCCACGAAATCTCTTCAATTTTGACCCCGAAATCATCCATTTCCGCTTCAAAATCGCGCCCTATCCGGATTTGCGAAAATCCCGACACGAGCGGTACTACCGCCTTCCAAGCGGTACTACCGCTTAGCACCTCAAGCGGTAGTACCGCCCTTCCAAGCGGCACTACCGCCTCCCAGAGCCAGATTTTGCGAAAAAACCCGACACGAGCGGTACTATCGCCCGCTCCAAGCGGTACTATCGCTTACGAGCGGTACTACCGCCCTCCCGAGCGGTACTACCGCCCTACCCAGTTTCAGCTTTCCGAGTTTCACCGTTTTGCCCATAACTTCCACATCCGGAGTCCGATTTTCGCGTTCTTTAGCTCGTTTCGAAGCTATTGACATCCCCCTTCCCATAAAAATACTACCACCACCATTTGAATCCATCAAATTTTCGGAACTTTGGCATCTTTGCCTAGGGCTTCCACCACATCCTCCGATAACCACCACCGACTTCCGCAACCTAACTAATTTTGTTCCCTTTGCATTTGAGGTTGTTTGAGTTGTGATTCGAGTCTCCTAAGGTGTTTAGGCTACTTAGGGACAGTTACATCTTCATCAACCACCACCACCACCATAACTTCCGCATAAGCTTGCCCACCATACACTTCCGCCACCCCAACTTAACCCAATCTTGTTGTGTTGAGAGTTGTGTCTCCTAAGGTGTTTCGGCTACTTAGGGACCGTGCTACCAATTCCGACACGTGTATAGCCCATCATTCCACTTCCGCATTGCCAAGTGCAAACCACCACCGCTTTCCGCTTCCACCACTTTGACAATTGAAGTTTGAGATTTTGAGTTCGCGGTTTTTCCGTTTCCTAAGGTGTTTCGGCTACTTAGGGACGAGTCTCCATCATCTTGGTATCTACATCAAGAACACCGCCACTCATCATCGCAAAGGACAGTAACCTCGACGACACCATTGTATATTCCCCTTGCCATTGCATTGTTAACCCTAGCCTTACTTTTATGTTACTTGCCTATCGAGACTAGCCATTTGAGTATTGCCGGCAACGTTACTTGTGCACATTAGTGATCATACCTTCCATTACATACCATACCATATCATATTGGTATCATATCATCCATTGTGTCTCAAGTTTGTTCCCGCATACACACAATTGCTATCTTGGTTTGTGCATTGTGCAAAAGTGGCCATACATACAAAAAAAAGAGAGAATAAGCTTTTAAGCAAAAGAGAAATAGCAAAGAGCTTGTAAGCAATAGCCATAGCATCCAAATATATCATATGGTATCATACTTGATCATCTTGGATCATTGTGAGAGAAACACCGGAACCATACATACATAGCATACTTGGGATAGAAGTTTATCCATTTTGCATCTTATAGGTTGTGCACAAGTGTCGATCCGCCTATTGAGCAATCGTGCTAGCGTCTCTCTTGAGTTGTGCAACACGAGCGTTTTGGTGGATTCCACATTTTGAGCTCATTCCTTGGTTGCACTGCCCCATTTATCTATCTGTGTGTGTGTTTCCGCAGCCACATATTGCTATTGGTTTACTTGTTTCGCTTATGAATTTGTGAATCTCTTTCAACATTATTGACTCTTGCTAACATTTTGCATCAAATTTTGTGCCACTATCCTCACCGAGCTCTACCATAAGCTTTACTTGATAGGTGTGAGTGAACAAGTCCGTACCAATTCCACTATTCTTTCATTTCACATTGAGTGAAACGGATACATCCTCAACTTCGGAAAAGGTAACTTGGTATTGTTTATCTCATTTCCTACTCACCTCTACTCGAGTCTTGTGATGGATAGGCAAGGCATTTCATCTTTGGTCTACAACAACAACGACGAGTTCGATGCCATGGAAAACAACTACGACGCCAAGATGCAAGCTAAAATGGAGGAGATCAAATCCTCATCAAGTCCTACAAGCGATCTTCCTCATCTTCGAGAAGACGCCAAGAGCACATCCTTCCGAGCGACCATCTCCGCAACATCACATCGGCATCGACACAATCATCAACAAGAACGTGAAGGTCAAGAGCTCAACACCAACAAACGCCAACGACTTCACCATCTCCCTTGGCATCTTCGCCAAGCGACTTCAAGGCATCTTCGCCGGATATTCGCATCTTCGCCAACAAGCACCCCAAGACTATGCTCAAGAGAAGCTCCCAAGCTCAAGTCACGCGACTTCCACGAGCTACTACGACCTCGACATCGACCACGAGATTCCTTTCTATGGGACTCAAGAACCCGAGGAGTACCTCGAGTGGGAGCGTTTAATGGACGACTACCTCAAGCTAAATCAAGTTCCTCCGAAGATCAAGTGAAGTGCGCCACAAGAAACTTCCACGACCACGCCGACATGGTGGCTTCACACACCTTGAGTGCTACGAGATGAGTTGGCCCAAGATGAAGAGAGCTTTGCGGCGAGAGTTTGTGCCTCCAACCTACACGGAACAACTTCGACGCCAATTGGAGAACACCATCCAAGGATCCAAGTCCATCGACTCGTACTTCAAGGAGATGAAGATTGCCTTGCGACGAGCCGGCGTGGACGACCCCATTTCGATGAAGTTTCACTTCATGATGGGATTGCACAATGACATCTCCAAGACCATCTTCCTCGAGAACTACAAGTCCATCGACGACTACTACATTGGTGCTCTCAAGGCGGAACAAGAACTCATGAAGGCCAACGCTTCTCCACCCCAAGCAAATTTCATGGAGACCAAGCTCTACGACAAGCATGAGGCTAGTACCACCAAGATGTCCAAGCCCGACAAGCTCCAAGACGATGCTCCCAAGTGCAACTTCAACGCCATCCCTCTTTGTGGCATTGATGATGCCGAGTCTACCTTGACTCTTTTTCAAGATGGTGAGGCGACAAGTACAACTACGGAGACCTTCAAGGACCAAGCTTTGGAGGCGAGCGACAAGGTGGCGAGCGAGGATGATGCTTCCATCTTAGGAGGCGAGAGTGATGTTGTGCCATCTTCGGCCTTCATCCACGACGACGATGACGAGATGATCGAGCATGGGATTTTCCCTTCGGTCATGGAGGAGAGTGATGATGTGCCATCTTCGGCCTTCATCCATGGCGAAGGAGATGAGATGGTTGAGTATTTCACTTCGACCACGGCGACGTATGATGACTTGAGTGACTTGTGCCACCATATTGAGAGTGAGAGTGACTTCACCACTAGCCCCATATATGACGAGTTGCCCCAATTCTCATGTGAGGAGAGCCACAACCACCACTTGAGTGAGATGAGTGACTCCACCATACGTGAGTTTGAGTGCACCTATTTTGAGGGAGTGAGTGAACCACCACATAGAGAGAGTGAGATAGTTGATAGGTCATGTGAGGCCACTTTCAACACTAACGACTTGACCTCTACCTCTATTGTGTCTTCTCATTTGGTGCTAGGTCCCATTTATGATGACGCGCCAATCCTCGACGACTTCGTCCTCCCTTTGGACAAGACGATGGCCATGGTGGAATATGATGCACCCCCCACATGGTTCCATCAAGATGAAGATGACCACCATTTGGTCTTCCCCACCTCACCTACACCACTTGAGTGGAATGACAAAGGTAACAAAGGTGACGGTGATGCTCTCGTCCCACTAGTGGACTATTTTGACATTGATTGCTTGCATGATGTTGATCACCCTATTGACATGCTTCATTCTAGTATTTCCTCATGTGATGATTTGCCCATTTATGATGAGTACGATGATTCTCATGTGGAGTTTATTAGTTGTGATGCCATGTTACATAGGATTTCTTGTGACAATTCTTTAGGTCACATCATGTTTGCTAATCCGCTTGACTTGTCATATGCTGTGCATGAGATCAACCATATGTCTTATTTGCAATCTCTTCATAGTGACTATGCATATGCCATTAAAATAAACCCAATTTGCACATATGGCATACATGACAAGCCCATGGTTATTGGCATTTGTTTTTCTTGTGATGATATTGATATTCTTCCTTTGCATCATTTATCTCATATGCCATGCCATGACCACCTAGCTTCGGATATGCATTGTTTTGGATGTTGTCCATTTTCTCCATGTGATGTTTCCGATATTGCTCATGAGGAGACCCCCATAGTTTCCTCATACATTTTAGGAGATTTTGATTCATCCTATCCATTGCATGATCCCAATACTTATGTGCACCATATGCTCCCCATGAATAAACATGATATTGATGTGCCATATACTTGCATTCTCAATTTGTGTCCCCATCGTGTCATACAGAATAACTATTCTTTCATGATGGATGACATGTTCTTATACCATGCATCAAATTTCTTTGAGCGATGCTTATGTTGTGCTAACTCACATGTACACATACACATCATGATGGATGATGTGTACATTTACCACGCGCACAATTTCTTTGGTTTGTGTCTCTTTGGTGTAGGTACCCATGAATACTTGTCAAACTCGCAATCCCACGAGTTGACAAAACGAGCTCTAGAGAGCAACGATGATTTGGGATCCCATGGATTGTCTTTCCCACCGCTCTCTTTGCGCAAATCCTTCGCGCATTTCTTCTACACGGCCCTCACTTGGCTATGGATTGTTTCCCATTATACATCCTTTGCCCATATTGCCATGTTCACTTTGCATGATATGCCCATTCCTATGCCTTTGCCATGCATTTGTGAGCCATGCTTTGCATTACACATGATGATTGATTCTAGTACTTGTATGTGTATTTGCAAGCTTGGTGGAGATATCACTTGTTATTGCCATGTTCTATTCATGACCCATTCCTATGATGATACTTTCATCTTGCTTTGTGTTCGTGCTTGTGATATGTCATGTGCATTCCCTATGCCTATTATTTGCTCACATGACATGATTGCCATGATTTACTCTAGTGTGTTGCATCTTCGCTCCACTAGTTTGCACGACTTGATTACAATGCTTGCTTATGTTGCATCACCAATGATTCATACTTGCTCATTTCATGCGGTTGATGACAACCATCTACATGCTTTGCACATCATTGTTATTGCTTCTTGTCACATATCTCCATATGTTGCCTCCCTCATACTAGATTTTCCATGTATTGAGTGCAACCATGCTATTCGTCTTGCTCATGAGTTTGCCCCCATAGCATTCTCACATATGTTTGGAGATTTTGACATAATTCTTGTGAAGCATGCTTGTCTTACTTCTTTGCACCATATACCTAGTGCCATGAATTTAGCCATTGTTGCATCATATTATTCATGCACTTGTGCTTCTAATGGTTTTGTGCAAAGATGAGAACCATCATGATGGATGATGTGTTTATCTACCATGCGATACGTTCTTTGTTTTGTTTTGTGCATGTGTAGGATACTTGGACTTTGTGTCGACTTCCACTTCACGTGAGTTGACCATTCGAGCTCTTGAGAGCGAGCCTCATACATTCTACCACGACTCGCTTCTACACCATATTTGCTTCCACTTCGGCATTATGAAGAATGCACAAGGACACACTTTCAAGGTGACATCCTTCTTGAGCTTGGATATTGTGGATCATACTTCATGTGTTGCTTGCACCATTTGCCCGCATGTTCGAGATATTGCTTTCACCAATGATTGCCACATTTCCATGCTTCATGACATATATACCTTGTGTGTTGCATCCAATTCTTGGATTACTTTCTCCTATCACATGTTTGGTTGCAACAATGTCATTCCTTCCCATATGCCAAGTCACATTGATTGCTACATGCTTGACTTGATTGCCTCACACATGATGAACAATTGCTCTTTCTATTGTGTTGAGTGCCACAATATGTTCACTACACCCTATGCACATTATGCTTGGATTGTCTTGCACTTGACCCATGTGTTTAGACACTTCATTTTATTTGGTGTTGTGAATACTTCCTATGCCTACCATCGACCATTTGTCGAGCGCTTTATACATGATTGCTATGATCTTGAGGTAAATGCTTATTCTCTTGTCACACATATTTGCATCACTACCTCACGCTTACATGTTTGTTTCCATGATGACCTTGATTTTGATCAATTCATATGCTTACATGCCATGTCACAATCCTTTGTCACACCCTATGCTATGCTTGATGACGACACTTGTTTGGTGAATCACCTCTTGAATGCTTGGTTTTGCACTAACGCTAACCACATTTGTTTTTCCAAGTGTTTGTTCCATTTGCTCCTTTTGAAAGAATCACAAGACGGTGTGACATTGGAGAGTGCCCATTTCGAGCTTCAAGATGACAAGTACTTGGTGATCGTCCACTTCAACACGGCGACGCTTATCTCTTTCCCATGGTGATTTGGTCTTCGATCCGAGGTCGGATCTTTCCCAAGGGGAGGGATGATGCGGAGCATCCCACGGTCATCACCATGTCAAGAGTCCGCTTGGCAAGTGACACGTGCAACCTCTACTTCTCATACATAAAGGTGAATCTTCTCCTTTACACGTGTTCACTTGACCCCTTCGAGGATGGTATACTACTTGACACTTCTCCGTGTGCATGCATAAGTATTGTCGGAGCTTCACGGATGTCGAGGAGGAGTGCAAGCGCCAAGGAACGACTACACCGTCTCATGAGGGAAGCATGGAAGAGAAGGAGGAAGAGAACTGGCCGCTCGTAACGAGCGGTACTACCGCCCACCCAAGCGGTACTACCGCTAAGGCCACCCAAGCGGTACTACCGCCCCTGCAAGCGGTACTACCGCTCAAGCGGTACTACCGGCCATGAGCCCGGTACTACCGCCCTGCCTGTGCGCAGCCACGGGCCTTTGGCCTTGTATCCCTCTCCCACTTACCCCTTTGTGGCTTAGACTATAAATAGACCACCTCCACTTCCTTTCTAGGGTTAGCAAATATGATAGCTCATTCTTAGGTGAGCTTTGCTCCTACCTCTACTCTTGAGAGAGAGAGACTACCACTCCCATGGAGTTCAAGACCTCCATGTGAGAAGATCCTCGGGATATCATCAAGACTCCTTTGGGAAGATCCGTCTAGGATATCATCAAGACCTCCTCTTGGAGATGAACCTTACCTTGTATCTTTCCCTTTGTTGTTCATGTACCTTGTGATCTTGTGTGTTTGATTGTCTAGTGGATGTGTGATTGGACTTGTTCTTGAGTGTTTCCCCTTGTGATTTCTCTCCGTTCTTCCCCGTGCTCATCGTGTTCTTCGAGGGATCCCACTCCAAACGTGAAAGATCGTCCACGTAGGGTTCCGCCCTACATCACAATCCATGAGATCCCAAATCATCGTTGCTCTCTAGAGCTCGTTTTGTCAACTCGTGGGATTGCGAGTTTGACAAGTATTCATGGGTACCTACACAAAAGAGACACAAACCAAAGAAATTGTGCGCGTGGTAAATGTAGACATCATCCATCATGATGTGTATGTGCACGTGTGAGTTAGCACAAGATAAGCATTGCTCAAAGAAATTTGATGCATGGTATAAGAACATGTCATCCATCATGAAAGAATAGTTATTATGTATGACACGATGGGGACACAAATTGAGAATGCAAATATATGGCACATCAATATCATGTTTATTCATGGGGAGCATATGGTGCACACAAGTATTGGGATCATGCAATGGATAGGATGAATCAAAATCTCCTAAAATGTATGAGGAAACTATGGGGGTCTCCTCATGAGCAATATCGAAACATCACATGGAGAAAATGGACAACATCCAAAACAATGCATATCCGGGTTAGGTGGTCATGGCATGGCATATGAGATAAATGATGCAAAGGAAGCATATCAATATCATCACAAGAAAAACAAATGCCAATAACCATGGGCTTGTCATCTATGCCATATGTGCAAATTGGGTTCATTTTAATGGAATATGCATAGTCACTATGAAGAGATTGCAAATAAGACATATGGTTGATCTCATGCATAGCATATGACAAGTCAACCGGATTAGCAAACATGATGTGACCTAAAGAATTGTCACAAGAAATCCTATGTAACATAGCATCACAACTAATAGACTCCACATGAGAATCATCATATTCATCATAAATGGGCAAATCATCACATGGGGAAATCATACTAGAATGAAGCATGTCAATAGGGTGATCAACATCATGCAAGTAATCAATGTCAAGAATGTCCACTAGTGGGACTAGAGCATCCCCGTCACCTATATTACCTTTGTCATTCCACTCAAGTGGTGTAGGTGAGGTGGCGAAGACCAAATGGTGGTCATCTTCATCTTGATGGAACCATGTGGGGGGTGCATCATATTCCACCATGGCCATCATCTTGTCCAAAGGGAGGACGAAGTCGTCGAGGATCGGCGCATCATCATAAATGGGACCTAGCACCAAATGAGAAGACACAATAGAGGTAGAGGTCAAGTTGTTAGAAATGCAAATGGCCTCACGAGACCTATCAACTATCTCACTCTCTCTATGTGGTGGTTCACTCACTCCCTCAAAATAGGTGCACTCAAACTCATGTATGGTGGAGTCACTCATCTCACTCAAGTGGTGGGGGTTGTGGCTCTCCTCACATGGGAATTGGGGCAACACATATATGGGGCTAGTGGTGAAGTCACTCTCACTCTCAATATGGTGGCTCAAGTCACTCAAGTCATCGGATGTCGCCGTGGTCGAAGGGAAAATCCCATGCTCAACCGTCTCGTAGTCGTCGTCGTGGATGAAGGCCGAAGATGGCACAACATCACTCTCGCCTCCTAAGATGGAAGCATCATCCTTGCTCGCCACCTTGTCGCTTGCCTCCAAAGCTTGGTCCTTGAAGGTCTCCGTAGTCGTACTTGTCGCCGCACCATCTTGAAAAAGAGTCAAGGTAGACTCGGCATCATCAATGCCACAAAGAGGGATGGCATTGAAGTCGCACTTGGGAGCATCGTCTTGGAGCTTGTCGGGCTTGGACATCGTGGTGGTACTAGCCTCATGCTTGTCGTAGAGCTTGGTCTCCATGAAGTTTGCTTGGGGTGGAGAAGCGTTGGCCTTCATGAGTTCTTGTTCGCCTTGAGAGCACCAATGTAGTAGTCGTCGATGGACTTGTAGTTCTCGAGGAAGATGGTCTTGGAGATGTCGCAGTAATCCCATCATGAAGTGGAACTTCATTGACATGGGGTCGCCCACGCCGCTCGTCAGAAGGCGATCTTCATCTCCTTGAAGTACGCGCCGATGGACTTGGATCCTTGGATGGTGTTCTCCAATTGGCGCCGGTTGTTCCGTGTAGGTTGGAGGCACGAACTCTCGCCGCAAAGCTCTCTTCATCTTGGGCCAACTCATCTCGTAGCACCAAGGTGTGTGAAGCCACCATGTCGAGGCGAGTCGTGGAAGTTTCTTGTGGCGCACTTCACTTGATCTTCAGGAGGAACTTGATGTAGCTTGAGGTAGTCGTCCATCAAACGCTCCCACTCGAGGTACTCCTCGGGTTCTTGAGTCCCATAGAAAGGAATCTCGTGGACGATGTCGAGGTCGTAGTAGCTCGTGGAAGTCGCGGACTTGAGCTTGGGGAGCTTCTCTTGAGCGTAGTGTTGGGGTGCTTGTTGGCGAAGATGCCGAATATCGGAAGGCGGATATGCCTTGAAGTCGCTTGGCGAAGATGCCAAGGGAGATGGTGAAGTCGTTGAGCGGTTGTTGATGTTGAGCTCTTGACCTTCACGTTCTTGTTGATGATGGTGTCGATGCCGATGTGATGTTGCCGGAGATGGTCGCGCGGAAGGATGTGCTCTTGAGCGCCTTCTCAAGATGAGGAAGATCGCTTGTAGGAATTGATGAGGATTTGATCTCTCCATTTTAGCTTGCATCTTGGCGTTGGAGTTGTTGTTCGTGGCATCGAACTCGTCGTTGTTGTTGTAGACCGAAGGTGAAATGCCTTGCCTATCCATCACAGGACTCGAGCAAATATGAGTGGGAGAAAGAGAAGAACTTATACCAATGTACCTTAACCGATGTTGAAAATGAATCAAGTTCACTCAAATGCGGACAATGAAATAGCACTATTGGTACCAATCCTTGTCGGTTCTCACACCTACACAAGTAAAGCTTATGGAGGAGCTCGGTGAGGATAGTGGCACAAAAATTTAATGCAAAATGTTAGCAAGAGTCAATAATGTTGAAAGAGATTCACAAATTCGCAAGCGAAACAAGTAGACCAATAGCAATATGAGGCACACGGAAACACACACACGGATAGATAAATGGGGCCGTGCAACCAAGGAATGAGCTCAAAATGTGGAATCCACCAAAACGCTCGTGTTGCACAACTCAAGAGAGACGCTAGCACGATTGCTCAATAGGCGGATACGACACTTGTGCACAACCTATAAGATGCAAAATGGATAAACTCTATATCCCAAGTATGCTATGTATGTATGGTTCCCAGTGTTCCTCACACAATGATCCAAGATGATCAAGTATGATATCATATGATATATTTGATGCTATGGCTATTGCTTACAAGCTCTTTGCTCACTCTCTTTTGCTTAAAAGCTTATTCTCTTTTTCTTTTTTTTTTCTATGTATTTCCACTTTTGCACAATGCACAAACCAAGATAGCAATTGTGTATATGTGGGAACAAACTTGAGACACAATGGATGATATGATACCAATATGATATGGTATGGTATGTAATGGAAGGTATGATCACTAATGTGCACAAGTAACGTTGCCGGCAATACTCAAATGGCTAGTCTCGATAGGCAAGTAACGCAAAAGTAAGGCTAGGGGTTAACAATGCAATGGCAAGGTGAATATACAATGGAGGGATACCACGATACCAAGATGATATGGAGGTTACCGTCCGGCGATGATGAGTAGCGGTGTTCTTGATGTAGATACCAAGATGATGGAGACTCGTCCCTAATTAGCCGAAACACCTTAGGAAACGGAAAAACCGCGAACTCAAAATCTCAAACGTCAAATGTCAAAATGGTGGTAGCGGGAATGCGGTGGTGTTTTGCACTTGGCAATGCGGAAGTGGAATGACGGGCTATACACGTGTCGGAGTTGAAGTTGCCGTCCCTAAGTAGCCGAAACACCTTAGGAGACACAAGCCACAACTCGAAAAAGCTCAAACAACTATTGGGTTAAGTTGAGGTGGTTGAAGTGTATGGTGGGCAAGGTTATGCGGAAGTGGTGGTGGTGGTTGATGAAGAAGCAACCGTCCCTAAGTAGCCGAAACACCTTAGGAGACTCGAATCACAACTCAAACAAGCATGAGGAACAAAATTGGTTATGTTGCGGAAGTCGGAGGTGGCTATGCGGATGATATAGTGGAGGGCCTAGGCAAACTTGCCAAATTTTCAAAAATTTGATGGAGTCAAATTGTGTTGGTAGTATTTTTATGGGAAGGGGGATGTCAATAGCTTCAAAACGAGCTAAAGAACGTCAAAATCGGAGTCCGGATGAATTAGTTATGGACAAAACAAAAATCAGCCAAGTCTGAAATTACAGGTTACGGACGTCCGGAAATGGTCGGACATCCGTAAATTCAGTTCAGGTTAGGGGTTCCGTCGTCCGGAAAAGGTCGGACGTCCGGTCGTTTAGGGCTCCGGACGTCCGTAAAACTCCGGTCGTCCGGTGGGTCGGGGTCAACTCGAAAATTGAGATCCGGGACGCGATTTTGGGCGGAAATTGGTGATTTCTGAGTCAAAATTCGCGGGATTTTGTGGATGAAAGATGGGGAAACTTGGGGAAATGCTAGATCCACTCGAAACCAAGCAAATCCATTGATCAAAATCAACAAAACATCATCACACTAACAAATCACAAAAAAAAAATTGGGGCTATTTTTGGTGGGGATTTTCGAAATTGGGGAAGAACACAACAAAATCAAGCTAGAAAACACGGGGTAGGGGCTCCAAAACGTGATCAACGTGGCTCATGATACCATATGATGTAGGGCGAAACCCTACGTGGGCGATCTTTCACGTTGGAGCGGATCCTACGGTGAATCACGACGAACACGCGGAAGAACAAGAGGGAAAACACGGGGGAAACGAGAGAGAGATCACTCAACCGACAAGAAAACGATCACACAAGTGCTAGATTATCAAACACATAGAGTGGCACAAGATTCAAGGACAACAAAGGTAAGGATACACGAGTAGCCGTTCTTCTCCGAGAGGAGGTCTTGATGGGTCCACCCTAGAAGGGGGTCTTGAATCCGCTTGGGGGATCTTCTCCGTAGAGGTCCTGATCTCAAAAGGAGAAGTAGCCAAGTGGATGAGCAAAGGCTCTCACACCGAAATATGAGCAAATCCAAAGCTAACCTAGAAAGGTGGGGAAGAAAGAGTATATATAGTCTAGGGGCGAAGGGTACAAGGGCTGCGGCCCCAAACAAAGTCAACACCAGCGCCGGACGTCCGGAGGTCACCGGTCGTCCGGAGGCTCGACAGGGTCCGGACGTCCGGAGGTCTTCTGACGTCCGTAGATTCGGTTCGGGCGTGCGTCGGTCGGACGTCCGTAGGCGGTCGGACGTCCGTAGATTCCATTCGGGTGCCCAGCTGCCGGACGTCCGGAGGGCGTCGGTCGTCCGTGTGCTGGAGAGGTGTCGGACGTCCGAGTCTTCCGGTCGTCCGCCACCGGGACTCCGCAGCTCCGTCTTTTTCCGTCTTCTCTTCCAGGCTTCCCTCGCGGATGGTGTAAGTGTTCCTTGGCGCTTGCACTCCTCCTCGTCGTCCGTGAAGCTCCGGTCATACCTATGCATGCACCCGAGTGGAGTGTCAAGTAGTATACCATCCTCGAAGGGGTCAAGTGAACACGTGTAAAGGAGAAGATTCACCTTTATGTATGAGAAGTAGAGGTCGCACGTGTCACTTGCCAAACGGACTCTTGACATGGTGATGACCGTAGGATGCTCCGCATCATATGATGTAGGGCGGAACCCTATGTGGGCGATCTTTCACGTTGGAGCGGATCCTACGGGGAAAACACGAAGAACGAGCGGAAGAACACGAGGAAATCACGGGGAGGAACGAGGGAAAACACTCAACCAACAAGGAATCGGTCACACAAATGCTAGATCAAAGAACACAAAGAGAGATACATGATTCAAGGTCAACAAAGGACGATACAAACGGTAGCCGTTCTTCTCCGTGAGGAGGTCTTGATGGGGTCCACCCTATGAGGGGGTCTTGAATCTGCTTGGGGGATCTTCTCCGTAGAGGTCCTGATCTCGAAAGGAGAAGTAGCCAAGTGGATGAGCAAAGGCTCTCTCACCTAAACATGAGCTAATCCAAAGCTAACCTAGAAAGGTGGGGAAGAAAGAGTATATATAGTCTAGGGGGCGAAGGGGTACAAGGGCGGCGGCCCCAAACAAAGTCAACACCAGCGCCGGACGTCCGGAGGTCACCGGTCGTCCGGAGGCTCGACATGGTCCGGACGTCCGGAGGTCTTCGGACGTCCGAGATTCGGTTCGAGGCGTCGTCGGTCGGACGCTCGTAGGCGGCCGGACGTCCGTAGATTCCATTCGGGTGCCCAACTGCCGGACGTCCGGAGGGCGCCGGTCGTCCGTGTGCTGGAGAGTGTCGGACGTCCGGAGCCTTCCGGTCGTCCGGCCGCTGGGGACTCCGCAGCTCCGTCTTTTTCCGTCTTCTCTTCCAGGCTTCCCTCGCGGATGGTGTAGGTGTTCCTTGGCGCTTGCACTCCTGCTCGTCGTCCGTGAAGCTCCGGTCATACCTATGCATGCACCCGAGTGGAGTGTCAAGTAGTATACCATCCTCGAAGGGGTCAAGTGAACACGTAAAGGAGAAGATTCACCTTAATGTATGAGAAGTAGAGGTCGCACGTGTCACTTGCCAAAAGGACTCTTGACATGGTGATGACCGAGGATGCTCCGCATCATCCCTCCCTTGGAAAGGATCCGACCTCGGATCGAAAACCAAATCACCATGGGAAAGAGATGGCGGTGCCGTGTCAAAGTGGTCGATCACCAAGCTCTCGCCATCTTGAAGCTCAAATGGGCACTCTCCAATGTCGCGCCATCTTGTGATTCCTTCAAAAGGAGTAAATAAAACAAACACTTGAAAAACAAATGTGGTTAGCGTTAGTGCAAAACCAAGCATTCAAGAGGTGATTCACCAAACAAGTGTTGTCATCAAGCATAGCATAGGGTGTGACAAAGGATTGTGACATGGCATGTAAGCATATCAGTCGAGCACAAGCAAAAATATCATGGGAACAAGCATGTAAATGTGAGGTAGAAATGCAAATATGTGTGACAAGAGCATAAGCATCCACCTCAAGGTTATAGCAAGCATGCATAAAGCGCTCGACAAATGGTCGATGGTAGGCATAGGAAGTATTCACAACACCAAATAAAATGAAGTGTCTAAACACATGGGTCAAGTGCAAGACAATCCAAGCATAATGTGCATAGGGTGTAGTGAATATAGTGTGGCACTAAACGCAATAGAAAGAGCAATTGTTCATCATGTGTGAGGCAATCAAGTGAATCATGTAGCAATCAATGGGACATGGCATATGTGAAGTAATGACATTGTTGCAACCAAACATATGAGAGGAGCAAGTAATCCAAGAATTGGATGCAACACACAAGGTACATATATCATGATGCATGGGAATGTGATAATGGCAAGTCGAAGCAAGATCTCTACTAAGTGTGCAATCAAGTGGTCCAAGATGACCAATAAGTCTCACGGTGTAAGCAACACAAGTAGTATGATCCGCAATATCCATGCTCAAGAAAGATGTCACCTTGAAGGCATGTCCTTGTGCATTCTTCACAATGCCGAAGCGCAAGCAAACGCGGTGTAGAATCGTCGTGGTAGAAGGTGGTTCGCTCTCAAGAACTCGAGTGGTCAACTCACGTGAAGTGGAAGTCGACACAAAGTCCAAGTATCCTACACATGCATAAAGCAAAACAAAGAAAGTATGCGCATGGTAGACAAACGCATCATCCATCATGATGGTTCTCATCCTTTGCACAAAACCATTAGAAGGACAAGTGCATGAATAATGTGATGCAACAATGGCGATATTCATGGCACTAGGTATATGGTGCAAAGAGTTAAGACAAGCATGCTTCACAAGAATTATGTCAAAATCTCCAAATATATGCGAGAATGCTATGGGGGCAATCTCATGAGCAAGACGAGAATCATTGTTGCACTCAATACATGGCAAATCATCTAGCATGAGGGAGGCAACACATAGAGATATATGACAAGAAGCAATATGAATCATGTGCAAAGCATATAGATGGTTGTCATCAACCGCATGAAATGGTGATGCAACATAAGCAAGCATAGTAATCAAGTCGTGCAAACTAGTGGAGCGAAGATGCAACACACTAGAAGAAATCATGGCAATCATGTCATGTAAACAAATAATAGGCATAGGGAATGCACATGACATATCGCAAGCACGAACACAAAGCAAGATCATAGTGTCATCATAGGCATGGGGCACAAAGCAATCATGGCAATACCAAACAATATCTCCACCACGCTTGCAAATACACATACAAGTACTAGAATCAATCATCATGTGTAATGCAAAGCATGGGTCACAAATGCATGGCAAATGCATAGGAATGGGCATATGATGCAAAGTGAACATGGCAACATGGGCAAAAGATATAAGATATATAATGGAGAACAACCCATAGCCAAGTGATGGCCATGTAGAAGAAATGCGTGAAGTCTTTGCGCGAAGAGAGAGGTGGGAAAGTCACTCCATGGGATCCCAAATCATCGTTGCTCTCTAGAGCTCGTTTTGTCAACTCGTGGGATTGCGAGTTTGACAAGTATTCATGGGTACCTACACAAAAGAGACACAAACCAAAGAAATTGTGCGCGTGGTAAATGTACACATCATCCATCATGATGTGTATGTGCACGTGTGAGTTAGCACAAGATAAGCATCGCTCAAAGAAATTTGATGCATGGTATAAGAACATGTCATCCATCATGAAAGAATAGTTATTATGTATGACACGATGGGGACACAAATTGAGAATGCAAGTATATGGCACATCAATATCATGTTTATTCATGGGGAGCATATGGTGCACACAAGTATTGGGATCATGCAATGAATGGGATGAATCAAAATCTCCTAAAATGTATGAGGAAACTATGGGGGTCTCCTCATGAGCAATATCGGAAACATCACATGGAGAAAATGGACAACATCCAAAACAATGCATATCCGGCTAGGTGGTCATGGCATGGCATATGAGATAAATGATGCAAAGGAAGCATATCAATATCATCACAAGAAAAACAAATGCCAATAACCATGGGCTTGTCATCTATGCCATATGTGCAAATTGGGTTCATTTTAATGGAATATGCATAGTCACTATGAAGAGATTGCAAATAAGACATATGGTTGATCTCATGCATAGCATATGACAAGTCAAGCGGATTAGCAAACATGATGTGACCTAAAGAATTGTCACAAGAAATCCTATGTAACATAGCATCACAACTAATAGACTCCACATGAGAATCATCATATTCATCATAAATGGGCAAATCATCACATGGGGAAATCATACTAGAATGAAGCATGTCAATAGGGTGATCAACATCATGCAAGTAATCAATGTCAAGAATGTCCACTAGTGGGACGAGAGCATCACCGTCACCTTTGTTACCTTTGTCATTCCATTCAAGTGGTGTAGGTGAGGTGGGAAAGACCAAATGGTGGTCATCTTCATCGTGATGGAACCATGTGGGGGGTGCATCATATTCCACCATGGCCATCGTCTTGTCCAAAGGGAGGACGAAGTCGTCGAGGATTGGCGCGTCATCATAAATGGGACCTAGCACCAAATGAGAAGACACAATAGAGTTAGAGGTCAAGTTTTTAGAAATGCAAATGGCCTCACTAGACCTATCAACTATCTCACTCTCTCTATATGGTGGTTCACTCAATCCCTCAAAATAGGTGCACTCAATCTCACATATGGTGGAGTCACTCATGTCACTCAAGTGGTGGGGGTTGTGGCTCTCCTCACATGGGAATTGGGGCAGCTCATCATGTATGGGGCTAGTGGTGAAGTCACTCTCACTCTCAATATGGTGGCAAAAGTCACTCAAGTCATCGGACGTCGCCTGGTCGAAGGGAAAATCTCATGCTCAACCGTCTCGTAGTCGACGTCGTGGATGAAGGCCGAAGATGGCACATCATCGCTCTCGTCGTGGATGAAGGCCGAAGATGGCTCACCATCACTCTCGTCATGGATGAAGGCCGAAGATGGCACAACATCACTCTCGCCTCCTAAGATGGAAGCATCATCCTTGCTCGCCACCTTGTCGCTTGCCTCCAAAGCTTGGTCCTTGAAGGTCTCTGTAGTCGCATTTGTCGCCGCACCATCTTGAAAAAGAGTCAAGGTAGACTCGGCATCATCAATGCCACAAAGGGGATGGCGGTAAAGTTGTACTTGGGAGCATCGCCTTGGAGCTTGTCGGGCTTGGACATCATGGTGGTACTAGCCTCATGCTTGTCGAGAGCTTGGTCTCCACGAAGTTTGCTTGGGGTGGAGAAGCGTTGGCCTTCATGAGTTCTTGTTCCGCCTTGAGAGCACCAATGTAGTAGTCGTCGATGGACTTGTAGTTCTCGAGGAAGATAGTCTTGGAGATGTCGTTGTTCAATCCCATCATGAAGTGGAACTTCATCGAAATGGGGTCGCCCATGCCGGCTCGTCGAAGGCAATCTTCATCTCCTTGAAGTACTTGTCGATGGACTTGGATCCTTGGGTGGTGTTCTCCAATTGGCGCCGGTTGTTCCGTGTAGGTTGGAGGCACGAACTCTCGCCGCAAAGCTCTCTTCATCTTGGACCAACTCATCTCGTAGCACCAAGGTGTGTGAAGCCACCATGTCGAGGCGTAGTCGTGGAAGTTTCTTGTGGCGCACTTCACTTGATCTTCGGGAGGAACTTGAGGTAGCTTGAGGTAGTCGTCCATCAAACGCTCCCACTCGAGGTACTCCTCGGGTTCTTGAGTCCCATAGAAAGGAATCTCGTGGTCGATGTCGAGGTCGTAGTAGCTCGTGGAAGTCGCGGACTTGAGCTTGGGGAGCTTCTCTTGAGCGTAGTCTTGAGGTTCTTGTTGGCGAAGATGTCGTATGTCCGTAGGCGAAGATGCCTTGAAGTCGCTTGGCGAAGATGCCAAGGGAGATGGTGAAGTCGTTGAGCGGTTGTTGATGTTGAGCTCTTGAGCTTCACGTTCTTATTGATGATGGTGTCGATGCCGATGTGATCTTGCCGGAGATGGTAGCACGGAAGCATGTGCTCTTGAGCGTCTTCTCGAAGATGAGGAAGATCGCTTGTAGGACTTGATGAGGGTTTTGATCTCCTCCATTTGAGCTTGCATCTTGGCGTTGGAGTTGTTGTTCGTGGCATCGAACTCGTCGTTGTTGTTGTAGACCAAAGGTGAAATGCCTTGCCTATCCATCACAAGACTCGAGCAAATATGAGTGGGAGAAAGAGAAGAACTTATACCAATGTACCTTGACCGATGTTGAAAATGAATCGAGTTCACTCAAATGAGGACAATGAAATAGCACTATTGGTACCAATCCTTGTCGGTTCTCACACCTACACAAGTAAAGCTTATGGAGGAGCTCGGTGAGGATAGTGGCACAAAAATTTAATGCAAAGTGTTAGCAAGAGTCAATAATGTTGAAAGAGATTCACAAATTCGCAAGCGAAACAAGTAGACCAATAGCAATATGAGGTACACGGAAACACACACACAGATAGATAAATGGGGCCGTGCAACCAAGGAATGAGCTCAAAATGTGGAATCCACCAAAACGCTCGTGTTGCACAACTCAAGAGAGACGCTAGCACGATTGCTCAATAGGCGGATACGACACTTGTGCACAACCTATAAGATGCAAAATGGATAAACTTCTATCCCAAGTATGCTATGTATGTATGGTTCCCGGTGTTTCTCTCACAATGATCCAAGATGATCAAGTATGATACCATATGATATATTTGGATGCTATGGCTATTGCTTACAAGCTCTTTGCTATTTCTCTTTTGCTTAAAAGCTTATTCTCTTTTTTTTCTATGTATGGCCACTTTGCACAATGCACAAACCAAGATAGCAATTGTGTATATGCGGGAACAAATTTGAGACACAATGGATGATATGATACCAATATGATATGGTATGGTATGTAATGGAAGGTATGATCACTAATGTGCACAAGTAACGTTGCCGGCAATACTCAAATGGCTAGTCTCGATAGGCAAGTAACGCAAAAGTAAGGCTAGGGTTAACAATGCAATGGCAAGGGGAATATACAATGGAGGGATACCACGATACCAAGATGATATGGAGGTTACCGTCCGGCGATGATGAGTAGCGGTGTTCTTGATGTAGATACCAAGATGATGGAGACTCGTCCCTAAGTAGCCGAAACACCTTAGGAAACGGAAAAACCGCGAACTCAAAATCTCAAACGTCAAATGTCAAAATGGTGGTAGCGGGAATGCGGTGGTGGTTTGCACTTGGCAATGTGGAAGTGGAATGATGGGCTATACACGTGTCGGAGTTGAAGCACGGTCCCTAAGTAGCCGAAACACCTTAGGAGACACAACTCACAACACAAACAAAATTGGGTTAAGTTGGGTTGGCGGAAGAGTATGGTGGGCAAGCCTATGCGGAAGTTACGGTGGTGGTGGTGGTTGATGAAGATGCAACCGTCCCTAAGTAGCCTAAACACCTTAGGAGACTCGAATCACAACTCAAACAACCTCAAATGCAAAGGGGAACAAAATTGGTTAGGTTGCGGAAGTCGGTGGTGGCTATGCGGAGGATGTGGTGGAAGCCCTAGGCAAACTTGCCAAATTTTCAAAAAATTGATGGAGTCAAATTGTGTTGGTGGTATTTTTGTTGGAAGGGGGATGTCAATAGCTTCAAAACGAGCTAAAGAACGTCAAAATCGGAGTTCGGATGAATTAGTTATGGACAAAACAAAAATCAGCCGAAGTCTGAAACTACAGGTTACGGACGTCCGGAAATGGTCGGACATCCGTAAATTCAGTTCAGGTTAGGGTTCCGGTCGTCCGGAAAAGGCCGGACGTCCGGTCGTTTAGGGCTCCGGACGTCCGTAAAACTCCGGTCGTCCGTGGGTCGGGTCAACTCGAAAATTGAGATCCGGGACGCGATTTTGGGCGGAAATTGGTGATTTCGAGTCAAAATTGCGGGATTTTGTGGATGAAAGATGGGAAACTTGGGGAAATGCTAGATCCACTCGAAACCAAGCAAATCCATGGATCAAAATCAACAAAACATCATCACACTAACAAATCACAAAAAAATTGGGGCTATTTTTGGTGGGGATTTTCGAAATTGGGGAAGAACACAACAAAATCAAGCTAGAAAACACGAGGTAGGGGCTCCAAAACGTGATCAACGTGGCTCATGATACCATATGATGTAGGGCAGAACCCTATGTGGGCGATCTTTCACGTTGGAGCGGATCCTACGGGGGAAACACGAAGAACGAGCGGAAGAACACGAGGAAATCACGGGGAGGAACGAGGGAAAACACTCAACCAACAAGGAATCGGTCACACAAATGCTAGATCAAAGAACACAAAGAGAGATACATGATTCAAGGTCAACAAAGGACGATACAAACGGTAGCCGTTCTTCTCCGTGAGGAGGTCTTGATGGGGTCCACCCTATGAGGGGGTCTTGAATCCGCTTGGGGGATCTTCTCCGTAGAGGTCCTGATCTCGAAAGGAGAAGTAGCCAAGTGGATGAGCAAAGGCTCTCTCACCTAAACATGAGCTAATCCAAAGCTAACCTAGAAAGGTGGGGAAGAAAGAGTATATATAGTCTAGGGGGCGAAGGGGTACAAGGGCGGCGGCCCCAAACAAAGTCAACACCCAGGCGTCGGACGTCCGGAGGTCACCGGTCGTCCGGAGGCTCGACATGGTGGAGGCTAAACATGGCTCTGATACCATAGATGATGTAGGGCGGAACCCTACGTGGGCGATCTTCCGCGTGTTCGTCGTGATTCACCGTAGGATCCGCTCCAACGTGAAAGATCGCCCACGTAGGGTTCCGCCCTATATCACATGGCGCCGCCGGTCTGCCCACGCGCCGACGAGGAGTCGCCGCCCCCCGAGGACACTCACTCGATTAGCAGCGACGAGGACCCCTACGCGCCGCCTGACGAGGTTGCGCCGGACCCCCCAACTTTGGATTGGATTTTGGGCCAGTACAATCTTTGTCTGTGGAAGTCGCTGCCGCCGGCTGAAAAAGCCAGGCAAGTGGCGTTCAAGAAGGAGATGGCGGAGGAGGAAGCCAGGTACCAGGAGGCCTATGAAGCCCGTGATGCCGCCTGGAAAAAGGAGGCGGCGGAGCTTTGACGACGGGTGCGTCGTCATGCCGAGGAGGTGTACAAAGACGGGTACTTCGCGAGGAAGGTCATAGGCGCTGGGCGCCTCATTGCTGCATGGAGGTGGGCCGATAAGCTCCAGCATGCCACTGACGAGGAGCTCCGGTGGGCGCCCAACGAAATGGCAAGATCGGCCGCGCGCATCCGCCAGCAAGAGGCATATCGGTACGTCAAGCGCCATGAGGCGAGGAGTCGAGAGTGCCTCCAAGATCGAAGACGCCAAGCACCAGGGAGCTGCTGGCGAGGGGCTGCCGGAATACTGGCCCCAGGAGGGATTATTAGTTTTAGTATTGTTCATTTTCAATTTTATGCATTGTACCTAGTAGTTAAGTATCATCACGTATATGTGATGATATTATATATATATACATATATATTCTGTGATGAACTAATGAACAATTAATATATATATATATATATATATTATGAATTTCATTTTCTATCTATTTTTGTATACTAATTGAATCTAGCTGTTATCATCCACATATACAGAATGGAAAGCGTATACACACACATTGAAACAGAACATATAAGAATGGAAAACATAGTACACACATTGAAACAGAGCAATAAACAGAGCAATACTATGATTGCTGTGAATATATAGCTATCCACGTCGAAACGACTTTTCAAAATAAAACGCATCCATGAGACCAGGACCAGCAGCCCTTGCCTAGGGTAGCTCTTGGCTCTACCTGAACTCGTGCAGGCGTTCGTCCAAGCGGTCGACACACTCGCAGTACATCTGGAGCGTGATCTCGAGCTCAAAGTTGGCTATTTCATTGGAGATCACCAGCTCGAGGATACGATGGCCATGTTCCTCTACTGCGCCCAGGTGGACACCTAGGCCAAGGAGGCGGTCGAGCCTACGGACCAGCGCGTTGGCATCCAGCGGGACATGGACAAGGTGAACGGAGGCACCCATGCGAATGACGCAGCGGGCATCCGGTGCAAGTACGGCGCTGAGGGCCTGTGTACACTCCTGGCGAGGAATGGGGGTACTGACGGGACGTGTACCCAGCTGCGACGCCGTGTTGACAGTAGGCAAGCGCCAATGGATCTGCTCTTGCTGTGCGGCGCGCCACGCCTTTCGCTCTTCGGCGCTCCAACGGTCTCGCCGTGCGCCGAGCCGCAGCCTATCGGCACGGACGCGCCTAGCTTGCTCTGTGGTGCGACATCGATCATGTTGTGCGGCGAGCTGCATCCTGTCGGCGCTGACATGCCTATCTTGATCTGCGGCGCTCAAGCGCCATGCACCAAAGGTCTGCTCAACCTCGGCGATGACGCGCATCACGGCGTCGTCCATCGCGTTGCTGGGGAGCGCCTCGGCCTCTACAGGCCGTGGCGCCTGCTCGTTTTCCTCGTCGACAAGGTTGATGGTAGAGGCGGAGCTTTGGTGGGTTGGCATGCTTGGAAAAGGTGGATCTGCTACAGGCTGCGCTTGTCGCCTCCGTGCGTCGCACGCCGCCTATGTGCAATATAGCAGGGTGGCGTGAAACAGGTGAGGAAATGGCAGGAAACGGTGGCGTGTTCATAAAATGCCATCAATTAATGGAAACTTAGCATAGAAGGAACATCGAGCTAGCACAAGAAGTAGATGATGATCAGATGAACACGGACCACACTAGGGAACCCGTCGGTGATGAATTCATCAATCGCAAACGGTTGAATACTAGCAAGCGTTTGCCCACAACACACACGGCCTATTCCATCACAAACAGGTCGGATGGATCAACTGTATGCCATGTATCGCACATTGTCAAAAAGTAATGCGGTAGACCTTGACAGGGTCGGTCCTAAGATTTCGGGGGCCCAGGGCGAGATTAGAACTAAGGCCCCCGCAAAAAATAAATATTGACATCGAATCAAAATATAAAGTATGTATATGAGATGTCGCTTCATTTCACTATCTAGGTTATTTCAAATTCTTATATCATAAATATTCATAATAAAATTTGTTTTTATAAATACTACTAAATCTATAGCTGATAAATTAAATTTGGGCTCATGATCACTCACATAATTTCATGTGTGTCGTCTTCGGCAGCATATCTTCCATAGGACCTTCATCCTCTTGATTAAGAATAGTTTGCTTTTCCATAGAAAATATTACCGCCTCATTTAGATCACTTGAATCGCTCACATTCCTCTTGAAGACAATATTAGCGGATCATATTTGCAATTTGATCAACTCATCTTTGTATATGAAGTAAACAATTAGTACATGAAAACCACCAATTATCACGTTGAACTCGCAAACAACAACGCCTGATAATGCCCTTTCACACCAATAGAAATGCAATATTAATAGTACTATTTATAAACTTGCATCGGTTTCTATAGGGAAAAAAATGCTACGGCATAGGCTACTTCATCTGGCGTACGTGAGGACGGGGGATGTGGCGCGGTTGGCTGGGCGCCGCCGTGCCGGTCGGCGCCGTGGCCTCACTGGGCGATGAGGACGAGCTACAGACACACAGCCGACAACCACGCAGATGATAAATTGAGCAGACTGTAGGAGATGAGGAGAAAATTGACATCCGGCAATAGCGTCGTGCGTGCGCCGCCGCATTCATTTTCTTGAATCGTGATTGTGCTAAATCGCCGTTTAGTCGATGGCCGTGTGGATATGCGTTATTTTTTCCTTTTGAGGGACTAATAATCCACGAGCAAACAACCCTGCTAATTACTATGGGCTAGGCCCACTCGTTTGCTAAGCTGCGAAGAGTACGCTACCACGCTGGAGAAGGAAGGAAAGTGTGTGCGCCCCTAGAGTTTTGCCCCTAATTCACAGACTTCCCTGAACTCCCCGACGGATACCTGCGTACCTCGGTACCTGGGCAGGGGCCCCTCGTGTTTGGTGGCCCAGGGCGGCCGCCCCCTGCCCCTCCCCAGGGCCGGCCCTGGACCTTGAACATGTGTTAAAAAATAAAAAAAAATAAAAAACAACGACCTCGAGGTTAAATTAGCTGAGGGAATGGGTCATTTCGGTCATTTGACCAAAATGACCCATCCTATCAGTTAATTTAACATCAACACAACTTCCCATCCAGTCACCCATCTGATGGCTGCTCCAGCCTGAACACACTTAACTTGATAGTTTTCTTACATGAGCTACTGGTGGGACAGCTAGTCCTTGCTGGTAGGAATGCCTCTTCGCATCCTTATGGCGTATCCGGATGACCGCCCATCCCACAATGGCCAATAGATGTTCTGTAGACAAAGCATATCACATACGTCTTAATAGAAGCAATCATCTGTGTTATTATCGGTCTTCGCACACATTTCTGATTACAGACCTGTTTGCCGTGTATCACACACATCTTGTTATATTGAACCGTTTCTGTTCTCTTGCCTAATCACGAATAGTTCATCCGAGTGAACCGTATGCTGTACATCGCACAAACCTTGATCGGGCTGACCGTTTCTTTTGTGTTTCCTAATCACAAACAGTTCATCCGAGTGAACCGTATGATGTACATCGCACACACCTTCATCTGGCTGCCCGTTTCTTTTGTTCCTCCTCATTGCAAATAGTTAATTGAGCTGAACCGTATGCCCTGCATCGCACACGCAACTAAAATCTGAACCTTGTTTGATGCATCCTCCATCGCAAACATTTTGCACCTTTTTTACGGTTATTTTACACCACCGTTTGCGATTATGGCATCGCACACAGTTTCGTCGAAGGGTCTCTGATCGTAGTGTCGCGTTAGCAGCAACCTGCAGTAGTGGATGGTACTTGATTTTAGGAAATTAAATAAAGCAACTAGAAAAGATCATTACCCTTTGCCTTTTATTAATCAAATGCTTGAAATATTATCTAAGCACGCACACTTTTGCTTCCTTGATGGAAATTCTAGTTTTTCACAAATACCTCTTTCTCAACCTGATCAAGAAAAGACTACTTTTACTTGTCCTTTTGGAACCTATGCTTATAGACGTATGCCTTTTGGTTTATGTAACGCACCTGCTACCTTTCAAAGATGTATGACTGCTATATTCTCTGACTTTTGTGAAAAGACTGTTGAGGTTTTCATGGATGACTTTTCTGTTTACGGGTAGTCTTTTGATGATTGTTTAAGCAATCTTGAGCGAGTTTTGCAGAGATGTGAACAAACAAATCTTGTCTTGAATTGGGAGAAGTGCCACTTTATGGTAAATGAAGGCATTTGTCTTGGGTCATAAAATTTCTGAAAGAGGTATTGAAGTGGACAAAGCTAAGGTTGATGCAATTGAGAAAATGCCATGTCCTAAAGATATAAAAGGTATTCGTAGTTTCCTAGGTCATGCTGGTTTCTATAGGAGATTTATCAAGGACTTCTCTAAAATTTCTAGGCCTCTCACTAATCTTTTGCAAAAGGATATTCCTTTTGTTTTTGATGATGATTGTTTAGAAGCCTTTGAAACATCAAGAAAGCCTTAATTTCTGCACCTATTGTTCAACCACCTGATTGGAACTTGCCTTTTGAAATTATGTGTGATGCTAGTGATTATGTTGTTGGTGCTGTTGTAGGACAAAAAGTTGATAAAAATTGAATGTTATTCATTATGCTAGTAAAACTCTAGACAGTGCTCTAAGAAATTATGCTAGTACTAAAAAAGAATTCTTAGCAGTGGTGTTTGCTTGTGATAAATTTAGACCTTATATTGTTGATTCCAAAGTAACTGTTCACACAGACCATGCTGCTATTAAATATCTGATGGAAAAGAAAGATGCTAAACCTAGACTTATTCGTTGGGTTCTTTTGATACAGGAATTTGATTTACATATCATTGATAGAAAAGGAGCTGAGAACCCCATAGCTAATAACTTATCTAGGCTTCAAAATCTGCTTGATGACCCAGTTCCTATTGATGATAGTTTTCCTGATGAGCAGTTAGCTGCAATAAATGTTTCTCATAGTACTCCTTGGTATGCTGACAATGCTAATTACATTGTTGCTAAATATTTACCACCTAGCTTTACATACCAACAAAAGAAAACATTCTTCTATGATTTAAGACATTACTTTTGGGATAACCCACATCTCTATAAAGGAGGAGTAGATGGTATTATAAGACATTGTGTACTTGAGCATGAACAGGGACAAATCCTACGGAAATGTCACTCCGAAGCTTATGGAGGGCATCATGCTGGAGATAGAACTGCTCATAAGGTATTGCAGTCTGGATTTTATTGGCCTACTCTCTTCAAGGATGCCCGTAAGTTTGTCTCATCTTGTGATGAATGCCAAAGAATAGGTAATATCGGTAAGCGTCAAGAAATGCCTATGAATTATTCACTTGCTTTTAAACTGATACATCTCCAATGTATCTATAATTTTTTATTGTTCCATGCTATTACATTATCTGTTTTGGATGTTTAAAGGGCTTTAATATGCTCTTTTATATTATTTTTGGGACTAACCTATTAACCGAAGGCCCAGTGCAAATTGCTATTTTTTTGCCTATTTCAGTGTTTCGCAGAAAAGGAATATCAAACGGAATCCAAACGAAACGAAACCTTCGCGAGGATCTTTCTTGGAACAAACGCAACCCAGGAGACTTGGAGTGGAAGTCAAGGAAGCAACGAGGCAGCCACGAGGCAGGAGGGCGCGCCCCCACCCTCGTGGGCCCCTCATAGCTCCACCGACATACTTCTTTCGCCTATATATACTCTTATACCCTGAAAATATCCAGAGGAGCCACGAAACCACTTTCCCACTGCCGCAACCTTCTGTACCCGTGAGATCCCATCTTGGGGCCTTTTCTGATGATCTACCGGAGGGGGATTCGATAACGGAGGGCTTCTACATCAACACCATAGCCTCTCCGATGATGTGTGAGTAGCTTACCACAGACCTTCGGGTCCATAGTTGTTTGCTAGATGGCTTCTTCTCTCTCTTTGGTTCTCAATACAAAGTTCTCCTCAATTTGTTTGGAGATCTATTCGATGTATACTTTTTGCGGTGTGTTTGTCGAGATCCGATGAATTGTGGGTTTACGATCAAGATTATCTATGAACAATATTTGATTCTTCTCTGAATTCTTATATGCATGATTTAATATCTTTGCAAGTCTCTTCGAATTATCGGTTTAGTTTGGCCTACTAGATTGATCTTTCTTGCAATGGGAGAAGTGCTTAGCTTTGGGTTCAATCTTGCGGTGCTCGATTCCAGTGACAGAAAGGGAATCGACACGTATTGTATTGTTGCCATCGAGGATAAAAAGATGGGGTTTATATCACATTGCTTGAGTTTATCCCTCTACATCATGTCATCTTGCCTAATGCGTTACTCTGTTCTTATGAACTTAATACTCTAGATGCATGCTGGATAGCGGTCGATGTGTGGAGTAATAGTAGTAGATGCAGAATCGTTTTGGTCTACTTGACACGGACGTGATGCCTATGTTCATGATCATGCCTAGATATTCTCATAACTATGCGCTTTTCTATCAATTGCTCGGCAGTAATTTGTTCACCCACCGTAATATATGCTATCTTGAGAGAAGCCGCTAGTGAAACATATGGCCCCCGGGTCTACTTTACATCATATAAGTTTCGGATCTATAATTCTAGTTTACTATTTATTTTGCAATCTTTACTTTTCAATCTATACAACAAAAATACCAAAAATATTTATCTTATTATCTTTATCAGATCTCACTTTTGCAAATGGTCGTGAAGGGATCGACAACCCCTTTATCGCGTTGGTTGCAAGGTTCTTGATTGTTTGTGCAGGTACTAGGCAACTTGCGTGTAGTCTCCTACTGGATTGATACCTTGGTTCTCACAAACTGAGGGAAACACTTACGCTACTTTGCTGCATCACCCTTTCCTCTTCAAGGGAAAACCAACACATGCTCAAGAGGTAGCAAGAAGGATTTCTGGCGCCGTTGCTGGGGAGATCTACGCTCAAGTCAAGACATACCAAGTACCCATCACGAACTCTTATCCCTCGCATTACATTATTTTCCATTTTCCTCTCGTTTTCCTCTCCCCCACTTCAACCTTTGCCTTTTCTTCGCCCTCGTTCCGTTTGATCTCGTGTTACCATGTGCCTTCTTTTTGCTTGCATCTTCGCTTGCTAAAATTTTATGGATCCTCATCCCCTTGCTAATCTTTTTAAGAGATCCAATTATGATGAGCCAATTGCTAGTGAGTTTTGTGCACTAGATTATCTTTATGAGGTTTTGCTTGAAATTTGTGAATCTGAAAATTGTGATGAAGTGTTGAAAGAAGAAACTTACGAAGTGTTTCACGATAGCTCCTTGAATGAAAAGCATGATTGAAATTCTATTAATGTCAAGTGTGTTAATGATATGCAAAACCCTAAGCTTGGGGATGCTAGCTTTGCTATGTCCACTACTTGTTGCAATGATCATGATTGGGGCGATTCTTCTTACAATCTTGAAAATTTATTTAAACCCAATGATGAATATGAGATTGATAATAATGTTTGCAATAATACTAAAAGTGGGTTTGGAAGAGTGTCAACTTTAGATCCCACATATTTGGATAATGTTCAATCTTATGAAGTTTTTGATAAAAGTGGGTTTGGAGAGGTCATGACTTTAGTTAACGTTATTCCCACTATTTTGGAAGAGTGTCAACTTTGCATGCATGTGGATCATGTAGAGAAAATTTTATGTAAGAGCTACATTGTTTAATTTGAATGTGAACCCACATGTAATTATTATGAGAGAGTAAAATATGGTTGTAGAAATTTTCATGTTACCAAATTACCTCTCGTTATGTTGAGATTGTTATTGTTTCTCACTTCCTTCTTGCATATGCTAGTTTTTGCTTGTCTTGATAATTTATTTTCCTATAAGATGCCTATGCATAGGAAGTATGTTAGACTTAGATGTGTTTTTCGTATGCGACAAGATGCTCTCTTTGTGCTTCAAATCTTGTCTTTCATGTGAGCATCATTGAAATTATCACCGCCTAGCTAGGGGCGTTAAACGATAGCGCTTGTTGGGAGGCAACCCAATTTTAATTTTTTCCTTGCTTTTTGTTCCTGTTTAGTAATAAATAATTCATCTAGCCTCTGTTTAGATGTGGTTTTATGTTTTAATTACTGTTTGTGCCAAGTAGAACCTTTGGGAAGACTTGGGTGAAGTCTTTGCGATATTGCTGTAAAAAACAGAAACTTTAGCACTCACATGATTAGCTGCCATTTTTTACTGGAGAGTGATTTTAGGTTGATTCGTTTTGCAGATGATTAATAGATAAATTCCTCATGTACACCAATTTATTTCAGAATTTTTGGAGTTCCAGAAGTATACATTTGATACAGATTACTACAGACTGTTTTGTTTTTGACAGATTATGTTTTTCATGTGTTGTTTGCTTATTTTGATGAATCTATTTTGATGACTTGTAGATTTTTGCAATAAGTATATGAGTTCATTATGACTAATGTTGAGTCCATGGATTATACACACTCTCACCCTTCCATCATTGCTAGCCTCTTCGGTACCTTGCATTGCCCTTTCTCACCTTGAGAGTTGGTGCAAACTTCACCGGTGCATCCAAACCCCGTGATATGATACTCTCTATCACACATAAACCTCCTTATATCTTCCTTAAAACAGCCACCATACCTACCTATTATGGCCTTTCCTTAGCCATTCCGAGATATATTGCCATGCAACTTTCCACCGTTCCGTTTATTATGACACACTTCATCATAGTCATATTTCCTTGCATGATCATGTAGTTGACATCGTATTCGTGGCAAGGCCACCATGCATAATTTTTCATCTATGTCACTCTTGATTCATTGCCTATCCCGGTACACCGTTGGAGGCACTCATATAGAGTCATATTTTGTTCTAGTATCGAGTTGTAATCCTTGAGTTGTAAAGAAATAGAAGTGTGATGATCATCATTATTAGAGCATTGTCCCGTGTGAGGAAATAAAAAAGAAAGAAAGAGAAAGGCCAAATAAAAAAAGAAAGGCCAAAAAAAAGAGAAGGCCAAATAAAAAAAGAGAAGGCCCATAAAAATGAGAGAAAAAGAGAGAAGGGACAATGCTACTATCCTTTTTTCCACACTTGTGCTTCAAAGTAGCACTATGATCTTCATGATAGAGAGTCTCTTATATTGTCACTTTCATATACTAGTGGGAATTTTTCATTATAGGACTTGGTTTGTATATTCCAACAATGGGCTTCCTCAAATGCCCTATATCTTCGTGAGTAAGCAAGTTGGATGCACACCCACTTAGTTTCTTTTGTTGAGCTTTCATACATTTATAGCTCTAGTGCATCTGTTGCATGGCAATCCCTACGCCTCGCATTGACATCAATTGATGGGCATCTCCATAGCCCGTTGATTAGCCGCGTTGATGTGAGACTTTCTCCCTTTTTGTCTTCTCCACACAACCTCCATCATCATATTCTATTTCACCCATAGTGCTATGTCCATGACTCACGCTCATGTATTGCGTGAAAGTTGAAAAAGTTTGAGAATACTAAAGTATGAAACAATTGCTTGGCTTGTCATCGGGGTTGTGCATGATGAGAGCATTTTGTGTGACGAAAATGAAGCATAGCCAAACTATATGATTTTGTAGGGATGAGCTTTCTTTGGCCATATTATTTTGAGAAGACATAATTGCTTAGTTAGTATGCTTGAAGTATTATTATTTTTATGTCAATATTAAACTTTTGTCTTGAATCTTTCGGATCTGAATACTCATGCCCCAATAAAGAATATTACATTGAAAATTATGTTAGGTAGCATTCCACATCAAAAATTCTTTTTTTATCATTTACCTACTCGAGGACGAGCAGGAATTAAGCTTGGGGATGCTTGAGACGTCTCCAACATATCTATAATTTTTTATTGTTCCATGCTATTATATTATCTGTTTTGGATGTTTAAAGGGCTTTAATATGATCTTTTATATTATTTTTGGGACTAACCTATTAACCTAAGGCCCAATGCAACTTGCTGTTTTTTTTGCCTATTTCAGTGTTCCACAGAAAAGGAATATCAAACGGAATCCAAACGGAACGAAACCTTCGCGAGGATCTTTCTTGGAACAAACGCAACCCAGGAGACTTGGAGTGGAAGTCAAGGAAGCAACAAGGCAGCCACGAGGTAGGAGGGCGCGCCCGGCGGGGGTAGGCGCGCCCCCACCCTCGTGGGCCCCTCGTAGCTCCACCGACCTACTTCTTTCGCCTATATATATATACTATTATACCCTGAAAACATCCAGGGGAGCCACGAAACCATGTTTCCACCGCCGCAACCTTCTGTACCCATGAGATCCCATCTTGGGGCCTTTTTCGGTGCTCTGCGGGAGGGGGATTCGATCACGGAGGCCTTCTATATCAACACCATAGCCTCTCCGATGATGTGTGAGTAGTTTACCACAGACCTTCGGGTCCATAGTTATTAGCTAGATGGCTTCTTCTGTTGTAGGGTGGAACCCTAGATGGAGATCTTTCACGAATTGGAGGGGAAACACTCAAATTGACTAGATCCAATCACACATATGCTAGATCCAAGAACACACAAGAGGTCACAATGAATCCAAGGACAACAAAGGAAAGATACACGGTACTAGTTCATCCCAATCCTATGAGGAGAGAGGTCTTGATGATCCTATGATGGGGATCTGATAACCCACAAGTATAGGGGATCGCAACAGTTTTCGAGGGTAGAGTATTCAAGCCAAATTTATTGATTCGACACAAGGGGAGCCAAAGAATATTCTCAAGTATTAGCAGTTGAGTTGTCAATTCAACCACACCTGGATAACTTAGTATCTGCAGCAAAGTATTTAGTAGCAAAGTAATATGGAAGTAACGGTAACGACAACAAAAGTAATATTTTTGGGTTTTGTAGTGATTGTAACAGTAGCAACGGAAAAGTAAATAAGCGAAGAACAATATGTGAAAAGCTCGTAGGCATTGGATTGGTGATGGAGAATTATGCCGGATGCGGTTCATCATGTAACAATCATAACATAGGGTGACACAGAACTAACTCCAATTCATCAATGTAATGTAGGCATGTATTCTGAATATAGTCATACGTGCTTATGGAAAGGAACTTGCATGACATCTTTTGTCCTACCCTCCCGTGGCAGCAGGGTCCTAATGGAAACTAAGGGATATTAAGGCCTCCTTTTAATAGAGTACCGGACCAAAGCATTAACACATAGTGAATACATGAACTCCTCAAACTACGGTCATCACCGGGAGTGGTCCCGATTATTGTCACTTCGGGGTTGCCAGATTATAACACATAGTAGGTGACTATAGACTTGCAAGATAGGATCAAGAACTCACATATATTCATGAAAACATAATAGGTTCAGATCTGAAATCATGGCACTCGGTCCCTAGTGACAAGCATTAAGCATAGCAAAGTCATGGCAACATCAATCTCAGAACATAGTGGATACTAGGGATCAAACCCTAACAAAATTAACTCGATTACATGATAAATCTCATCCAACCCATCACCGTCCAACAAGCCTACGAGGGAATTACTCACGGACGGCGGTGAGCATCATGAAATTGGTGATGGAGGATGGTTGATGATGACGATGGCGACGAATCCCCCTCTCTGGAGCCCCGAACGGACTCCAGATCAGCCCTCCCGAGAGAGTTTAGGGCTTGGTGGTGGCTCCGTATCGTAAAATGCGATGAATCCTTCTCTCTGATTTTTTTTCTCCCCGAACACGAATATATGGAGTTGGAGTTGAGGTCGGTGGAGCAACAGGGGGCCCACGAGGCAGGGGGCGCGCCCAGGGGGGCAGGCGCACCCCACCCTCGTGGACAGGTGGTGGGCCCCCTGGCCTTGATTCTTTCGCCAATATTTTAATATTTTCCAAAAATAAGTTCCGTGGAGTTTCAGGTCATTCCGAGAACTTTTGTTTCTGCACATAAATAACACCATGGCAATTCTGCTGAAAACAGCGTCAGTCCGGGTTAGTTCTATTCAAATCATGCAAGTTAGAGTCCAAAACAAGGGCAAAAGTGTTTGGAAAAGTAGATACGACGGAGACGTATCAACTCCCCCCAGCTTAAACCTTTGCTTGTCCTCAAGCAATTCAGTTGATAAACTGAAAGTGATAAAGAAAAACTTTTACAAACTTTGTTTGCTCTTGTTGTTGTAAATATGTACAGCCAGCATTCAAGTTTTCAGCAAAGATTATGGCTAACCATATTCACAATAACACTTAGGTCTCATGTTTACTCATATCAATGGCATAATCAACTAGTGAGCAATAATAATAAATCTCGGATGACAACACTTTCTCAAAACAATCATGATATGATATAACAAGATGGTATCTCGCTAGCCCTTTCTGAGACCGCAAAACATAAATGCAGAGCACCTTTAAAGATCAAGGACTGACTAAACATTGTAATTCATGGTAAAACAGATCCATTCATAGTCATACCCAATATAAATCAATAGTAATGGATGCAAATGACGGCGGTGCTCTCTAGCTGGTGCTTTTTAATAAAAGGGTGATGACTCAACATAAAAGTAAATAGATAGGCCCTTCGCAGAGGGAAGCAGGGATTTGTAGAGGTGCCAGAGCTCGATTTTAAAGCAGAGATAAATAATATTTTGCGCGGCATACTTTCATTGTCAACATAACAACCGAGAGATGGCGATATCTTCCATACTACACACATTATAGGCGGTTCCCAAACAGAATGGTAAAGTTTATACTCCCCCTCCACCAACAAGCATCAATCCATGGCTTGCTCGAAACAACGAGTGCCTCCAACTAGCAACAGGCCCAGGGGGAGTTTTGTTTGCAATTATTTTGATTTGATTTGCATAAAGCATGGGACTGGGCATCCCAGTGACCAGCCATTTTCTCGTAAGTGAGGAGCGGAGTCCACTCCTCTTGAGAATAACCCGCCTAGCATGGAAGATAAGGACAGCCCTAGTTGATACATGAGCTATTCGAGCATACAAAACAGAATTTCATTTGAAGGTTTAGAGTTTGGCACATACAAATTTACTTGGAACGGCAGGTAGATACCACATATAGGAAGGTATAGTGGACTCATATGGCATAACTTTGGGGTTTAAGGGATTGGATGCACAAGAAGTATTCCCGCTTAGTACAAGTGAAGGCTAGCAAAAGACTGGGAAGCGACCAACTAGAGAGCGACAACAGTCATGAACATGCATTAAAATTAATAAACATTGAGTACAAGCATGAGTAGGATATAATCCACCATGGACATAAATATCGTGAAGGCTATGTTGATTTGTTTCAACTACATGTGTGAACATGTGCCAAGTCGAGTCATTTAAATCATTCAAAGGAGGATACCACCCCATCATACCACATCACAACCATTTTAATAGCATGTTGGCACGCAAGGTAAATGATGCGGAACATCCCACGTTCATCCCCATGTACACTCTGACTACTCTCCAAACCCCAAGAGGACTTATGAAGAGACCTCAACTATACGCCATTGGACACAAGGTGAACTCGCTCCTCTCCGAATCGTCACTTTCCATATGTGAGACATGGCTACTACCTCAAACGTGTGTGCTATGCATGTCCAGGAACCAAGAGGAAGGCCATGGAACAGCTACGAGCATTGGACAAGACGGCGAGGACACCAAGCGCAAGGACCAAGAAGAAGAGCTGCCCGAAGCTACAGCCACCGGACGACCGGCCTAGCCCGGACGTCCGGCCCCTGAAGGTCACACCAGCCCAAGGAAACCAGGCCAATGCACACTACAGCGGCCGGACGTCCGACCAGGACCGAACGTCCGACGTCTCCCAGGCCCAGACGACCGGCCCCCTCCGGACGTCCGACACTACCACACCCGAGCCGAATCAACGGAAGTCCGAAGAGCACCGGACGTCCGGACCCTCTCGAGCCTCCGGACGATCGGTAACCTCCGGACGTCCGACGCCTGTATGCTGATCTCGTGTTGGGCCGAAGCCCATGTAACCCTTCGCCCCCTTAGACTATAAATAGACCTCGTCCTCCTCCTAGCTAGAGTTAGCAAAGGATTAGCTCATGTTTGTGTGAGAGCTTTGCTCATCCACTTGGTTACCTTCTCCTCGGAGCTCAGGACCTCTTCGGAGAAGATCCCCCAAGCGGATTCAAGACCCCCTCTTGGGTGGCCCCCATCAAGACCTCCTCTCGGAGAAGAACCCGGTTACCTCTTGTATCGTCCTTTGTTGATCGTGGATTGTGTATCCCTTTTTGTGTTCATCGATCTAGCGCATGTGTAATCGAATCTTGTTGGTTTGAGTGATTCTCTTATGTTTTCCCCCATGATTTCCCTCGTGCTCTTCCGCTCGTTCTTCGTGTTCCTCGTAGGGATCCTCTCCAAACGTGAAAGATCGTCCACATAGGGTTCCGCCCTACATCATCTTGGTATCATGAGCCACGTTGATCACGTTTTTGGAGCCCCTACCCCGTGTTTTCTAGCTTGATTTTGTTGTTTTCTTCCTAATTCCGAAAATTCCCCACCAAAAATAGCCCCAATTTTTTTTTGTGATTTGTTGGTGAGATGAAGTTTTGTTGATTTTGATCCATGGATTTGCTTGGTTTCAAGTGGATCTAACATTGCCACAAGTTTCCGCACTTTTCATCCACGAAATCTCCTCAATTTTGACCCCAAAATCCCACCCAAAATCGCGTCCCGGAGCTCAAATCCCGCGTTGACCCCGACCCCCGGACGTCCGACCTTTCCCGGACGACCGGAACCCCTAACCCGAACCGAATTCACGGATTTCCGAGCCTCCCGTACGTCCGGCGACCGGACATTCGTTCATTTACGGACGTCCGTAACCTGTAGTTTCAGACTTCGGCTGATTTTTGTTTTGTCCATAACTAATTCATCCGGACTCCGATTTTCGCGTTCTTTAGCTCGTTGAAAAGCTCTTAACATCCCCCTTCCAAAAAAATACCACCAAAACCATTTGACTCCATCAAATGTTGTGCATTTTGGCATCTTTGCCTAGGGCCTCCACCACATCATCCGCTACATCACCACCGATTTCCGCAACCTAACCAATTTTGTTTCCCGTAGTTGTTTGAGTTGTAATTCGAGTCTCCTAAGGTGTTTCGGCTACTTAGGGATGGTTGCTTCTTCATCAACCACCACCGCCACTTCCGCATAGGCTTGACCACCACACACTTCCACCTCAACTTAACCCAATTTTGTTTGTGTTGTGAGTTGTGTCTCCTAAGGTGTTTAGGCTACTTAGGGACCGTGCTTCCAACTCCGACACCGTGCATAGTCCACCACCTTACACCCCACTTCCGTGGTGCGTACTCCAAAACCACCATTGCATTTCCGCAATCCCATTGAGTTTCCGCAACCACCACCGCATTCCCGCTACCACCATTTGACTTTTGTCCTTGAGATTTTGAGTTGTGGTTTTTCCGTTTCCTAAGGTGTTTCGGCTACTTAGGGACGAGTCTCCATCATCTTGGTATCTACATCAAGAACACCGCCACTCATCATCACAAAGGACGGTAACCTCGACGACACCATTGTATATTCCCTTGCCATTGCATTGATAACCTCTAGCCCATTTTGCGTTACTTGCCTATCGAGACTAGCCATTTGAGTATTGCCGGCAACGTTACTTGTGCACATTAGTGATCATACTTCCCATAGCATACATACCATATCATCGTGGTGCAGATATTGGTATCATATCTTGTGTCACAAGTATGTTCCCGCATATACACAATTGCTATCTTGGTTTGTGCATTGTGCAAAAGTGGCCATAGTGATGTGGAGTGGAACTCCGTATGGCCGATCTTTCACATTTGGAGAGGATCCCTACGAAGAACAAGCGGAAGAACACGAGGGAAAACAAGAGAAACACTCAAACCAACAAGATTCGATTACACATGCGCTAGATCGATGAACACAAAGAGAGATACAAGATCCAAAGTCAACAAAGGACGATACAAGAGGTAACCTATTCTTCTCCGAGAGGAGGTCTTGATGGGGTCTTCTCCATAAAGGAGGTCTTGAATCCAAGAGGATCGTCTCCGTAAAGGAGGTCTTGAATCCAAGAGGATCGTCTCCGTAGAGGGGCCGCGGTCTCTCTCGTGGAGTAGATCCGATATGGATGAGCAAAGCTCTATCTCTAATGAGCTATCACAATGCTAACCCTAACTAGGAGGAGGGGGTGGTCTATTTAAAGTCTAAGCCACGAAGGGGTAAGTGGGAAAGGGATACATGGGCTTCGGCCCGAGTCTTTGCACGCAGGCAGGCCGGAAGTTCCGGGCAGGTCCGGGCTCCGGAAGTTCCGGGCAGGTTCCGGCCGGGTTCCGGGCTATCCAGAGAGTTGGCGCGCTCGGGGCTGGTCTGGACTCCGGGGGCCGGAGGGTCCGGGGGCCGGAAGTTCCGGGCAGAGGCCGAAAGTTCCAGGCTTTCCAGAAGCTTGTTCCTGCTTCTTCTTCCTTCTCCTCTTCAATGCTTGGCCTTGGTCCTTGGATCCTCCATGGTCGTCTCGGTTGTACCTGAGTGTATGCAAGGTCCTTGCATGAGGTAGTAGCCATGTCTCACATGTGGAAAGTGACGGTTCGAAGAGGAGTGAGTTCACCTTGTGCCCTATGGCGTATGGTCGAGGTCTCGTCATATGTCCTCTTGGGGCTTGGAGAGTAGTCGGAGTGTACATGGGGATGAACGTGGGATGCTCCGCTTATTCTCCCCCCCCCCCTTGGGAAAGATCTGACCTCGGATCGTGATCCTCATCGGCATGGAAACGGTTGTCGTAGACAGACTTGTAGTTGGACGAAGTTGAAGACATGGCGCAATCCAAGTAGTCCAAGGTGTCGCCGGAGTGATAAACGTGCAAAAAGAGCAAACACAAGCAACACTCGGAAATACAATGGTTAGCGCACACAAAGAGTCCATCATGTAAGAATGATTCCGTGCGGCAAGATTGGTCATGAAAAAACGCATGAAGCTTATCAAGATGATCTAGAATGATATGCAAAGCATTCATGGGAGGAAATGCAATCATTGTGCACACAAATGTGTTGTGAATATGATCAATGCAACCACGGTGCAAAATGATGTCATAGTGAGACGGTTTATCAATAGCATGAATATGGCAATGGATGCTCAATATGATTATGTTATCATGGAATTGATGGTAGGCAATATGATCACGATGTATGAAGATGCCATCAAGAAAGATCACAACAAATTTGCTAAGAAAATGCACAAGCTCATATAGCATGGATGATATGGGAATAGGTGCAACAAGACAATCATAATGTGTGTCAATCCATGCATAGGGTGCAAATTTGTCATGGGTGGTGTTGTACCATAGCTCGATGTCATGGCACTCCTCAACTTGAAGGTCCATAGGGTCCATCTCAAATGTCGGTCCTCCGTCCAATATATGTATCATGTAGACAAGAAGAAGGAAACAACAATGAAAGTATGGCCCATCCAATATGCATATTTGAAGATGGCTCAAAGGGAAGGAGTTCACGTTTAGGAGATTCTCGCAAATGTTGGTGTTGCACATCATGTACGCCTTCACATAACCAAAATGTCGTTTTATGGTACCGCCTTGTGAATCCTTCAAAACCAAAGAACATGACAAACACTCGGAAAAACAAACGAGGTTAGTGCAAATGCAAGACCTATCATTCGAGGGGCGAGATACCCAACAAGTGTTTTGATCATTCTTATCATAAGAAAGAACAAGGTGTGGTATGGTATGAAAGCATATGATGCAACTACAACCAAAGACAATAGGCTCAAGTAAGCAAGCATGCATCACAAGTAATATGTCCAAGTCTCCACGATCAATAAGCATAGCAACTTGGCACTCAACACAAGGTGATATGAGAGATGCCACTAATGGAGACAAGAGACAATGATCAAGACAAATCAAGTGAGAGGCATGAACATATATGTCATCAACCCAAGAAAGCGAGTAATGGAACATGGGTGATGCGACAAAGCAAGCAATCATAGAGATCAAGTCAAGCAAGCTAGTAGTGTGAAGATGCAATATACTAGGAGGGATCATGGCAAGCATGTCATGTTTGCAAATAGTGGGCATATAAAATGCACATGACATTTCACAAGCATAAAGGCAAGATATGAACAAAATAGCATCAATAGCATGGGGCACATGATAAACATGGCAATAGCAACAAGGATCTCCACCAAGCATGCAAATAAACATAGGAGTAGCATAATTGTGAATCATGGGTAAATGCAAGCAAGGGTCATAATTTCATGGCAAAGGCATAGAAGCAAAAATAACATGCAAAGTGAACACGAGAAAATGAGCATAAGGTGACAATTGGTAAATAGCCCATAGCTGTGTGAGAGACAAGTAAAAGAGATGCGCGTCGTCCTTGCGCAAAGGAAATGATGGGAATGATAGTCCACGGGATCCCAAGTCATCGTTGCTCTCAAGAGCTCGTTTCATCAACTCTTGGGATTGAGAGGTTGACGAGTATACGGGAGTACCTACACAAAACAAAGACAAAGGGAAAATTGTGTGTGCGTGGTAGATGTACGCATCATCCATCATGATGCATACGTGCATGTGTCGGTTAGCACAAAATATCAAATGCTCAAATAAATGAGATGCGTGATATAGAAACATGTCATCCATCATGAGAGGTTTGTTATTATGTATAACATAATGGAGACTCAAATTATGTAATGCATCATGGGAAATATGTAGAGCATTGTTATGCGTGGGATGCATATGGTGCAAGCAATTATGAAAATCATGCAAAGTATGGAATGCTTCAAAATCTCCTAATATGTATGAGGAAACTATGGGGGTCTCTTCATGAGCATTTGTAGAAACATCACATGGAGAATATTGACAACATCCAAAACAAAACATATTTGGAACAATGTGATCATGGCATGACATAGTAGATGAATTGCGCAAATCATGTAAAGGAAGCATGGCAATATCATCACATGAAAAACAAAATCCAATGACCATCATCTCATCATCTATGCCATAAGTACAAATGGGATTTATTTTAATGGGGCATGCATAGTTACTATTGATGCGGAGCATACCACGTTCATCCCCATGTACACTCCAACTACTCTCCAAGCCCCAAGAGGACATATGACGAGACCTCGACCATACGCCATAGGGCACAAGGTGAACTCACTCCTCTTCGAACCGTCACTTTCCACATGTGAGACATGGCTACTACCTCATGCATGGACCTTGCATACACTCAGGTACAACCGAGACGACCATGGAGGATCCAAGGACCAAGGCCAAGCATGGAAGAGGAGAAGGAAGAAGAAGCTGGGAGCAAGCGGTACTACCGCCCAGCCCAGTGGTACTACCGCTTATCATCACAAGCGGCACTACCGCTCTACATCCACTCCACTTCCAAAAGTCCGACAAACTTGAGTTCGAGCGGCTCAGAGCGGTACTACCGCCCATCATAGCGGTACTACCGCTTGCAGCGCCTCAAGCGGTACTACCACCAAGGACCGGTACTACCGCCCTGTCTGTGCACAGTGTATTGGGCCGAGCCCGTGTACCCCTTCGCCCTCACTTACCCCTTCGTGGCTTAGCACTATATATACTCCTCCACCTCCTCCTAGTTAGGGTTAGCGTTGATTTAGCTCATTAGATAGAGTCTTGGCTCATCCATACGGATCTACTCCACGAGAGAGACCGAGGCCCCTCTTCGGAGAAGATCCACCTTGGATTCAAGACCTCCCTTTGCGGAGAAGACCATCATCAAGACCTCCTCACGGAGAAGAACGGCTACCGTTTGTATCGTCCTTTGTCGACCTTGAATCATGTATCTCCCTTTGTGTTCTTTGATCTAGCATTTGTGTGACCGATTCCTTGTTGGTTGAGTGTTTTCCCTCGTTCCTCCCCGTGATTTCCTCGTGTTCTTCCGCTCGTTCTTCGTGATTCCCCCGTAGGATCCGCTCCAACGTGAAAGATCGTCCACGTAGGGTTCCGCCCTACATCATCTATGGTATCATGAGCCACGTTGATCACGTTTTTGGAGCCCCTACCCCATGTTTTCTAGCTTGATTTTGTTGATTTCGTCCTAAATCCAAAAATCCCCACCAAAAATAGCCCCAAATTTTTTTTGTGATTTGTTAGTTTTGATGATGTTTTGTTGATTTTGATCCATGGATTTGCTTGGTTTCGAGTGGATCTAGCATTTCCCCAAGTTTCCGCACTTTCCATCCACGAAATCTCTCCAATTTTGACCCGAAATCATCCATTTCGCCCAAAATCGCGCCCTTTCGGATTTGCGAAAAATCCCGACACGAGCGGTACTACCGCCCTTCAAGCGGTACTACCGCTTAGCACCTCAAGCGGTACTACCGCCCTTCAAGCGGCACTACCGCCTCCCGAGCCAGATTTTGCGAAAAAACCCGACACGAGCGGTACTACCGCCCGTTCCAAGCGGTACTACCGCTTACGAGCGGTACTACCGCCCTCCCCAGCGGTACTACCGCCCTGGCCAGTTTCAGCGTTCCGAGTTTCACCGTTTTGCCCATAACTAATTCATCCGGAGTCCGATTTTTACGTTCTTTAGCTCGTTTTGAAGCTATTGACATCCCCCTTCCCATAAAAATACTACCATCACCATTTGACTCCATCAAATTTTGTGAACTTTGGCATCTTTGCCTAGGGCTTCCGCCACATCGTCCGCATAACCACCACCGACTTCCGCAACCTAACCAATTTTGTTCCCCATAGCATTAGTGGTTGTTTGAGTAGTGATTCGAGTCTCCTAAGGTGTTTCAGCTACTCAGGGACGATTGCTTCTTCATCAACCACCACCACCACTTCCACATAACCTTGCCCACCATACACTTCCGACAACCTCAACTTAACCCAATAGTTGATTGAGCTTTTTCGAGTTGTGGCTTGTGTCTCCTAAGGTGTTTCGGCTACTTAGGGACGGCAACTTCAACTCCGACGCGTGTATAGCCCATCATTTCACTTCCGCATTGCCAAGTGCAAACCACCACCGCATTCTCGCTACCACCATTTTGACATTTGACGTTTGAGATTTTGAGTTCGCGGTTTTTCCGTTTCCTAAGGTGTTTCGGCTACTTAGGGACGAGTCTCCATCATATTGGTATCTACATCAAGAACACCGCCACTCATCATCGCAAAGGACAGTAACCTCGACGACACAATTGTATATTCCCCTTGCCATTGCATTGTTAACCCCTAGCCTTACTTTTGCGTTACTTGCCTATCGAGACTAGCCATTTGAGTATTGCCGGCAACGTTACTTGTGCACATTAGTGATCATACCTTCCATTACATACCATACCATATCATATTGGTATCATATCATCCATTGTGTCTCAAGTTTGTTCCCGCAATAACAATTTTGTTCCTCATGCTTGTTTGAGTTGTGATTCGAGTCTCCTAAGGTGTTTCGGCTACTTAGGGACGGTTGCTTCTTCATCAACCACCACCACCACTTCCGCATAACCTTGCCCACCATACACTTCAACCACCTCAACTTAACCCAATAGTTGTTTGAGCTTTTTCGAGTTGTGGCTTGTGTCTCCTAAGGTGTTTCGGCTACTTAGGGACGGCAACTTCAACTCCGACACGTGTATAGCCCGTCATTCCACTTCCGCATTGCCAAGTGCAAAACACCACCGCATTCCCGCTACCACCATTTTGACATTTGACGTTTGAGATTTTGAGTTCGCGGTTTTTCCGTTTCCTAAGGTGTTTCGGCTAATTAGGGACGAGTCTCCATCATCTTGGTATCTACATCAAGAACACCGCTACTCATCATCGCCGGACGGTAACCTCCATATCATCTTGGTATCGGGGTATCCCTCCTTTGTATATTCCCCTTGCCATTGCATTGTTAACCCCTAGCCTTACTTTTGCGTTACTTGCCTATCAAGACTAGCCATTTGAGTATTGCCGGCAACGTTACTTGTGCACATTAGTGATCTACACCATCCATCGCATACATACCATATCATATTGGTATCATATCATCCATTGTGTCTCAAGTTTGTTCCCGCATATACACAATTGCTATCTTGGTTTGTGCATTGTGCAAAATTGGCCAAACAAAAAAAGAAGAAGAAATAAAGCTTTTAAGCAAAAGAAAGAGAGCAAAGAGCTTGTAAGCAAGTGCCATAGCATCATACCATATTGCACATAAGATTGTCATATCCGATCATCTTGGATCATCTTGAGAGAAACACCGGGAACCATACATACATAGCATACTTGGGATAGAAGTTTATCCATTTTGCATCTTATAGGTTGTGCACAAGTGTCGTATCCGCCTATTGAGCAATCATGCTAGCGTCTCTCTTGAGTTGTGCAACACGAGCGTTTTCCGTGGATTCCACATTTTGTGCTCATTCCTTGGTTGCACGACCCCATTTATCTATCCGTGTGTGTGTTTCCGTGTGCCATTCTTTGCTATTAGTCCATTTGTTTCACTTGCGAATTTGTGAATCTCTTTCAACATTTTTGACTCTTGCTAACATTTTGCATTAAATTTTTGTGCCACTATCCTCACCGAGCTCCTCCATAAGCTTTACTTGTGTAGGTGTGAGAACCGACAAGGATTGGTACCAATAGTGCTATTTCATTGTCCGCATTTGAGTGAACTTGATTCATTTTCAACATCGGTCAAGGTACATTGGTATAAGTTCTTCTCTTTCTCCCACTCATATTTGCTCGAGTCTTGTGATGGATAGGCAAGGCATTTCATCTCCGGTCTTCGACAACAACGACGGCGTGAACAACTACATCACCAAAGCGTCTCTCTTGATCTACAACGACAAGTGCAAAGCACACAATCAAGATTGCGAGGCGATCGAGAACATCTCCATCGACATTCATCACTCCGAAGCAAGGAGAAGGGACTACTTCGATAAGAAGCTTGCCGCACATAAAGAGGAGCAAGATGCAAGGATGGAGGAGATTCGGCCTTGATCAAGTCTTCTTCCCTTCGTCATCTTCAAGGCGGCGACGTTCAAGCCACAAGTCTTGGCGCCTAAGCGATGCAAGCGCAAATCGTCCTCGTCCACATCTACATGGCGACCACCATCACATTCGTGATCAACATCGTCATGAAGGGCAAGTCACCTCAAGCATCATGTGCACGGCGGCGACGAACGACATCTACTACGAGCTCAAGCACGACAACGACATCATCATCATGAAGATGCTCCACAAGCGCAAATGCACGAGTCCCAACAAGCCCTACTTCATGCCAAGTTGAAGCTTCATACGCACAAGAGAAGACCGCGAGGCGAGCACCACCAAGGCGGCGCTACGGCTACATCAACCACTTGGCATCTTCGCCAAGTGTTCTCAAGGCATCTTCGCCTTTGGACGCACGGCATCTTCGCCTACTTCCCACGTGTGCGCCTACATCGACTTCATCAAGTCCAAGGCGACCACCTACAAGCGAGGCGACCCTTCCATCTTGAAGCCCCTCAAGGAAGATGGCGAGCATGAGAAACTCCCTTCGGTCATGGAGGCGAGCTATGAGGTGCCACATCATATGGGCCTCCAACACCAAGGCGGTGACAAGGCAGTCGAGCAAGGGCCATCCCTTCGACCACGGCGACAGCGCGAACCTCTTCAACAACATGAAGACAGCGCCCACATTGGACTCATACTCCGAGTCAAGCTACACGACCGCGCATGGAGACATTTGCACCTACATATCCCCGACACCCACATATGTCGAGATGCCCCAATTGCCATGTGAGGAGAGCCACCACCCCATGAGTGACATGAGTGACTCCACCATACGTGACATTGAGAGCATTTCCTATGAGAGGATGAGTGTGACCACCACTAGCCCCACACATGAGAGCATGCCACACATCCTATGTGAGGTTGGCGCCATTTGAGTGACTCCACCCACCATACAGTGAGAGCATCCTTGAGGGAGTAAGTGAGCCACAACACTTAGTGAGTGAGGTAGTTGACACGGCACATGAGGCCACTATGATTTCTAACGACTTAACCTCTACTCCTAGTGTGTTTTCTTCTTGGTGCTAGGTCTCCTACATGACGACATGCCTATCCTCGGCGAGTCCATCCCTACATTGGAGGCAGCGATGGCCATGGTGGACGATGATGCACCCCCACATGGTTCCATCAAGATGAAGATGACAACGAGGCGATCTTCAACACCTCACCTACAACACATGAGCGACGCTCCAGCGGTAACATAGGTGATGGTGCTTCTCTTGTCCCACTAGTGGACTCTCTTACCATCGATTGCTCCCATGATGTCGACCCACCTATTACCATGCTTCATGCTAGTGAAACTTCTTCATGCCTTGACTTACCTATTTATGATGAATATGATGATGAGCATGTTGAGTTGCCTAGTTGTGATGCTATGCTTCATAGGATATCTTGTGAAAATTCTATTGGTCACTTCATGTTTGACAATCCATTGAATTTGTCATATGCTATGAGTGAGATCTCCCATATTGCATCATTTCAATCTCAACATAGTAACTATGCATGCCCCATTAAAATAAATCCCATTTGCACTTATGGCATAGATGACGAGATGATGGTCATTGGCCTTTGCTTCTCTTGTGATGATATTGCCATGCTTCCTTTACATGATTTATGCAATTCATCTACTATTCCATGCCATGATCACATTGTCCCAAATATGCATTGTTGTGGATGTTGTTAATATTCTCCACATGATATTTCTACTCTTGCTCATGAGGAGACCCCCATAGTTTCCTCATACATGTTTGGAGATTTTGATTCATCCCATCCTTTGCATGATTGCCATGATTGCTTGCACCATATGCATTCCATGAATAACAATGCTCTAGATATTGCTCATGATGCATTACACAATTTGAGTCTCCATTATGCCATACATAATAACAAACCTATCATGATGGATGACATGTTTCAATATCATGCATCTCATTTATTTGAGCATTGGATATTTAGTGCTAACCGACACATGCACGTGCGCATCATGATGGATGATGTGTACATCTACCATGCACACACAATTTTCTCTTTGTCTTTGTTTTGTGTAGGTACCCACATACACTCGTCAACATCTCAATCCCATGAGTTGACGAAACGAGCTCTTGAGAGCAACGATGACTTGGGATCACGTGGACTTTCATTCCCACCATTCCTTTTGCGCAAGGACTACGCGCATCTCTTCTACTTGGCTCTCACACGGCTTTGGGCTATTTACCACTTGTTACCTTATGCCCATTCTATCGTGTTCACTTTGCATGTTATGCTTGCTTCTATGCCTTTGCCATGCAATTGTGACCCTTGCTTGCATATACCCATGATTCACCATTACGTTACTCCTATGTGTATTTGCATGCTTGGTGGAGATCCTTGTTGCTTTTGCCATGTTTATCATGTGCCCCATGCTATTGATGCTTGTTGTGTTGGGAGAGTCATGATGATCCATTGCTATTTACATATGGCTCCTCGCCAAGACATTCATGCTATTGTCCTCATATCTTGCTTTCATGTTTGTGCTATGTCATGTGATTTACTCATGCCCACTATTTGCACACATGACATGCTTGCCATGATTCCTTCTAGTATGTTGCATCTTCGCACTACTAGCTTGCTTGACTTGATCGCTATGATTGCTTGCTATGTTGCATCATCCATGTTCCACTATCACTTGCTTTCTTGGGTTGATGACATATATGCTCATGTCTCTCACATGATATATCTTGATCATTGTCTCTTGTGTCCATTAGTTGCCTCTTTCATATCCACTTGTATTGAGTGCAACCATACTCGCTTATTGATATTGGAGACTTTGACATATTACTTGTGATGCATGCTTGTTTGATTGCGCCTATTACATTTGGTTGTTCTTGCATCATATGCCTCCATACTATGAAACGCTCCCTTGTACTTTCTTATGATGAGCATGATGCATACACTTGTTGGGTATCTTACCACTCGAATGATAGGTTTTGCATTTCGCTAACCTCATTTGTTTTTCCGAGTGTTTGTCATGTTCTTTCATTTTGGAGGTTTCACAAGGCGATGCCGTTATCGACATATTGGATATGTGAAGACATACATGATGTCGACTCCAACATCTTTGGGAACTTTCTTGAGGTGAACTCCTTCCCTTTGAGCCATCCTCAAATCGCATATTGGATGGGTCATTCTTTCATTGTTGTTTCCTTCTTGTTGTCTGCATGATACATCTCATGAACGGAGGATCGACATTGGAGATTGGCTCTATGGACCTTTACATTGAGGAGCTCGGACTTATTGGATGCACCTTCGGTTTCCCTCTTGCCACAACATCGAGCATTTGTATACCAACACCTCCATATTTGTTGATTGTGCTCATACTCATGCTCGATGGACATATCATACTCACCACAAATTTGCGTCTTATGCATGGATTGACACACATTATGATTGCCTTGTTGCATCTTGTATTCCCATGTCATCCATGATATTTGAGCTTGTTCACTTCCTTAGCAAATTTGTTGTGATCTTTCTTGATGGCATATTCATACATAATGATCACATTGCCTACCATCAATTGCATGATGACATTCACATATTGAGCATCCATTGCTATGTTCATGCTTTTGATGCACCATCCCATTATGACATCATATTGCACCGTGGTTGCATTGCCCATACTCATAACACAATTGTGTGCATAATGATTGCATTTGTTCCCATGAATGCTTTGCATACCATTCTAGATCATTTTGATAAGCTTCATGCGCTTTGTCACGAACTATATTGCCGCACGGACTCATTCTTACATGATGGACACTTTGCGTGCGCTAACCATTGTATTTCAGTGTTGCTTGTGTTTGCTCTTTTGCATGTCTATCACTCCGCGATACCTTGGACTACTTGGATTGCGCCATGTCTTCAACTTCGTCCAACTATAAGTCCGTCTACGACAACCGTTTCCATGGTGATGAGGATCACGATCCGAGGTCGGATCTTTCCCAAGGGAGGGGAGATGATGCGGAGCATACCACGTTCATCCCCATGTACACTCCAACTACTCTCCAAGCCCCAAGAGGACATATGACGAGACCTCGACCATACGCCATAGGGCACAAGGTGAACTCACTCCTCTTCGAACCGTCACTTTCCACATGTGAGACATGGCTACTACCTCATGCATGGACCTTGCATACACTCAGGTACAACCGAGACGACCATGGAGGATCCAAGGACCAAGGCCAAGCATGGAAGAGGAGAAGGAAGAAGAAGCTGGGAGCAAGCGGTACTACCGCCCAGGCCCAGCGGTACTACCGCTTATCATCACAAGCGGCACTACCGCTCTACATCCACTCCACTTCCGCAAAGTCCGACAAACTTGAGTTCGAGCGGCTCAGAGCGGTACTACCGCCCATCATAGCGGTACTACCGCTTGCGCGCCTCAAGCGGTACTACCGCCCGAAGGACCGGTACTACCGCCCTGTCTGTGCACAGTGTATTGGGCCGAGCCCGTGTACCCCTTCGCCCTCACTTACCCCTTCGTGGCTTAGCACTATATATACTCCTCCACCTCCTCCTAGTTAGGGTTAGCGTTGATTTAGCTCATTAGATAGAGCTTCGCTCATCCATACCGGATCTACTCCACGAGAGAGACCGAGGCCCCTCTTCGGAGAAGATCCACCTTGGATTCAAGACCTCCCTTTGCGGAGAAGACCATCATCAAGACCTCCGCACGGAGAAGAACGGCTACCGTTTGTATCGTCCTTTGTCGACCTTGAATCATGTATCTCCCTTTGTGTTCTTTGATCTAGCATTTGTGTGACCGATTCCTTGTTGGTTGAGTGTTTTCCCTCGTTCCTCCCCGTGATTTCCTCGTGTTCTTCCGCTCGTTCTTCGTGATTCCCCCGTAGGATCCGCTCCAACGTGAAAGATCGTCCACGTAGGGTTCCGCCCTACATCAACTATGTTGAGATTGAAATGAAGCAATATGGGAGATATCACTCATAGCATATGACAAGTTCAATGGATTGTCGAACATGATGTGACCAATAGAATTTTCACATGATATCCTATGGAGCATAGCATCACAACTAGGCAATTCAACATGCTCATCATCATATTCATCATAAATAGGTAAGTCATGACATGAAGAAGTCGCACTAGCATGAAGCATGGGAATAGGTGGATCAACATCATGCAAGCAATCATTGGTAAGATAGTCCACTAGTGGGACAAGAGAAGAACCATCACCTATGTTACCTTTGGAGCATCGCTCATGTGTTGTAGGTGAGGTGTTGAAGATCCAATTGTTGTCATCTTCATCTTGATGGAACCATGTGGGGGGTGCATCATTGTCCACCATGGCCATCGTCGTCTCCATTGGAGGGATGGAATCGTCGAGGATAGGCGTGTCGTCATGTAGGAAGCCTGGCACCAAAGAAAAAACACACTAGGAGTAGAGGTTAAGTCGTTAGAAATCATAGTGGCCTCACGTGCCATGTCAACTACCTCACTCACTAAGTGTTGTGGCTCACTCACTCCCTCTGGGATGCTCTCACTCATATGGTTGGTGGAGTCACTCAAATGGCGCTCGACCTCACATAGGATGCGTGGCATGCTCTCATGTGTGGGGGTAGTGGTGGTCACACTCATCCTCTCATAGGAAATGCTCTCAATGTCACATATGGTGGAGTCACTCATCTCACTCATGGGGTGGTGGCTCTCCTCACATGGCAAATGGGTCATCTCATGATATGTGGGTGTCGGAGAGATGTTGGTGCAAATGTCTCCATGCTCAACTCCTATCGTCGCCTTGGTTGAAGGGATAGTCCCATGCTCAACCTTCTTGTCGCCGTCTTGTATGAGGCCCATATGATGTGGCACCTCATAGCTTGTTTCCATGACCGAAGGGAATTTCCCATGCTCGTCCATCTTCCTTGAGGGGCTTCCGAAGATGGAAGTGTCGCCCTCGCTCGTAGGTGGTCGCCTTGTTGTTGAAGATGTCGATGTAGGCGAACTCACAGGAAGTAGGCGAAGATGCCGTACGTCCAAAGGCAAAGATGCTTTGATAGCACTTGGCGAATATGCCGAAGTGGTTGGTGTAGCCGTAGCTCCGTCGTGGTGGTGCTCGTCTCGCGGTCTTCTCTTATGCTCATGAAGCTTGGACTTGGCGTGAAGTAGGGCTTGTTCGGACTTGTACGTTTGCGCTTGTGGAGCATCTTCATGTTGATGGTGTCGTTGTCGCACTTGAGCTCGATGGCGTTCGTCGTCGTGCACATGATGCTTGGAGGTGACTTGCCCTTCATGACGATGTGGATCACGAACGCGATGGTGGTCGCCATGTAGATGTGGACGTGGATGATTTGTGCTTGCATCGTTGTCGCGCTGCGAAGGCTTGTGGCTTGAATGTTGCTGCCTTGAAGATGACGAAGGGGAAGAAGACTTGATCAAGGCTCTAATCTCCTCCATGCTTGCATCTTGCTCCTCTTTATGTGCGGAAAGCTTCTTATCAATGTAGTCCCTTTTCCTTGCTTTGGAGTGACGAATGTCGATGGACATGTTCTCGATGCGCTCTCGCAATCTTGATTGTGCGCCTTGCATTTGTCATTGTAAATCGAAGATGGACGCTTTGGTGATGTAGTTGTTCATGCCGTCGTTGTTGTCGAAGACCGGAGATGAAATGCCTTGCCTATCCATCACAAGACTCGAGCAAATATGAGTGGGAGAAAGAGAAGAACTTATACCAAATGTACCTTGACCGATGTTGAAGATGGACCAATGGTCACTCAATGTGTAACAAGGAAATAACACAATTGGTACCAATTCTTGTCGGTTTCTCACACCTACACAAATAAGGCTTATCGTGGAGCTTGGTGAGGATAGTGGCACAAAAATTTGACGCAAAAATGTTATCAAGAGTAAATAATGTTGAAAGAGATTCACAAATTCGCAAGCGAAACAAGTAGACCAATAGAAATATGTGGCACGCGGAAACACACACATGGATAGATAAATGGGGTCGTGCAACCATGGAATGAGCACAAAATGTGGAATCCACGGAAAACGCTCGTGTTGCACAACTCAAGAGAGACGCTAGCACGATTGCTCAATAGGCGGATACGACACTTGTGCACAACCTATAAGATGCAAAATGGATAAACTTTCTATCCCAAGTATGCTATGTATGTATGGTTTCCGATGTTTCTCACAAGATGATCCAAGATGATCGGATATGACAATCTTATATGCAATGTGGTATGATGCTATGGCACTTGCTTACAAGCTCTTTGCTCTCTCTTTTTCTTTGGTTAAAAGCTTATTCTCTTTTTTTTTGTATGGCCACTTTGCGAAATGCACAAACCAAGATAGCAATTGTGTATGTGCGGGAACAAACTTTTGGCACACGAGATGATATGATACCAATATGATATGGTATGTATGCAATGGGAGGTATGATCACTAATGTGCACAAGTAACTTTGCCGGCAATACTCAAATGGCTAGTCTCGATAGGCAAGTAACGCAAAATGGGCTAGGGGTTAACAATGCAATGGCAAGGGGAATATACAAAGGAGGGATACCACGATACCACAATGATATGGAGGTTACCGTCCGATGATGATGAGTGGCGGTTTTCTTGATGTAGAAACCAAGATGATGGAGTCTCGTCCCTAAGTAGCTGAAACACCTTAGGAAACGGAAAAACCGCGAACTCAAAATCTCAAACGTCAAATGTCAAAATGGTGGTAGCAGGAATGCGGTGGTGGTTGCGGAAGTATTGGTGGAAACCCGAGTAGCCAAAGTTGATGTGGAAGTGTATGATGGGCTATACACGGTGTCGGAGTTGGTAGCACGGTCCCTAAGTAGCCGAAACACCTTAGGAGACACAACTCACAACACAAACAAAATTGGGTTAAGTTGTGGTGGCGGAAGTGTATGGTGGTCAAGCCTATTCGGAAGTTATGGTGGTGGTTGATGAAGAAGCAACCGTCCCTAAGTAGCCTAAACACCTTAGGAGACTCAAGTCACTACTCAAACAACCTCAAATGCTATGGGGAACAAAAATGGTTAGGTTGCGGAAGGCTATGGTGGTATTGCGGATGATGTGGTGGAAGCCCTAGGCAAAGATGCCAAAGTACCAAAATTTGATGGTTTCAAAAGGTGGTGAAACCAAGGTGAGGACCTCGGGCACGTCAATAGCTTCAAAACGAGCCAAAGAAAACTCAAATCGGAGTTCGGAGTGAAAAGTTATGATGAAAATAGTGAAGAAGGCTGATGCTGAAATTCTATGCAATGTCTCTGGTTAGGCCGAAAGTTCCGGGGTTAGGGCCGGAAGTTCCGGGGGTGGCCGGAAGTTCCGGGGGTCACGGAAAAAGTCTGGGGACTTTGGGTAAACTCTCTGTTTAGCCCGGAAGTTCCGGGGTAAGGACGGAAGTTCCGGGGGAGGCCGGAAGTTCTGGGGGTCGTGGAATTTCTTCCGGGACGAACCCTAAATTCCAGATCTGAGAACAGGGGCGGAAAAACTCGATTTCCAAGGTCAAAATTGGGGATATTTCGTGGATGGAAAGGGGGAAAAGATGGGGGAAAGCTAGATCCACTTGAAACACAAAGAATCCATGGATCAAAATCAACAAAACATCATCCAAACAAACAAATCACAAAAAAAATTTGGGGGCTATTTTTGGTGGGGATTTTCGGATTTAGGACGAAATCAACAAAATCAAGCTAGAAATCAAAGGGTAGGGGCTCCAAAAACGTGTTCAACGTGGCTCATGATACCAAGATGATGTGGAGTGGAACTCCGTATGGCCGATCTTCCACGTTTGGAGAGGATCCCTACGAAGAACGAGCGTAAGAACACGAGGGAAAACAAGAGAAACACTCAAACCAACAAGATTCGATTACACATGCGCTAGATCGATGAACACAAAGAGAGATACAAGATCCAAAGTCAACAAAGGACGATATAAGAGGTAACCGATTCTTCTCTGAGAGGAGGTCTTGATGGGGTCTTCTCCGTAAAGGAGGTCTTGAATCCAAGAGGATCGTCTCCGTAGAGAAGCCGCAGTCTCTCTCGTGGAGTAGATCCGATATGGATGAGCAAAGCTCTATCTCTAATGAGCTATCACAATAGAGGGGGTGGTCTATTTATAGTCTAAGCCATGAAGGGGTAAGTGGGAAAGGGATACATGGGCTTCGGCCCGAGTCTTTGCACGCAGGCAGGCCGGAAGTTCTGGGCAGGCCGGAGGGTCCGGGGGCCGGAAGTTTCGGGCAGAGGCCGGAAGTTCCGGGCTTTCCAGAAGCATGTTCCTGCTTCTTCTTCCTTCTCCTCTTCCATGCTTGGCCTTGGTCCTTGGATCCTCCATGGTCGTCTCGGTTGTACCTGAGTGTATGCAAGGTCCATGCATGAGGTAGTAGCCATGTCTCACATGTGGAAAGTGACGGTTCGAAGAGGAGTGAGTTCACCTTGTGCCCTATGGCGTATGGTCGAGGTCTCGTCATATGTCCTCTTGGGGCTTGGAGAGTAGTCGGAGTGTACATGGGGATGAACGTGGGATGCTCTGCATCACATAGAAAATAAAAGAATAAGCTTTTAAGCAAAAGAAAGAGAGCAAAGAGCTTGTAAGCAAGTGCCATAGCATCATACCACATTGCATATAAGATTGTCATATCCGATCATCTTGGATCAAACACCGGGAACCATACATACATAGCATACTTGGGATAGAAAGTTTATCCATTTTGCATCTTATAGGTTGTGCACAAGTGTTTTATCCGCCTATTGAGCAATCCTGCTAGCGTCTCTCTTGAGTTGTGCAACACGAGCGTTTGGTGGATTCCACATTTTGAGCTCATTCCTTGGTTGCACGGCCCCATTTATCTATCCGTGTGTGCGTTTCGGTGTGCCATTCATTGCTATTGGTCTACTTGTTTCACTTGCGAATTTGTGAATCTCTTTCAACATTATTGACTCTTGCTAACATTTTGCATTAAATTTTTGTGCCACTATCCTCACCGAGCTCCACCATAAGCTTTACTTGTGTAGGTGTGAGAAATCGACAAGAATTGGTACCAATTGTGCTATTTCCTTGTTACACATTGAGTGATCATTGATCCATTTTCAACATCGGTCAAGGTACATTTGGTCAAGTTCTTCTCTTTCTCCAACTCATATTTGCTCGAGTCTTGTGATGGATAGGCAAGGCATTTCCTCTCCGGTCTACGACAACAACGACGGCGTGAACAACTACATCACCAAAGCGTCCATCTTCGATCTACAACGACAAATGCAAGGCGCACAATCAAGATTGCGAGAGCGCATTGAGAACATCTCCATCGACATTCATCACTCCGAAGCAAGGAAAAGGAACTACATCGACAAGAAGCTTTCCTCACATAAAGAGGAGCAAGATGCAAGGATGGAGGAGATTAGAGCCTTGATCAAGTCTTCTGGCCCTTCGTCATCTTCAAGGCGGCAACGTTCAAGCCACAAGTCTTCGGAGCGCCCAAGCGATGCAAGCGCAAGTCGTCCACGTCCACATCTCCATGGCGACCACCATCACGTTCGTGATCCACATCGTCATGAAGGGCAAGTCACCTCCAAGCATCATGTGCACGACGACGATGAACGACATCTTCTACGAGCTCAAGTGCGACAACGACACCATCATCATGAAGATGCTTGCCAAGCACAAATGCACAAGTCCCAACAAGCCCTTTTTCACGCCAAGTACAAGCTTCATGAGCAAAAGAGAAGACCGCGAGACAAACACCACCAAGACGGAGCTACGGCTACACCAACCACTTCGGCATCTTCGCCAAGTGCTATCAAGGCATCTTCGCCTTTCAATGTACGGCATCTTCGCCTACTTCCCGTGAGTTCGCCTACATCGAATCTTCAACAACAAGGCGATCACCTACGAGCGAGGGCGACACTTCCATCTTCGGAAGCCCCTCAAGGAAGATGGCCGAGCATGGGACATTCCCTTCGGTCATGGAGACGAGCTACGAGGTGCCACATCATATGGGCCTCCAACAACAAGACGGTGACAAGAAGGTTGAGCATGGGACTATCCCTTCAACCAAGGCGGCGATAGGAGTTGAGCATGGAGACATTTGCATCAACATCTCTCTGACACCCACATATCATGAGATGACCCAATTGCCATGTGAGGAGAGCCACCAACCCATGAGTGAGATGAGTAACTCCACCATATATGACATTGAGTGCATTTCCTATGAGAGGATGAGTATGACCACCACTAGTCCCACACTTGAGAGCATGCCACACATCCTTTGTGAGGTTGAGAGCCATTTGAGTGACTCCACCAACCATACGAGTGAGAGCATCATATTGGTAGTGAGTGAGCCACAACACTTAGTGAGTGAGGTAGTTGACACGGCAAGTGAGGCCACCATGATTTCTAACGACTTCACCTCTACTCCTAGTGTGTTTTCTTCTTTGGTTCTAGGTCTCCTACATGACGACATGCCTAGCCTCGACGAGTCCATCCCTCCAAAGGGAAAACCGATGGCCATGGTGGACAATGATGCACCCCCACATGGTTCCATCAAGATGAAGATGACAACGAGACGATCTTCAACACCTCACCTACAACACATGAGCAATGCTCCAAAGGTAACATAGGTGATCGTGCTTCTCTTGTCCCACTAGTGGACTCTCTTGACAATGATTGCTTGCATGATGTTGATCCTCCTATTCCCATGCTTCATGCTAGTGCGACTTCTTCATGTCTTGACTTACCTATTTATGATGAATATGATGATGAGCATGTTGAGTTGCCCAGTTGTGATGCCATGCTCCACAGGATATCATGTGAAAATTCTTTTGGTCACATCATGTTTGACAATCCATTGAACTTGTCATATGCTATGAGTGAGATCTCCCATATTACATCATTTCAATCTCAATATAGTAACTATGCATGCCCCATTAAAATAAATCCCATTTGCACTTATGGCATAGATGTGAGATGATGGTCATTTGCTTTTTGTTTTTCATGTGATGATATTGCCATGCTTCCTTTACATGATTTGCGCAATTCATCTACTATGCCATGCCATGATCACATTGAACCAAATATGCTTTGTTTTGGATGTTGTCAATATTCTCCATGTGATGTTTCTATTAATACTCATGAGGAGACCCCCATAGTTTCCTCATACATATTAGGAGATCTTGATGCATTTCATACTTTGCATGATTCCCATGATAGTGTACACCATATGCATTCCATGAATAACAATGCTCTAGATATTTCCCATGATGCATTACACAATCTGAGTCTCCATTATGCTATACATAACAACAAACCTCTCATGATGGATGACATGTTTCTATATCACGCATCTCATTTATTTGAGCATTGGCTATTTTGTGCTAACCAACACATGCACGTGCGCATCATGATGGATGATGTGTACATCTACCACGCACACACAATTTTCCCTTTGTCTTTGTTTTATGTAGGTACTCACGTATACTCGTCAACATCTCAATCCCATGAGTTGACGAAACGAGCTCTTGAGAGCAACGATGACTTGGGATCCCGTGGACTTTCATTCCCACCATTCCTTTTGTGCAAGGACTACGCGCATCTCTTTTACTTGTCTCTCACACGGCTATGGGCTATTTACCACTTGTCACCTTATGCTCATTTTACCGTGTTCACTTTGCATGCTATGCTTGCTTCTATACCTTTGCCATGCAATTGTGATCCTTGTTTGCATGTACCCATGATTCACCATTATGATACTCCTATGTGTATTTGCATGCTTGGTGGAGATCCTTGTTGCTATTGCCATGTTTATCATGTGCCCCATGTTATTGATGCTATTTTGCTCATATCTTGCCTTTATGCTTGTGAAATGTCATGTGCATTTTGTATGCCCACTATTTGCACACATGACATGCTTGCCATGATTCCTTTTAGTACGTTGCATCTTCGCACTACTAGCTTGCTTGACTTGATCTCTATGATTGCTTGCTATGTTGCATCACCCATGTTCCACTATCACTTGCTTTCTTGGGTTGATGACATATATGTTCATGCCTCTCACTTGATTTTCCATGATCATTGTCTCTTGTCTACATTAGTTGCATCTCTTATATCACCTTGTATTGAGTGCAACCATACTATGCTTATTGCTCTTGGAGACTTTCACAACTTACTTGTGATGCATGCTTATTTACTTGAGCCTATTGTATTTGGTTGTTATCGCATCATATGCCGCCATACTATGAAATGCTCCCTTGTCCTTTCTTATGATGAGCATGATGCATACACTTGTTGGGTATCTTACCACACGAATGATAGGTTTTGCATTTCCGCTAACCTCATTTGTTTTTCCGAGTGTTTGCCATATTCTTTCGTTTTGAAGGATTCACAAGGCGGTAACATCACGAGACAACTTGGTTATGTGAAGGCATACAAGATGCGCAACTCCATCATCCTTGAGAACCTCCTAAACGTGACCTCCTTCTCTTTGAGCGATCCTCAAATACGCATATTGGATGGGTCACTCTTTCATTGTTGTTTCCTTCTTGTTGTCTACATGATACATCTCGTGAACGGAGGAGCGACATTGGAGATTGGCTACATGGACCTTCACATTGAGGAGCGCTCGCACTTATTGGATGCACCTTCGGAACTCCACTCATGCCTCGATATCGAGCTTTGGTACACCAACACCTCCATATTTGTTGATTGTGCTCATACATGTCATGCTCGATGGACATATCATATTCACCACAAGTTTGCACCCCATGCATGGATTGACTCACATTATGCTTGTCTTGTTGCATCTATTTCCATGTCATCCATGATATATGAGCTTGTGCATTTTCTTAGCAAATTTGTTGTGATCTTTCTTGATGGCATATTCATACATCGTGATCATATTGCCTACCATCAATTGCATGATAACATAATCATATTGAGCATCCATTGCCATATTCATACTATTGATAAACCGTCTCACTATGACATCATTTTGCACCGTGGTTGCATTCATCATATTCACAACACATTTGTGTGCACAATGATAGCATTTCCTCCCATGAATGCTTTATCTCATTCTAGATCATCTTGATAAGCTTCATGCGTTTTGTCACGACCAATCTTGCCGCACGGACTCTTTCTTACATGATGGACACTTTGTGTGCGCTAACCATTGTATTTCCGAGTGTTGCTTGTGTTTGCTCCTTTTGCATGTCTATCACTTCGGCGACACCTTGGACTACTTGGATTGCACCATGTCTTCACCTTCGTCCAACTACAAGTCATTCTACGACAACCGTTTCCATGGTGATGAGGATCACGATCCGAGGTCGGATCTTTCCCAAGGGGAGATGATGCGGAGCATCCCACGTTCATCCCCATGTACACTCCGACTACTCTCCAAACCCCAAGAGAACTTATGACGAGACCTCAACTATACGCCATTGGACACAAGGTGAACTCGCTCCTCTCCGAATCGTCACTTTCCATATGTGAGACATGGCTACTACCTCAAACGTGTGTGCTATGCATGTCCAGGAACCAAGAGGAAGGCTATGGAACAGCTACGAGCATTGGACAAGACGACGAGGACACCAAGCGCAAGGACCAAGAAGAAGAGCTGCCCGAAGCTACAGCCGCCGGACGACCGGCCCAGCCCGGACGTCCGGCCCAGCCCGGACGTCCGGCCCCTGAAGGTCACGCCAGCCCAAGGAAACCAGGCCAACGCACGCTATAGCGGCCGGACGTCCGACCAGGACCGGACGTCCGACGACTCCCAGGCCCGGACGACCGGCCCCCTCCGGACGTCCAACACTACCACACCCGAGCCGAATCTACTGAAGTCCGAAGAGCACCGGACGTCCGGACCCTCTCGAGCCTCCGGACGACCGGTAACCTCCGGACGTCCGACGCCTGTATGTTGATCTCGTGTTGGGCCGAAGCCCATGTAACCCTTCGCCCACTTAGACTATAAATAGACCTCCTCCTCCTCCTAGCTAGGGTTAGCAAAGGATTAGCTCATCCACTTGGTTACCTTCTCCTCGGAGCTCAGGACCTCTTCGGAGAAGATCCCCCAAGAGGATTCAAGACCCCCTCTTGGGTGGCCCCCATCAAGACCTCCTCTCGGAGAAGAACCCGATTACCTCTTGTATCGTCCTTTGTTGATCATGGATCGTGTATCCCTCTTTGTGTTCATCGATCTAGCGCATGTGTAATCGAATCTTGTCGGTTTGAGTGATTCTCTTGTGTTTCCCCCCGTGATTTCCCTCGTGCTCTTCCGCTCGTTCTTCGTGTTCCTCGTAGGGATCCTCTCCAAACCTGAAAGATCGTCCACATAGGGTTCCGCCCTACATCAGTAAACCATTATAACTCATAGCTAATCAAGCATGGCACGAGCAACTATGATCTCTAATTGTCATTGCACACATGTTCATTCATAATAGGCTGGATCAGGAACGATGAACTAATCATATTTACAAAACAAGAGAGGTCGAGTTCATACCAGCTTCTCCCATCTCAATCAGTCCATCATATATCATCATTATTGCCTTTCACTTGCACGACCGAATGATCTGAATAATAATAATAGTGCACGTGCATTGGACTAAGCTGGAATCTGCGAGCATTCAATAAACAGGAGAAGACAAGGCAATATGGACTCTTGGTTAAATCAACAATAATGCATATAAGAGCCACTTCAACAATTTAATCATGGTCTTCTCCTATCGACCCCCAAAGAAAAGAAAAGAAATAAAACTATTTACATGGGAAAGCTCCCAACAAGCAAAAGAAGAACAAGAAATCTTTTTGGGGTTTCTTTTCAATTATTACTACAGCAAGAAAAGTAAGCTAACTAAAAGCTACTACTATTTTTTTTGGTTTCTTAAGGTTTATTAAACACACAAGGAAAGTGTAAAAAGAAAATAAACTAACATGGATATTATAGTGAAAAAGTATGAGCACCGACATCTAGCAATGGGTGTGCAAACATAAATGTAATGTCGGTGGGAATACGTACTCCCCCAAGCTTAGGCTTTTGGCCTAAGTTGGTTTATTGCCACGGATGGCCTGGCGGATATCCATAGTTGTAGCCGGGGTCGTACTGAGATGCAGTGGTGCTACCTCTTGAGCATTGCGTTGGATTTCCCCGAAGAGGAAAGGATGATGCAGCAAAGTAGCGTAAGTATTTCCCTCAGTTTTTGAGAACCAAGGTATCAATCCAGTAGGAGGCTACGCGGGAGTCCCTCGTACCTACACAAAGCAAATAACTCCTCGCAACCAACGCGAATAGGGGTTGTCAATCCCTTCACGGTCACTTACGAGAGTGAGATCTGATAGAGATGATAGATAATATTTTTGGTATTTTTGGTATAAAGATGCAAAGTAAAATAAAAGGCAAATTAAAAAAGCAAAGCAATATTAAAGTGATGGAAGATTAATATGATGAAGATAGACCCGGGGGCCATAGATTTCACTAGTGGCTTCTCTCAAGAGCATAAGTATTTTACGGTGGGTGAACAAATTATCGTTGAGCAATTGACAGAATTGAGCATAGTTATGAGAATATCTAGGTATGATCATGTATATAGGCATCACGTCCGAGACAAGTAGACCGACTCCTGCCTGCATCTACTACTATTACTCCACTCATCGACCGCTATCCAGCATGCATCTAGAGTATTAAGTTCAAGAAAATAGAGTAACGCCTTAAGCAAGATGACATGATGTAGAGGGATAAATTCATGCAATATGATAAAAACTCCATCTTGTTATCCTCGATGGAAACAATACAATACGTGCCTTGCTGCCCCTACTATCACCGGGAACGACACCGCAAGATTGAACCCAAAGCTAAGCACTTCTCCCATTGCAAAAAAAAACTGTAACATCCCAAATTTTCAATTTGGAATGTTATACATTAAGTCATCATGCATATCATATTTTCTCGCATTTTCCGATCCTAGAAAATTTCACGCAACTCAAGGACCCTCGGAGAGAGTTGGAGATTTCATTATTTTCATATTTGGGATTTCTCAAATTTTGAAAATATAGGATCATTGGATTTATTTAATTATCTTCATAAGTTTTTCCTATAAAAAAGAGAGGGAATAATATGACTTTCCCAACATTTAGGAAAAATGAAGATTTAATTAATAAATCAAATTTTGGTTTTTCGAGTTTATTTGCTTTAGGGAAAAAATGAGTATTTTAAAATATGCATTTTGCCCGTTTTAAAGTTCATTTTGTTCGACTCATTTTTAGGAGTCGGGAAAATTAATTTTATTTAAATTGGAGTTTGTTCGGTTTTATTTTTAATTGGTTCGTTTTGTTTAAAAAACGCGCCGCCCGCTTTGGGCCAAGGGCCCACCACCGCCGCTGCCCAACTCCCCTTCCTCAAGGCTCCTGCTGGAGGAGTCCCGCCGCCGCCCGCTTGGCTGGCGAGGCCGGCTCGCCACGCCGCCGCCCGCCGTGCCCCCTTCCCAAGGCACGAGCACCCCCCTCCCTTTATAACCCCCCCCCCCCCTCCTCTCCTCACGCGCCCGCCTTCAACTGAGCCGCCGCCCTCGCTCAAGCCGCCGCGCCGCCGCCGCCGCCGACGACGCCACCCGCGCCACCCCGCCGGAGCCCGAAGCCCCGCCGGCGACTCGCCGGAGGTAGCCACCGCGCCGCGCTGCCCCGGTCCGGTTTTTGTTTCAAAAACCGATCCGGTTTTTCTTTGTTGTTCGGTTTTTTTTTTAAAAAAAAACCTAGATTGGTTTATTTTTTTGGTTTTATTAATTAGTGAACGTTCACCGACCCGTTCGTTTTAATGAACGTGTTCGTCGGTTAGTTTCTGTTAACGAACGTCCGTCGTTTTAACCGTTCGTCGTTTTTCTTTTAATCGGATTTAATCCGTTATTCTCCGAATTCGATTTCCGATTCAATTTTCAAATCAGTTTATTTTCTCGCTCGTTTATCGGAATCAGGTGATTCAAGCGCCTGGAGTTTCGTTTCGAAACCGCCGTTCCGACTAACCTACTTAAACAAAGTTTTGCTACTGTAGAATTTGACCAAGTTTTAAATTGCTAAAACCGAGTCGTTTTCTCTCGACTTTCGACTTTCGATGCTTTATTTGATTCGATTCTTTTTGCAACCAGGGTTCTTAAGTTGAACTCTCTGGTTAGATCTTTTATTTGAGATTTCCCTGTGCATTAGATGAGTACTTATTGTATGCTTGTTGTTTGTCTGCGTTAGATCACCCGGAGTGCGCCTCTTGTTACTTCGAATCCCTAGGTCTCGCGGATCATCAGCAAGGCAAGTAACACTTGATCATACCTTTTCTACTACCCAGTTTTATGCATTAGCCTTATTCCTCAAACACTTGCATGATTAGGATCTAATTAAATTGTGGGATGGGAAGTAGATTGAGGTAGTACCCATTACCTGTTTTACTTATGAAACCTTGGGAGTTACTTCTACGTTTGCTTATATTGCCATGCCATGCTAGTAGACGTGGATTGGGTGAGTGAATATCCATGACAGATGTGAGATTGTTAATTAATGGTTTATCTAAGGTGGCAACCTAAACACACATCTGGGTGGATTGAGGCACCTGGTTTCTATCAGACTTGCTGTATTTCTTGGACCGCCACCTAGGCTCTAAGGGATCATAAGATTATTCAAACTAGAAACTTCGTGTGCAGCCACAAGCCAATATGGGCTCGCATAGCTGAGTAAGTTGTGCGAACTCTTACGGGTAGGCTAGCTGATGTAGGGGATGTAGGTTGGTACGGTCTACCCACATGTAAGGTGCTAGTGCTTCGAAAGACTGTGTCTCGGTCATCCGTTTCTCAAACACCATGTAGTCACGAGAACCAAGCGGAGGCGATCGAGTCTTGTGGGGAAAAGTCATAAACCTCTGCAGAGTGTATAAACTGATCATGATTAGCCGTGTCCCGGTTATGGACGTCTTGAGTATCTAGTAATTGAATATCATGTGAATCTCAACATGTTACTTCTAATAAATGTTATTGGGTTTTGATGAGTACTTTTAATTGGGATTGAGGATGTTGTCAACCATTCTCAATGTTTAACAACCACCATGATAGTTAAATAAAATTATTCCTTTGTTGTAGGGAAAAACTAGCTTTATGCAAAATGTAAATCAGAGAGCTTTACCACCAGCCATATATGCATGTAGTATAGGTTTATTCCTTCATTACTCTCTATGTGTTACATTGCCAGCATATTCCATGTCTGACCCGTTTCGGGCTGCAACTTTCATGTTGCAGATTTTTGAACGACAGTAAGGTGTTAGGTCGTGGTTCTATACTCGGTGATGCCGATGGAGTTGATGGACTCACTTATCTTCCAAGCCTTCGCTGTTATTATTAGATGGCCTTAAGCCATATTATTGTAATAAGTTCCCTTGTGGACAACGTTGTATTAAGTGTGTGATTGCTACTCGCTATAAATCCTTCAAATCTTGTGTGGTGTCAGATTATCGATCCAGGATGACATCGAGCACGAGACTTGATCCATTGGTCCGGTCGCTCTGAGAGATGGTATCGAGCACACGCTGATCGTAGGACACGACCACTAAGTTAAAGCCATAGATCACTACTCTCTTCCCATTTTCTAACTCCTCATCTTTTCTACTCTTTAGGATGACGGACGCGAAGATCAAGTACGCCCAACCAGATGAAGGCACACCTTTTGGATTTCACTGAAGGAAGTCACCAAGTACGAACATTGGATTACCAAGCTTCACCGAACTTTCAACGCCACTCTGCTCAAGAGGAGCTGGAAGATTCAAGCTCACGTTCCAGAAGGACATTCGCCCCAATCACCAAGCCTATAGATAGTGTTTTTGCACCAACTTGAGTGCAGGAAAGAGCATGGCAGCTCATATCACCATGGGACACATTGGAGAAGTTTATCAAGAAGACCTCAAGGACACTATCTACCAGATTTGCGGACGTCGAGATGAACAATGGGAGATAGCCAGCACCAAGAAGGATAGATCCATTGCAGCTTTCATACAGGAGTTAAACCAGCACATTCGACGCCAGGAGAACCAGATGTGCAATGATATGCTGGAGTTGCAGAATGCAAAGGGAAAGGATCATCGAACTTGAAGAGGAATTAAAGACTACACGCAAGGACCACATGGACGAGATCGTAGCTCTAGCAAGACACAATAACGATCTTAAGTACGAGATCGAAGAACTCAAGAAGAAGTTGGCGCTCAAGAATGAAGACAAGTACGTCGGCTGTCCGAGCAACTACATCATCATCGACGAGACCGATTCGGATCCAAGTGAACCCGACTTTGAAGACGAAGCTGGAGCAGATATCATGGAGTCTTCCACCGGTTCAGATTAGTAGAAGTCCCCCACATATTAGTAGTATTACCTCCATGTAAACATTATAGTACACGCACTTTTGCGATAGTTAGATCGTTGTAAGCCCTTTGTTTGATTGAATGAAGTGATTTTGTGTGCATTTGCTCATGTACATTTGGGTAGTGATTCCCCTTAGACCTCATTCTATTCTTAATTTCTCGTCTTTTCTAAACCCAACAGATGCCTCCGAGATGCGACACCGGGTTTGTTTTCCCGCCAGAGATCACCCAATTGATTCAGCAGCAGAACACCCTGATTCAAACATTGGTGCGAGAACCGTGGCAACAACAACAACAACAACAACAACCCACCACCACCACCACCGCAGATCACTTGACTTCGTTTCCTTAGGCTGAATCCGCGGTGTATTCCAAAGAGCACCGAGCCGATTGTAGCAGATGATTGGCTCCGCAAGATAGGAAGGAGTTGACCACTGCAGGATGCATGATGGAGAAAGAGTGAAGTTTGCTGCACACCAGCTTGAAGGACCCGCATCAAGCATGGTGGGAGAATTTTACAGCCACTTACCCGTGACACCGTCACATGGGATCGGCCAAGCAAGCTTTTCGACCGCCCATGTTTCAGCAGGAGCCATGGCCATGAAGAAGCGTGAGTTTCGCAACTTACGCCAAGGAGGAAGGGCTGTTGGCAAGATGTGGATGATTTTAGTAAGTTAGCACGTTATGCCCCGGATGACGTTGCTACGGATGCGACTAAGCGGGAGAAGTTTCGAAGGACTGAACGATGAGTTCAAGATGCCGTTGATGGTAGCAAGTTTCAACAACTACCAGGAGTTGGTAGACGAGCCCTCATGATTGAAGGAAAGCAAAGCAAATTGAGAACTGCAAGCGGAAGTATGGACAGGAAAGTATAACTCGGAGCTCAGTGAAGCCTCGTTATACCCTAAATCAGGAATTCAGTTTCAGCATACCCATGGAGGAGGTAATTCGCATAACCATAATGGCACTAAGAATGGGAGCGGGAATGGAGGAAGCAATGGACAGAATCGCACCAACCCGTCAACACCATCCAAGGTAGACTGAGTCACATCACTTGCTTTAAGTGCCGCAAGATCGGGCATTATGCAAATGACTCGTCCGAAGGCGTAATGGAAATGGCAATGGAAGCTCGAAAGAAGCCCAACCCTTTCAACAGGGGACGGGTGAACCACATTGATGTGGAGGAGGTTGAAGATCAGCCCGATGCGAGAATCGGTAAGTTTTTGGTTAAGTCATTTACTGCAGTTGTTCTTTTCGATCTTGGTGCATCGCACTCATACATATCAAGGGATTTGTGGATAAGTACAAATTACCGACCCAAGCCCTTAGGTCACCCATGCTAGTAACCTCACCCGAGCAGAATACATGGCTAGTAAATGGTGTGATCGACCGCCATTAAGGATTGGACACTATGTTTTCCCTCGGACCTAATAGTTCGGAATCCCAAGGATTGGATGTGATATTAGGCATGGATTGGTTATCAAAGTATGGAGGAACATAGATTGCACCACAAAGTCAATTTTGCTCACCACACCGAAGGAAGAAGGATCAAGTACGATTACGACACGAGCCGAGGAGAACGCAAGTAAATTGCTTATCAGGAGTGGTGCAGGAAGAAGTACCAGTGGTGAAGGATTATCCTGATGTATTTTCGGAAGAGTTGCCAGGAATGCCACCGGATAGAGACATTGAGTTTTTGTTTGAGCTGTTACCAGGAACAGGCCCGATATCGAAGCGACCATACAGGATGCCCGCACAGGATTTGGCGGAAATCAAGAAGCAGATTAAGGAACTGTTGGATAAAGGTTTTATACGCCCAAGTTCTTCACCTTGGGGATCACCCGTACTGTTAGTGGAGAAGAAGGATGGATCGTTAAGAATGGTTGTTGATTATCATGGATTGAATGAAGTAACAATCAAGAATAAGTACCCACTACCAATGATAAATGATTTGTTTGACCGTTTGCAAGGAGCTAAAGTGTTTTCCAAGATCGATTTACGATCAGGGTACCATCAGTTGAAGATTCGGGAGCAGGATATACCCAAGACAACGTTTACCACGAGATATGGACTGTATGAGTATACCGTTATGTCATTTGGACTGACTAACGCACCAGCCTATTTCATGAACCTGATGAACAAAGTGTTTATGGAGTTCTTGGATAAGTTCGTCGTGGTGTTCATTGATGACATTTTGATTTTCTCGAAGGATGAAGAGGAACACAAGGAACATTTGCGATTGGTTTTGGAGAAACCGAGGAACACCAGTTATATGCCAAGTTCAGCAAATGTGAGTTTTGGCTAAAGGAAGTTGGATTTCTTGGACATGTTATATCCGGAGAAGGAATAGCAGTTGACCCCACAAAGGTTGAGACCGTAACCAAATGGGAAGCACCAACGACAGTTGAGAGATTCGAGTTTCCTTGGACTCGCAGGATACTACCGAAGATTCATTGAGAATTTCTCAAGGATTGCAAAGCCTATGACAGAATTGTTGAAGAAGGATAACAAATTCATATGGACTGAGGACTGCGAGGCAAGTTTTCAGGAGCTGAAGAAAAGATTGGTTACCTCACCAGTTTTAGTATTGCCGGATCAGACCAAGGATTATGAAGTGTATTGCGACGCTTCACGTCGAGGACTTGGAGCAGTGCTTATGCAGGAAGGAAGAGTTGTTTCATATGCTTCACGACAACTTAAGCCTCATGAGTTGAATTATGCCACACATGATTTGGAGTTAGCAGCCGTTGTGCATGCCTTGAAGACATGGAGACATTTTCTCATTGGAAATCATTGTGAAGTATATACGGATCACAAGAGTTTGAAGTACATCTTCACACAGAAGGAATTAAATCTCAGACAGAGGAGATGGTTAGAGCTTATCAAGGATTATGATATGAGATTGCATTATCACCCCGGAAAGGCTAACGTTGTAGCAGACGCATTGAGCCGTAAGAGCCACGTCAATACCCTAATGATGGGAGGAATACCCAATGAGTTAGCCGAGGACCTTCGAGAGCTATGTTTGGAAATAGTTCCGAGAGGCTATGTAGCAGCATTGGAGATTCAGTCTACACTGATGGACAAAATCAGAGAAGCCCAAAAGGCAGATAAGGAAGTTGCCTCTATAAAGGAGAAAATGAGCAAAGGAAAAGCTAAAGGATTTCGTGAGGACGAGCACGATACCCTATGGTTTGAAGACCGTGTTTATGTGCCCAATAACCCGTAGATCGGAAGTTGATTTTGCAAGAAGCTCATGATTCACCCTATTCGATTCACCAGGAAATACCAAGATGTATTTGGATTTGAAGAATACTTTCTGGTGGACCGGAATGAAGAAGGATATTGCGGAGTATGTAGCGGTTTGCGATGTATGTCAGAGAGTAAAGGCAGAACATCAGAAGCCAGCAGGATTGTTACAACCATTGCCGATACCCGAATGGAAGTGGGATAAACTAGGCATGGATTTCATCACAGGTTTGCCAAAGACTCGTTCAGGATATGACTCGATTTGGGTTATAGTCGATCGCTGCGAAGGTAGCCCATTTCATTCGATCAAGACTACCTATAGCAGTGCTAAAGTTGGCAAAGATATACATGACCAGAATTGTGTGTTTACACGGAGTTCGAGGAGCATCGATCGATAGAGGAACCCAATTTACCTCAAAGTTTTGGAACCGGTTACACGAAACATTAGGAACCAGATGGAATTGATGCAGCTTTCCACCCACGACCGATGGATGAACGAGAGAGTCAATCAGATTTTGGAGGATATGCTGAGAGCTTGTGCACTAGATTATGGATCCAGTTGGGATGATAATTTGCCGTATGCAGAATTTTCTTATAACAACAGTTACCAAACCAGCTTGAAGATGGCACCTTTCGAGGCTCTGTATGGAAGGAGATGCAGGACACCGTTGTCATGGGACGAAACTGGAGATCGTCAATTGTTTGGACCAGATTTGATTAAGGAGTCTGAACAGAAGGTTAAGTTGATTCGAGATAGACTCAAGGTAGCCCAGTCCAGACAAAAGAGCTATGCAGATTCAAAACGCAAGGCGACTGAATATGAAGTTGGAGACAGAGTATATCTTAGAGTATCCCCGCTTCGAGGAGTTAAGCGTTTTGGAGTTAAAGGAAAATTAGCACCACGTTTCGTTGGACCGTATAAGATTTTGCAACGCATGGGGGAAGTTGCTTATAAGCTGGAATTGCCAGAAGGACTGTAAGGAGTTCATGATGTATTCCATGTTTCCCAGTTGAAGAAATGTTATTCCGAGATAGCAGAGATACCGCTAAGAGATACAGTTCCACTGGAAGCAATTCAGTTGAAGGATGACTTAACGTATGAGGAAAAACCAGTCAAGATTCTCGATTATGCCCGCAGAGTTACTCGCAGCAAGGTTATCAAGTTTTGCAAGGTTCAGTGGAGCCACCACACTGAAGATGAAGCCACCTGGGAAAGAGAGGAAGATTTGCTCAAGGACCACCCTCACCTATTTTCTAGCCAACCCGAATCTCGAGGGCTAGATTCATCTTAAGGGGTAGGTTTGTAACATCCCAAATTTTCAATTTGGAATGTTATACATTAAGTCATCATGCATATCATATTTTCTCGCATTTTCCGATCCTAGAAAATTTCACGCAACTCAAGGACCCTCGGAGAGAGTTGAGATTTCATTATTTTCATATTTGGGATTTCTCAAATTTTGAAAATATAGGATCATTGGATTTATTTAATTATCTTCATAAGTTTTTCCTATAAAAAAGAGAGGGAATAATATGACTTTCCCAACATTTAGGAAAATGAAGATTTAATTAATAAATCAAATTTTGGTTTTCAAAGTTTATTTGCTTTAGGGAAAAAATGAGTATTTTAAAAATATGCATTTTGCCCGTTTTAAAGTTCATTTTGTTCGACTCATTTTTAGGAGTCGGGAAAATTAATTTTATTTAAATTGGAGTTTGTTTGGTTTTATTTTTAATTGGTTCGTTTTGTTTAAAAAAACGCGCGCCCACTTCGGGCCAAGGGCCCAGCCCACCGCCGCTGCCCAACTCCCCTTCCTCAAGGCCTCATGGAGGAGTCCCGCCGCCGCCGCTTGGCCGAGGCCGGCTCGGCCACGCGCCGCCCGCCGTGCCCCCTTCCCAAGGCACGAGCACCCCTCCCCTTTATAACCCCAGCCGCCTCTCTCTCACTCAAGGCCGCTGCCCGCCCTAACCGAGCCGCCGCCGCCTACCAAGGCCGCCGCCGCCACGCCATTGCCGCCGCCGCCGCCGCGACGCAGCGCCACCCGCCGCCACCCCGAGCCGAGTTCAAGCCCGGCGACTCGCCGAGGTAGCCACGCGCGCGCCGCCCGGTCCGGTTTTGTTTCAAAAACCGATCTGTTTTTTTTCGTTGTTCGGTTTTTTTAAAAAACCTAGATTGGTTTTTTTTTGGTTTTATTAATTAGTGAACGTTCACCGACCCGTTCGTTTTAATGAACGTGTTCGTCGGTTAGTTTCTGTTAACGAACGTCCGTCGTTTTAACCGTTCGTCGTTTTTCTTTTAATCGGATTTAATCCGTTATTTTCCGAATTCGATTTCCGATTCAATTTTCAAATCAGTTTATTTTCTCGCTCGTTTATCGGAATCAGGTGATTCAAGCGCCTGGAGTTTCGTTTCGAAACCGCCGTTCCGACTAACCTACTTAAACAAAGTTTTGCTACTGTAGAATTTGACCAAGTTTTAAATTGCTAAAACCGAGTCGTTTTCTCTCGACTTTCGACTTTCGATGCTTTATTTGATTCGATTCTTTTTGCAACCAGGGTTCTTAAGTTGAACTCTCTGGTTAGATCTTTTATTTGAGATTTCCCTGTGCATTAGATGAGTACTTATTGTATGCTTGTTGTTTGTCTGCGTTAGATCACCCGGAGTGCGCCGCTTGTTACTTGAATCCCTAGGTCTCATGGATCATCGCAAGGCAAGTAACACTTGATCATACCTTTTCTACTACCCAGTTTTATGCATTAGCCTTATTCCTCAAACACTTGCATGATTAGGATCTAATTAAATTGTGGGATGGGAAGTAGATTGAGGTAGTACCCATTACCTGTTTTACTTATGAAACCTTGGGAGTTACTTCTACGTTTGCTTATATTGCCATGCTATGCTAGTAGACGTGGATTGGGTGAGTGAATATCCATGACAGATGTGAGATTGTTAATTAATGGTTTATCTAAGGTGGCAACCTAAACACACATCTGGGTGGATTGAGGCACTGGTTTCTATCAGACTTGCTCTGTATTTCTTGGACCGCCACCTGTGCTCTAAGGGATCATAAGATTATTCAAACTAGAAACTTCCGTGTGCAGCCACAAGCCAATATGGGCTCTGGCATAGCTGAGTAAGTTGTGCGAACTCTTACGGGTAGGCTAGCTGATGTAGGGGATGTAGGTTGGTACGGTCTACCCACATGTAAGGTGCTAGTGCTTCTGAAAGACTGTGTCTCGGTCATCCGCTTCTCAAACACCATGTAGTCACGAGAACCAAGCGGAGGCGATCGAGTCTTGTGGGGAAAAGTCATAAACCTCTGCAGAGTGTATAAACTGATCATGATTAGCCGTGTCCCCGTTATGGACGTCTTGAGTATCTAGTAAGTGAATATCATGTGAATCTCAACATGTTACTTCTAATAAATGTTATTGGGTTTTGATGAGTACTTTTAATTGGGATTGAGGATCTTGTCAACCATTCTCAATGTTTAACAACCACCATGATAGTTAAATAAAATTATTCCTTTGTTGTAGGAAAAACTAGCTTTATGCAAAAATGTAACCGTAGAGCTTTACCACCAGCCATATATGCATGTAGTATAGGTTTATTCCTTCATTACTCTCTATGTGTTACATTGCGGCATATTCCATGTGTCTTGACCCGTTTCGGGCTGCAACTTTCATGTTGCAGACTTTTGAACGACAGTAAGGTGTTAGGTCGTGGTTCTATACTCAGTGATGCCGATGGAGTTGATGGACTCACTTATCTTCCAAGCCTTCGCTGTTATTATTAGATGGCCTTAAGCCATATTATTGTAATAAGTTCCCTTGTGGACAACGTTGTATTAAGTGTGTGATTGCTACTCTGCTATAAATCCTTCAATCTTGTGTGGTGTCAGCATTACTGATCCAGGGATGACACCGAGCACAGAGACTTGATCCATTCGGGTTCGGTCGCTACAAAAACCAATCTAGTAGGCCAAACCAAACTGATAATTCAAAGAGACTTGCAAAAATAACCAATCATACATAAAAGAATTCAGAGAAGATTCAAATATTGTTCATAGATAATCTTGATCATAAACCCACAATTCATCGGTCTCAACAAACACACCGCAAAAAGAAGATTACATCGAATAGATCTCCACGAGAGAGGGGGAGAACATTGTATTGAGATCCAAAAAGAGAAAAGAAGCCATCTAGCTACTAACTATGGACCCGAAGGTCTGAGGTAAACTACTCACACTTCATCGGAGGGGCTATGGTGATGATGTAGAAGCCCTCCGTGGTGGATTCCCCTTCCGGCGGAGCTCCGGAACAAGCCCCAAGACGGGATCTCGTGGGTACATAAGGTTGCGGTGGTGGAATTAGATTTTTGGCTCCGTATCTGATCATTTGGGGGTACGTAGGTATATATAGGAGGAAGAAGTACGTCGTTGGAGCTTCGTGGGCCCCACGAGGGTGGGGGCGCGCCCTAGGGGGGTGGGCACGCCCCCCTACCTCGTGCCCACCTCGAAGCTTTCTTGGCGTAGGGTCCAAGTCTCCTGGGTCATATTCGGTGAGAAAATCACGTTCCCGGAGGTTTCATTCCGTTTGGACTCCGTTTGATATTCTGTTTCTTCGAAACTCTGAAATAGGCAAAAAAAACAGCAATTCTGGGTTGGGCCTCCGGTTAATAGGTTAGTCCCAAAAATAATATAAAAGTGGAAAATAAAGCCCAATATGGTCCAAAACAGTAGATAATATAGCATGGAGCAATCAAAAATTATAGATATGTTGGAGATGTATCAGGCATCCCCAAGCTTAATTCCTGCTCGTCCTCAAGTAGTTAAATGATAAAAAAAAGAATTTTTGATGCGGAATGCTACTTGGCATAATTTCAATGTAATTCTTCTTAATTGTGGTATGAATATTCAGATCCGAAAGATTCAAGACAAAATTTCATATTGACATAAAAATAATAATACTTCAAGCATACTAACCAAGCAATTATGTCTTCTGAAAATAACATGGCCAAAGAAAGTTCATCCCTACAAAATCATATAGTTTAGTCATGCTCCATTTTCGTCACACAAGAATGCTCTCATCATGCACAACCCCGATGACAAGCCAAGCAATTGTTTCACACTTTAGTAATCTCAAACTTTATAAACCTTCACAGAATACATGAGCATGAGCCATGGATATAGCACTATGGGTGGAATAGAATATGATGATGGGGGTTATGTGGAGAAGACAGAAAAGGAGAAAGTCTCACATCAACGAGTCTAATCAATAGGCTATGGAGATGCCCATCGATTGATGTTAATGCAAGGAGTAGGGATTGCCATGCAACAGATGCACTAGAGCTATAAATGTATGAAAGCTAAACAAAAGAAACTAAGTGGGTGTGCATCCAACTTGCTTGCTCACGAAGACCTAGGGCACTTGAGGAGGCCCATTGTTGGAATATACAAGCCAAGTTCTATAATGAAAAATTCCCACTAGTATATGAAAGTGACAAAACAAGAGACTCTCTATCATGAAGATTATGGTGCTACTTTGAAGCACAAGTGTGAAAAAAAAGGATAGTAGTATTGCCCCTTTTTATTTCTTTTTTTGGGCCTTCTTTTTTTTTCTTTGGCCTTTCTCTCTTTTTTGGGACAATGCTCTATTAAATGATGATCATCACACTTCTATTTATTTACAACTCAATGATTACAACTCGATACTAGAACAAAGTATGACTCTATATGAATGCCTCCGGCGGTGTACCGGGATATGCAATGAATCAAGAGTGACATGTATAAAAGAAGGCTTTGCCACAAATACTATGTCAACTACATGATCATGCTAAGCAACATAACAATGATGAATGTGTCATGACAAACGGTATGGTGGAAAGTTGCATGGCAATATATCTCGGAATGGCTATGGAAATGCCATAATAGGTAGGTATGGTGGCTGTTTTGAGGAAGATATAAGGAGATTTATGTGTGAAAGAGCGTATCATATCACTGGGTTTGGATGCACCGGCGAAGTTTGCACCAACTCTCAATGTGAGAAAGGGCAATGCACGGTACCGAAGAGGCTAGCAATGATGGAAGGGTGAGAGTGCGTATAATCCATGGACTCAACATTAGTCATAAAGAACTCACATACTTATTGCAAAAATCTATAGGCCATCAAAAACCAAGCACTACGCGCATGCTCCTAGGGGGATAGTTTGGTACGAAAAGACCATCGCTCGTCCCCGACCGCCACTCATAAGGAGGACAATCAAAGAACACCTCATGTTTCAAATTTGTTACATAACGTTTTCCATACGTACATGCTATGGGACTTGCAAACTTCAACACAAGCATTTCTCAAATTCACAACAACTCAACTAGCACGACTTTGATATTATCACCTCCATATCTCAAAACAATCATCAAGCATCAAACTTTTCTTAGTATTCAATGCACTCAAAAGAAAGTTTTACAAATCTTGAATACCAAGTATATTATTATTATTAAGAAAATTACCATGCTATTTAAGATTCTCAAAATAATCTAAGTGAAGCATGAGAGATCAATAGTTTCTATAAAACAAATCCACCACCGTGCTCTAAAAGATATAAGTGAACTACTAGAGCAAAACTATATAGCTCAAAATATATAAGTGAAGCACATAGAGTATTCTAACAAATTCCAAATCATGTATGGCTCTCTCAAAAGGTGTGTACAGCAAGGATAATTGTGGTAAACTAAAAAGCAAAGACTCAAATCATACAAGAAGCTCCAAGCAAAACACATATCATGTGGTAAATAAAAATATAGCTCCAAGTAGAGTTACTGATGGAAGTAGACGAAAGAGGGGATGCCTTCCGGGGCATCCCCAAGCTTTGACTTTTTGTTGTCCTTAGATTATCTTGGGGCTGCCATGGGCATCCCCAAGCTTAGTCTCTTGCCACTCCTTGTTCCATAATCCATCAAAAGATTTCACCCAAAACTTGAAAACTTCACAACACAAAACTCAACAGAAATCTCGTGAGCTCCGTTAGCGAAAGAAAACAAAAGACCACTTCAAGGTACTGTAATGAACTCATTCTTTATTTATATTGGTGTTAAACATACTGTATTCCAACTTCTCTATGGTTTATAAACTATTTTACTAGCCATTGATTCATCAAAATAAGCAAACAACACACGAAAAACAGAATCTGTCAAAAACAGAACAGTCTGTAGTAATCTGTAACTAACGCAAACTTCTGAAACTCCAAAACTTCAGAAAAAATAGGAAGACCTAGGCAATTTGTTTATTGATCAGCATGAATTTGAATCACTATTTTATCACGTTCTGGTGATTTTTAACAATTGTTTTCGTGAACAGAAAGTTTCTGGAAATTACAGCAAGATCAAATAACTATCATCCAAGAAGATCCTATAGGTTTAATTCGGCAAAAACACTAATTAAAACATAAAAACACATCTAACCAGAGGCTAGATCAAAGATTTATTCCTAAACAGAAGCAAAAGCAAAAAAATCTAAAAATAAAATTGGGTTGCCTCCCAACAAGCGCTATCGTTTAACGCCCCTAGCTAGGCAGAAAAGCAAGGATAGATCTAGGTAATGCCATCTTTGGTTGGCAATTCTTCAATGAGGCATATACCTTCCTTAGAAATTTATTTATTTTTAGTAATTATCAAACTTTTAGGCACAAGATTGAAAAATTCATTCGTAGCAAATGGTTCCTTTATGATAGCAAAAAGATTGGGATGAATACTTATAGATATAAGATCCGCAGTTTCCTTACTAGAGGATTCACCCTTATTTTTAGGAACATACACAAGCTTAGCAACTTTATTAGAAGGACTTGGTGCATTCTTAACTGAAGAGAAGGCGGTTCCCAAGTTGGTATTGATACCCTCAAGTTTATCGATTCTAGTGGAATCTTGATTTATTATTTCATTAACTATGGGTTCCTTCTCCTTAATATTTTTCGAAGTTACTCCGACCTTAGATCCATATTGGGTAATTTGATTGTGGATCTTTTTATCTAGATTTTCAATTAACTCAACGATAGCAACTTTATTTTCAATAATTTCAAGTCTTTGCATTACATGCTCCAGAGTTAACATAGTTCCATTAACCAAAAGAGGTGGTGAGCCAAATAAATCTATCATAGCATTATAAGAGTCAAAAGTGTGGCTACCCAAGAAATTCCCTCCGGTAATGGTATGAAGGATATATCTATAGCAAGGATTAGCACCTACATAAAAATTGCGGAGAAGAACTGAAGTAGATTGCTTCCTGGTAGATCTATTTTGAGCATTGCAAATTCTATACCAAGCATCTTTTAGATTTTCTCCCTCCCTTTGCTTAAAATTTAGAACTTCATTCTCGGGAGACAACGAAGAAGATATAAGACTAGCCATAACGACAAGCAAGCGAGAAAAAGGCAAACAGAAAAGAGAGGGCGAATAAAACGACAAGGGTGAAGTGGGGGAGAGGAAATCGAGAGGCAAATGGCAAATAATGTAATGCGAGAGATAAGGGATTGTGATGGGTACTTGGTATGTTGACTTTTGCGTAGGTGATACGTCTCCAACGTATCTATAATTTTTGATTGCTCCATGCTATATTATCTATTGTTTTGGACAATATTGGGCTTAATTTTCCACTTTTATATTATTTTTGGGACTAACCTATTGACCCAGAGCCCAGTGCCAGTTCCTGTTTTTTTCCCTTGTTTCAGTGTTTCGAAGAAAAGGAATATCAAACGGAGTCAAAACAGAATGAAACCAACTGGAGAAGTTATTTTTGGAAAGAAAGCTACCGGAAAAACTTGGAGTGCACGTCAGGAAAGAGACGAGGGAGCCACGAGGCAAGGGGCGCGCCCACCCCCCTAGCGCGCGCCCTCCACCCTCGTGGGCCCCTTGTGGCTCCCCTAACGTACTTCTTTCACCCATATATACCCACGTACCCTAAAACTATCGAAGAACAATAGATCTGGAGTTCCGCCGCGACAAGCCTCTGTAGCCACCAAAAGTCAATCGGGACCTTATTCCGGCACCCTGCCGGAGGGGGGAACCCTCACCGGTGGCCATCTTCATCATCCTGGCGCTCTCCATGACGATGAGGGAGTAGTTCACCCTCGGGACTGAGGGTATGTACCAGTATCTATGTGTTTGATCTCTCTCTCTCGTGTTCTTGATTTGGCACGATCTTGATGTATCGCGAGCTTTGCTATTATAGTTGGATCCTATGTTTCTTCTCCCCCTCTACTCTCTTGTAATGGATTGAGTTTTCCCCTTGAAGTAATCTTATCGGATTGAGTCTTTAATGACTTGTGAACACTTGATGTATGTCTTGCTGTGCATATCTGTGGTGACAATGGGATATCACATTATTCACTTGATGTATGTTTTGCTGATCAACTTGCGGGTTCCTCCCATGAACCTATGCATAGGGGTTGGCACACGTTTTCGTCTTGATTCTCTGGTAGAAACTTTGGGGCACTCTTTGAGGTTCTATGTGTTGGTTGAATAGATGAATCTGAGATTGTGTGATGCATATCGTATAATCATACCCACAGATACTTGAGGTGACATTGGAGTATCTAGGTGACATTAGAGTTTTGGTTGATTTGTGTCTTAAGGTGTTATTCTAGTACGAACTCTAGGGCTGTTTGTGACACTTATAGGAATAGCCCAACGGATTGATTGGAAAGAATAACTTTGAGGTGGTTTCGTACCCTACCATAATCTCTTCGTTTGTTCTCCACTATTAGTGACTTTGGAGTGACTCTTTGTTGCATGTTGAGGGATAGTTATATGATCCAATTATGTTATTATTGTTGAGAAAACTTGCACTAGTGAAAGTATGAACCCTAGGCCTTGTTTCCTATCATTGCAATACCGTTTGTGCTCACTTTTAACATTAGTTACCTTGCTGTTTTTATATTTTCAGATTACAAAAACCTATATCTACCATCCATATTGCACTTGTATCACCATCTCTTCGCTGAACTAGTGCACCTATACAATTTACAATTGTATTGGGTGTGTTGGGGACACAAGAGACTCTTTGTTATTTGGTTGCAGGGTTGTTTGAGAGAGACCATCTTCATCCTACGCCTCCCACGGATTGATAAACCTTAGGTCATCCACTTGAGGGAAATTTGCTACTGTCCTACAAACCTCTGCACTTGGAGGCCCAACAACGTCTACAAGGAGAAGGTTGCGTAGTAGACATCAAGCTCTTTTCTGGCGCCGTTGCCGGGGAGGTGAGTGCTTGAAGGTATATCTTTAGATCTTGCAATCGAATCTTTTTGTTTCTTGTTTTAGCACTAGTTTAGTTTATAAAAGAAAACTACAAAAAAAGGAATTAAGTTTGCCACATACGCTTCATCTTTTTAATATCTTTCGTGAGTATGATGGAAAGGAAAATTGTGCCAAAGTGTTAGAAGAAGAATGCATTAAATTGTTTGTCACTAAATATTTGAATGATGAGCATGATTGCAATGTTGTTAGTATGAACTCCTTGAATATCCATAGTACTAATGATGATTGCACTAGTTATGATGAAAATGCCTCCTATAAACATGTCAATTTTTGTGGAGTGCATTGGGTTTGCAAGTACACACCAAATAGGGAAGATAGTTATTGCAATAGGCATAAGTACTTGGAAACTAAATGGTTGCAAGAAAGGCTAGATGTGAGTGCTAAAAAATTAAAATATCTTTACCATACTTGTGAACTTTGCAATGAACATGGTCATTTAAATATCAAATGCAAATTGTTTCATGATCGAATCGTGTCCAAAAATTGTGATGATTTGATTTCACTTGCGCATTATAATGAACTAAGTTTGCTTTTGGGTTATGAAGAATTGAAACGTCAAACTAAGCATATTCCAGAATATAACCTTGAGAAATTCCTCGATATTGATCTAGAGAAGATTTATATGTATTGTGCGGTGAATTGCATTGAAAATCCTTATATTGCCAATTACATAAAGAAAAGAAAACAAATAGAAGGTGAAGAGAATACTAACAAAAGGGAAGGGACTTCCAAATTTCCTCCTATTATTTCTTATGATGAATCAGGTAACGAGGAGGAGCCTTCTATCCAACCAATCTCATTAATAAGGAGCTCCAAAAAGAGGATTGAACCCACACATGATGTGGTGAAGAAGAAGAAAAGAAAAAGGAAGAGAGGTAAAAAGGTATCTCTCCCAAATAATGTTGCTCCTATTATTGTTGTGCCTCATGAAAATGAATCAAAAATAATTATGGAAGATGATGCACTTGATGATGATCTCGTTATACCTATTGCTTTTTGTGATGATTATGATTGGGAAGATAATGATACTCCTTATGATCTTGAAAACCTTTTTGGCACTTGCTTGGAAGAATATGATAATGTTTGCCTATTGGTGCTATCCATACTATTAATGATGAGAGTGATTATGCTTATGATATGAAAAGGCCCAAGCTTGGGGAGTCCATGTTTGATGAAGATGATGTTTTTGAGAATATATTTGCTTCAATTAATGCTTGTTACAAGCTTGGGGATGCTACATTTAATGAAGATGATATTTTTAGTCTCTCAAGTTTTGATATGCAAATTTATAATGATGATAGCATGCCTCCTACTTATGATGATTATATTGATGAAAGTGGGTTTGGAAGAGTGTCAACTTTAGGAAGTAGTGATCCCAAAACATTGGAGGATGTTGAATCTTATAGTGATAATTATGAAAGTGGATTTGGAGAGGTCATGACTTTATTTAGTGATGTATCCACTATTTCGGAAGAGGTTTCAATCGATTATGATGAGAACAAGGTTGCTACTTATGATGATTATTGTGATGAAACTTATGATATAAAAGGTAGTGATGATTATATTTATAAAACTTGTCATGATTATGATTCCCCTTTTTCTAAACATTACTCTTTTAATGTGGAAACAATTTATAGTATTCAAGTCTCTTATGATACTCCCACTATCCCGAATGAGAAGAATTTTGCTTATGTGGAGAGTAGTAAATTTTCTATGCTTGTAGATCATGAAAAGAATAATTTATGTGATGGGTATATTGTTGAATTCATTCATGATGCTACTGAAAATTATTATGAGGGATAAATATATGCTTGTAGGAGTTGCAATAATATCAAGTTTCCTATCTATGTGCTTAAAGTTTTGAAGTTATGCTTGTTTTGCCTTCCTATGCAAGTTGATTATTGTTCCCATAAGTTGTTTGCTCACAAAATCCCTATGCACAGGAAGTGGGTTAGACTTAAATGTGCTAGTCATATTCTTCAAGATGCTCTCTTTATGTTTCAATTCTTATCTTTTATGTGAACATCATTGAAATCATCATGCTTAGCTAGGGGCGTTAAACGATAGCGCTTGTTGGGAGGCAACCCAATTTTATTTTAGTTTTTTTGCTTTTTGGTTCTGTTTAGTAATAAATAATCCATCTAGCTTCTGTTTAGATGTGTTTATGTTTTAATTAGTGTTTGTGCCAAGTAGAAACTTTGGGAAGACTTGGGTGAAGTCTTTATGATCATGCTGTAAAAAACAGAAACTTTAGCGCTCACGAGATTAGCTTCAACTTTTTACTGGAGAGTGCTATTTAGTTGATTCTTTTTGCAGATGATTACTAGACAAATTCCTCAGGTCCACCAATTTATTTTAGAATTTTTTGGGTTACAGAAGTTTGCATTTGATACAGATTACTACAGACTGTTCTGTTTTTGACAGATTCTGTTTTCATTGTGTTGCTTGCTTATTTTGATGAATCTATGGCTAGTAAAATAGTTTATAAACCACAGAGAAGTTGGAATACAGTAGGTTTAACACCAATATAAATAAAGAATGAGTTCATTAAAGTACCTTGAAGTGGTGTTTTGTTTTCTTTCGCTAACGGAGCTTACGAGTTCTCTGTTAAGTTTTGTGTTGTGAAGTTTTCAAGTTTTGGGTAAAAGATTCGATGGACTATGGAAAAAGGAGTGGCAAGAGCCTAAGCTTGGGGATGCCCAAGGCACCCCAAGGTAATATTCAAGGATAACTGATGTAGGGCGGAACCCTATGTGGACGATCTTTCACGTTTGGAGTGGATCCCTACGAGGAACACGAAGAACGAGCGGGAGAGCACGAGGGAAATCACGGGGAAAAACACAAGAGAATCACTCAAACCAACAAGATTCGATTACACATGCGCTAGATCGATGAACACAAAGAAAGATACATGATCCACGATCAACAAAGGACGATACAAGAGGTAACCGGGTTCTTCTCCGAGAGGAGGTCTTGATGGGGGCCACCCAAGAGGGGGTCTTTCCTTTGCTAACCCTAACTAGGAGGAGGTGGAGGAGTATTTATAGTCATGGGCCACGAAGGGGTAAGTGGGGGATACATGGACTCGGGCCAATACACTGTGCGCAGACAGGCGTCGGACGTCCGATGGGTTCCGGTCATCCGGAGGCTCGGGAAGGTCCGGACGTCCGGTGCTCTTCGGACATCCGTAGATTCGGCTCGGGTGTGGTAGTGTCGGACGTCCGGAGGTGGGGGGCGGTCGCGTCCGGTGCCTGGAGTTCGTCGGACGTCCGGTCCTGGTCAGACGTCCAGTCGCTGTAGCGTTTGCTGGCCTGGTTTCCTTAGGCTGTTGTGACCTTCAGGGGCCGGACGTCCGGGCTGGGCCGGTCGTCCGGTGGCTGTAGCTTCGGGCAACTTCTTCTCTTGGTCCTTGTACTTGGTGTCCTCGCCATCTTGTCCATGGTCTTCCTCCTTGTTCCTGGTCATGCATAGCACATATATTTGAGGTAGTAACCATGTCTCACATGTGGGAAGTGACGGTTCGGAGAGGAGCGAGTTCACCTTGTGTCCAATGGCATATGTTCGAGGTCTCGTCGTATGTATCCTTGGGGCTTGGAGAGTAGTCGGAGTGTACATGGGGATGAATTGGGATGCTCTGCATCAATAACCAAGAGCCTAAGCTTGGGGATGCCCCGGATGGCATCCCCTCTTTCGTTTTCGTTCATCGGTAACTTTACTTGGAGCTATATTTTTATTCACCACATGATATGTGTTTTGCTTGGAGCGTCATTTTATTTTTTTTGTTTTTCTTGCTGTTTGAATAAAATACCAAGATCTGAAATTATTAAATGGGAGAGTCCTCACATGGTTGTATAATTATTTAACTACTCATTGATCTTCACCCATATCTTTTTGGAGTAGTTTGTCGTTTGCTCTAGTGCTTCACTTATATATTTTAGAGCACAATGGTGGTTTTATTTTGAAGAAATAGATGAACTCTCATGCTTCACTTATATTATTTTGAGAGTCTTAAATAGCACGGTGATGTGAATAATCCTAATATGCTAAGCATAAATGATTTGTAAAAATTCTTATGAGTGTGTTGAATACTAAGAAAATTTTGATGCTTGATAATTGTTTTGAGATATGAAGATGGTAATATTAGAGTCATTCTAGTTGAGTAGTTGTGAATTTGAGAAATACTTGTGTTAAAGTTTGTGATTCCCGTAGCATGCACGTATGGTGAACCGTTATGTGATGAAGTCGGAGCATGATTTATTTATTGATTGTCTTCCTTATGAGTGGTGGTCGGGGACGAGCGATGGACTTTTCCTACAAATCTATCCCCCTAGGAGCATGCGCGTAATACTTTGCTTTGATAACTTGTAGATTTTTGCAATAAGTATATGAGTTCTTTATGACTAATGTTGAGTCCATGGATTATACGCACTCTTCTTACTTCCACCATTGCTAGCCTCTCTAATACTGCACACTTTTTGCCGATGTCATAAAACCACCATATACCTTCCTCAAAACAGCCACCATACCTACCTATTATGGCATTTCCATAGCCATTCCGAGATATATTGCCATGCAACTTACCACCGTTCGGTTTATTATGACACGCTTCATCATTGTCATATTGCTTTGCATGATCATGTAGACATCGTATTTGTGGCAAAGCCGCCGTTCATAATTCTTTCATACATGTCACTCATGAGTCATTGCACATCTCAGTACACCGCCGGAGGCATTCATATAGAGTCATATTTTGTTCTAAGTATCAAGTTGTAATTCATGATGTAAGTAAATAAAAGTGTGATGATCATCATTATTAGAGCATTGTCCCAGTGAGGAAAGGATGATGGAGACTATGATTCCCCCACAAGCTGGGATGAGACTTCGGCTGAAAAAAAATATAAAAAAAAAGAGAAACAAGAGGCCATATAAAAAGGGAAAAGGCCCAAATAAAAAAAATGAGAGAAAAAGAGAGAAGGGACAATGTTACTATCCTTTTACCACACTTGTGCTTCAAAGTAGCACCATAAATTTTCATGATAGAGAGTCTCCTGTTTTGTTATTTTCATATACTAGTGGAAATTCTTCATTATAGAACTTGGCTTGTATATTCCAACAATGGGCCTCCTCAAGTGCTCTAGGTCTTCGTGAGCAAGCAAGTTGGATGCACACCCACTTAGTTTCTTTTGTTGAGCTTTACTTATAGCTCTAGTGCATCTGTTGCATGGTAATCCCTACTCACTCGCATTGATATCAATTGATGGGCATCTCCATAGCCCGTTGATACGCCTAGTTGATGTGAGACTATCTTCTCCCTTTTTGTCTTCTCCACAACCACCATTCTATTCCACCTATAGTGCTATGTCCATGGCTCACGCTCATGTATTCCGTGAAGATTGAAAAAGTTTGAGAATGTCAAAAGTATGAAACAATTTCTTGGCTTGTCATCGGGGTTGTGCACGATTTAAATACTTTGTGTGGTGAATATAGAGCATAGCCAGACTATATGATTTTGTAGGGATAACTTTATTTGGCCATGTTATTTTGAGAAGACATGATTGCTTTGTTAGTATGCTTGAAGTATTATTATTTTTATGTCAATATGAACTTTTGTCTTGAATCTTTCAGATCTGAATATTCATACCACAATTAAGAAGAATTACATTGAAATTATGCCAAGTAGCATCCACATCAAAAATTCTTTTTTATCATTTACCTACTCGAGGACGAGCAGGAACTAAGCTTGGGGATGCTTGATACGTCTCCAAGGTATCTATAATTTTTGATTGCTCCATGCTATATTATCTATTGTTTTGGACAATATTGGGCTTAATTTTCCACTTTTATATTATTTTTGGGACTAACCTATTAACCCAGAGTCCAGTGCCAGTTCCTGTTTTTTTCCTTGTTTCAGTGTTTCGAAGAAAAGGATTATCAAACGGAGTCGAAACGGAACGAAACCAACTGGAGAAGTTATTTTTGGAAGGAAAGCTACCGGAAAAACTTGGAGTGCACGTCAGGAAAGAGACGAGGGAGCCACGAGGCAGGGGGGCACGCCCTCCACCCTCGTGGGCTCCTCATGGCTCCCCTGACGTACTTCTTTCACCCATATATACCCACGTACCCTAAAACTATCGAAGAACAGAATAGATCCGGAGTTCCGCCGCCGCAAGCCTCTGTAGCCACCATAAGTCAATCGGGACCCTGTTCCGGCACCTTGCCGGAGGGGGGGAACCCTCACCGATGGCCATCTTCATCATCCCGGCGCTCTCCATGACAATGAGGGAGTAGTTCACCCTCTGGGCTGAGGGTATGTACCAGTAGCTATGTGTTTGATCTCTCTCTCGTGTTCTTGATTTGGCACGATCTTGATGTATCACGAGCTTTGCTATTATAGTTGGATCCTATGTTTCTTCTCCCCCTCTACTCTCTTGTAATGGATTGAGTTTTCCCCTTGAAGTAATCTTATCGGATTGAGTCTTTAATGACTTGAGAACACTTGATGTATGTCTTGCCATGCATATCTGTGGTGACAATGGGATATCACGTGATTCACTTGATGTATGTTTTGGTGATCAACTTGCGGGTTCCTCCAATGAACCTATGCATAGGGGTTGGCACACGTTTTCGTCTTGATTCTCCGGTAGAAACTTTGGGGCACTCTTTGGGGCTCTATGTGTTGGTTGAATAGATGAATCTGAGATTGTGTGATGCATATCGTATAATCATACCCACAAATACTTGAGGTGACATTGGAGTATCTAGGTGACATTAGGGTTTTGGTTGATCTGTGTCTTAAGGTGTTATTCTAGTACGAACTCTAGGGCTGTTTGTGACACTTATAGGAATAGCCCAACGGATTGATTGGAAAGAATAACTTTGAGGTGGTTTCGTACCCTACCATAATCTCTTCGTTTGTTCTCCGCTATTAGTGACTTTGGAGTGACTCTTTGTTGCATGTTGAGGGATAGTTATATGATCCAACTATGTTATTATTGTTGAGAGACCTTGCACTAGTGAAAGTATGAACCCTAGGCCTTGTTTCCTATCATTGCAATACCGTTTGTGCTCACTTTTAACATTAGTTACTTTGCTGTTTTTATATTTTCAGATTACAAAAACCTATATCTACCATCCATATTGCACTTGTATCACCATCTCTTCGCCGAACTAGTGCACCTATACAATTTACAATTGTATTGGGTGTGTTGGGGACACAAGAGACTCTTTGTTATTTGGTTGCAGGGTTGTTTGAGAGAGACCATCTTCATCCTACGCCTCCCATGGATTGATAAACCTTAGGTCAACCACTTGAGGGAAATTTGCTACTGTCCTACAAACCTGTGCACTTGGAGGCCCAACAACGTCTACAAGGAGAAGGTTGCGTAGTAGACATAAGTAGACTCCCGACAACGGCGCCAGAAATTCTTCTTGCTACCTTGAGCACTGCGTTGGATTTCCCCGAAGATGAAAGGATGATGCAGCAATGTAGCTTAAGTATTTCCCTCAGTTTTTGAGAACCAAGGTATCAATCCCGTAGGACGCTACTCCGAGTCCCTCGTACCTACACAAAGCAAATAACTCCTCGCAACCAACACGAATAGGCGTTGTCAATCCCTTCACGGTCACTTACGAGAGTGAGATCTGATAGAGATGACAGATACTATTTTTGGTATTTTTGGTATAAAGATGCAAAGTAAAATAAAAGGCAAAGTAAAAAAGCAAAGCAATATTAAAGTGATGGAAGATTAATATGATGAAGATAGACCCGGGGGCCATTGATTTCACTAGTGGCTTCTCTCAAGAGCATAAGTATTTTACGGTGGGTGAACAAATTACTGTTGAGGAATTGACAGAATTGAGCATAGTTATGAGAATATCTAGGTATGATCATGTATATAGGCATCACGTCCGAGACAAGTAGACCGACTCCTGCCTGCATCTACTACTATTACTCCACTCATCGATCGCTATCCAAGATGCATCTAGAGTATTAAGTTCAAAAAAACAGAGTAATGCCTTAAGCAAGATGACGTGATGTAGAGGGATGAATTCATTCAATATGATAAAAACCCCATCTTGTTATCCTCGATGGCAACAATACAATACGTGCCTTGCTGCCCTCATCCACCGGGAAAGGACACCGCAAGATTGAACCCAAAGCTAAGCACTTCTCCCATTGCAAGAAAAACCAATCTAGTAGGCCAAACCAAACTGATAATTCGAAGAGACTTGCAAAGATAACCAATCATACATAAAATAATTCAGAGAAGATTCAAATATTGTTCATATATAATCTTGATCATAAACCCACAATTCATCGGTCTCAACAAACACACCGCAAAAATATGATTACATCTAATATATCTCCACGAGAGAGGGGGAGAACATTGTATTGAGATCCAAAAAGAGAGAAGAAGCCATCTAGCTACTAACTATGGACCCGAAGGTCTGAGGTAAACTACTCACACTTCATCGGAGGGGCTATGGTGATGATGTAGAAGCCCTCCGTGGTGGATTCCCCTTCCGGCGGAGCTCCGGAACAGGCCCCAAGATGGGATCTCGTGGGTACAGAAGGTTGCGGCGGTGGAATTAGGTTTTTGGCTCCATATCCGATCGTTTGGGGGTACGTAGGTATATATAGGAGGAAGAAGTACGTCGGTGGAGCTTCATGGGCCCCACGAGGGTGGGGGCACGCCCTAGGGGGGTGGGCGCACCCCCTACCTTGTGCCCACCTCGAAGCTTCCTTGGCGTAGGGTCCAAGTCTCCTGGGTCATATTCGGTGAGAAAATCACGTTCCCGAAGGTTTCATTCCGTTTGGACTCCGTTTGATATTCCGTTTCTTCGAAACTCTAAAATAGGCAAAAAACAACAATTCTGGGTTGGGCCTCCGGTTAATAGGTTAGTCCCAAAAAAAATATAAAAGCGGAAAATAAAGCTCAATATGGTCCAAAACAATAGATAATATAGCATGGAGCAATAAAAAATTATAGATACGTTGGAGACGTATCAAGCGGCTATTGCCTCCTGAGCTGCAGCGTGGCGGCGAGCTGCCTCCGCCCTCCTCTCGTACTCATCTGCCTCCTCTCTGGTAATAACATATCTTCCTTTTGCCTGATAATCAAAGAAGGCAGGAGCAGGGAGAGTAATATGGACAAAGCGGCGTCTGTCAAAGATTAAGCGATACTGGAGGGACTGCTCGTTCCTCTCAATAAAACGATGATGAACCATGGCATTATAATCTAAATAAACATTAGGCAGCTCAACATCATACTCACGTATAGGTACCTCGAGAAAATTGGCTAGACGGGTTGCATAAATTCCTCCAAAGAAATCTCCATTAATTTTATTATTATGCAACCTACGTGCGACAATGGCTCCTAAATTATAATGTTTATCTCCTAACACAACACTCCTGAGAACATTGAGGTCAGGGACACACATGTGACATGCTTCATCCTTACCATTTATGCACCTACCTATGAAGAGAGCAAAATAATGTATAGCAGGAAAATGAATACTCCCTATGGTAGCTTGTGTTATATCTCTAGATTTTCCCACTTTTATACTAGCAAGAAAATATCTAAACTCAGATTTGCGAGGCTCATTAGTGCTACCTCGTTGTGGAAGTTTGCAAGTAGTGGTAAAATCTTCTAAGTCCATAGTATAAGAATTTTCATAAAGATCAAACATGACAGTTTGAGAATTGCGTGAAGATGAAAACTCAAACCTCCTCACAAAGGAACTAGTGAGATAGTGGTACTGACGGCACTTTTCTGCCTCGAAGCTCACAAGATCAGCGTTACGCAAATATGCGTTAAATTCTTCCTTGATTCCCGCTCGATCCATAAAGTCTTCTGAAGGCCATTCACAAGGCCGAACTGGAGCATCCCTTGGTGGTTCATCATCAGCATCACGCATTGCAAGCCTGGGTCCTTGCTTCCTTGAAGGACCACCTTGGTACATTTTCCTAAACATATTTCTTTAGTAACTTCAAATAAAAGTAAACCAAACTCAACAAAATTGATAGCAACTACTCCTACAAGTGCCTAGAGACTATATCATGCATTAGAACTACTTGGAACCATATAAATTTGACGTGCAAGCTCAAGAACATGGTCACCTAGGAAGCACAAATTTGCAATGAATAAAGCACTAGAACAAAAACTAATTGGACCAATGGAAGAGTCACATACCAAGGAACAATCCCCCCAAGCAGTTTTGTTGAGGTGCTTTGAGCAAGGAGATCGAAAATCGCAGCAAAATGAGCTAGAACTCGTGCTTGAGCTAGATGGTGAAGTTTTTGGGAGGAAGAGGAAGTGTGTGGTGGCTGGCATAAGTGGAGGGGGCCACCATGGGCCCACGAGGCAGGGGGCGCGCCCAGGGGGGTGGGCGCGCCCTGGACCCTCGTGGCCAGGTGCCAGCTCCCCCTGTTGTGTTCTCAGTGCCAGATATTCTCAAATATTCCAGAAAAAATCATATTTCAATTTCAAGGCATTTGGAGAACTTTCATTTTCGGGGTATTTTTATATTGCACGGATAAATCAGAAAACAGACAGAAAAATGATATTTTACTTTATTTCAACTAAATAACAGAAAGTAGAGAAAGGGTACAGAAGGTTGTGCTTTCTAACTTCATCCATCTCATGCTCATCAAAAGGAATCCACTATCAAGGTTGATCAAGTCTTGTTAACAATCTCATTCCGAATAACATGGAACTGGAGAAATTTCGAATAACACTATGTTACCTCAACGGGGATATGCACATCCCCAATAATAAGAATATCATATCTCTTTTTGACAGTAGGAAGAGGAAATTCAAAACCTCCAAAAATAATCAATGGAATTTTTCCAATAGAATTGATACTTTGGACTTGAGGTTGTTTCGTCGGAAAGTGTACCGTATGCTCATTACCATTAACATGAAAAGTGACATTGACTTTGTTACAATCAATAACAGCCCCTGCAGTATTCAAAAAGGGTCTTCCAAGAATAATAGACATACGATCGTCCTCGGCAATATCAAGGATATCAAAGTCCGTTAAAATAGTAACATTTGCAACCACAACAGGCACATCCTCACAAATACCGACAGGTATAGCAGTTGATTTATCAACCATTTGCAAAGATATTTCAGTAGGTGTCAACTTATTCAAATCAAGTCTACGATATAAAGAGAGAGGCATAACACTAACACCGGCTCCAAGATCACATAAAGAAGTTTTAACATAGTTTCTGTTAATGGAGCATGGTATAGTGGGTACTCCTGGATCTCCTAGTTTCTTTGGTATTCCACCCTTAAAAGTATAATTAGCAAACATGGTGGAAATTTCAGCTTCCGGTATCTTTCTTTTTATTAGTAACAATTTCTTTCATGTACTTAGCATAAGGATTCATTTTGAGCATATCAGTCAATCACATACGCAAAAAGATAGGTCTAATCATTTCAGCAAAGCGCTCAAAATCCTCATAATCCTTTTTCTTGGATGGTTTGGGAGGAAAAGGCATGGGTTTCTGAACCCATGGTTCTCTTTCTTTACCGTGTTTCCTAGCAACAAAGTCTCTCTTATCATAACGTTGATTCTTCGATTGTGGGTTATCAAGATCAACAACAGGTTCAATTTCTACATCATTATCATTACTAGGTTCATGTTCATTACCAGATTGTGTTTCAGCATCAGAAATAGAAATATCATTCGGATTCTCAGGTGTTTCAGCAATAGGTTCACTAGAAGCATGCAAAGTCCTATCTTTTTTCTTTTTCTTCTTTTTAGAACGACTAGGTGCATCTATATTATTTCTCTGAGAATCTTGCTCAATTCTCTTAGGATGGCCTTCAGGATACAAAGGTTCCTGAGTCATTTTACCAGTTCTAGTAGACACTCTAACAGCATAGTCATTATTCTTATTGTTTAATTCACTGAGCAAATCGTTCTAAGCTTTAAGTACTCTACTTGAGTGGTAACCACAGAAGCATGTTTACTAATGAGTTTAAGTTCACCTTTAACTCTAGTCATATAATCGCCCAAGTGTTTAATCATATAAGCATTTTGTTTTAATTGTCTACCGAAATAAGCATGAAAATCTTCTTGCTTAACCATAAAGTTATCAAACTCATCCAAACATTGGCTAGCAAACTTGGTAGGAGGGATCTCAGCTTTATCATATCTATAGAGAGAATTTACCTTTACTACCTTTGTCGGGTTATCAAGACCATGTGTTTCTTCAATAGGCGGTAAATTAAGACCATGTATTTCTTCAATAGGAGGTAAATTCTTAACATCTTCAGCTTTAATACCCTTTTCTTTCATAGATTTCTTTGCCTCTTGCATATCTTCAGGACTGAGAAATAGAACACCCCTCTTTTTCGGAGTTGGTTTAGGAATAGGCTCAGGAGCTGGCTCGGGAAGTGTCCAATTATTTTCATTTGTCACCATATTATTCAATAGAATTCCAGCTTCATCCGGTGTTCTTTCCCTGAAAACAGAATCAGCACAACTATCCAGGTAATCTCTGGAAGCATCGGTTAGTCCATTATAAAAGATATCAAGTATTTCATTTTTCTTAAGAGGATGATCCGGCAAAGCATTAAGTAATTGGAGAAGCCTCCCCCAAGCTTGTGGGAGACTCTCTTCTTCAATTTGCACAAAATTATATATATCCGTTAAAGCAACTTGTTTCTTATGAGCAGAGAAATATTTAGCAGAGAAATAATAAATCATATCCTGGGGACTACGCACACAACCAGGATCAAGAGAATTAAACCATATCTTAGCATCACCCTTTAATGAGAACGGAAATATTTTAAGGATGTAAAGGTAGCGAGTTCTCTCATCATTAGTGAACAGGGTGGCTATATCATTTAATTTAGTAAGATGTGCCACAACAGTTTCAGATTCATAGCCATAAAAAGGACCAGATTCAATCAAAGTAATTATATCAGGATCAATAGAGAATTCACAATCCTTATCAGTAACAAAGATAGGTGAAGTAGCATAAGCAGGATCATATTTCATTCTAGCATTCAGAGTTTTTGTTTAAGCTTAGCTAATAATTTCTTAAGATCACTTCTATCATTGCAAGAAAGAAAGTCTCATTTAGTTTCTTCATCCATAACATAGCCCTCAGGCACAACAGGCAATTCATATTTATTGGGAGAGCCTTCATCATCGCTATCATCAATATTATCAGTTTCAATAATTTCATTCTCTCTAGCCCTAGCAAGTTGTTCATCAAGAAATTCACCAAGTGGCACAGTAGTACCAAGCATAGAAGTAGTTTCATCATAAGTATCATGCATATTAGAAGTGGCATCATCAATAACATGCGACATATAAGAATTAATAGCAGAAGCATGTTTAGGTATCGCAAGCTTACTCGTAACAGCAGTGAATCAAGTGCGAGCTAGATGGCGTTCCTTACCTCCCTCGTAGTTGAGGGATAAATTTTGTTTTCTCGTCTTTCAAGTTCCTCATAGTGACCAGCAGATATAAATCCCAAGTGACTGAAATAATAGAGCTATGCTCCCCACAGAACGCCGCCGAGAAAATAGTCTTGATAACCCATAAGTATAGGGATCGCAAGCAGTTTTGAAGGTAGAGTATTCAACCCAAATTTATTGATTCAACACAAGGGAGCCAAAGAATATTCTCAAGTATTAGCAGTTGAGTTGTCAATTCAACCACACCTGGATAACTTAGTATCTGCAGCAAATTATTTAGTAGCAAAGTAATATGGAAGTGTGGTAACGATAGCAAAAGTAATATTTTTGGGTTTTGTAGTGATTGTATATGAGCAACGGAAAAGTAAATAAGCGAAGAACAATATGTGAAAAACTCGTAGGCATTGGATCGGTGATGGAGAATTATGCCGGATGCGGTTCATCATGTAACAATCATAACATAGGGTGACACAGAACTAGCTCCAGTTCATCAATGTAATGTAGGCATGTATTCCGAATATAGTCATACGTGCTTATGGAAAAGAACTTGCATGACATCTTTTGTCCTACCCTCCCGTGGCAGCGGGGTCCTAATGGAAACTAAGTGATATTAAGGCCCCCTTTTAATAGAGTACTGGACCAAAGCATTAACACGTAGTGAATACATGAACTCCTCAAACTACGGTCATCACCGGGAGTGGTCCCGATTCTTGTCACTTCGGGGTTGCCGGATCATAACACATAGTAGGTGACTATAGACTTGCAAGATAGGATCAATAACTCACATATATTCATGAAAACATAATAGGTTCAGATCTGAAATCATGGCACTCGGGCCCTAGTGACAAGCATTAAGCATAGCAAAGTCATAGCAACATCAATCTCAGAACATAGCGGATACTAGGGATCAAACCCTAACAAAACTAACTCGATTACATGATAGATCTCATCCAACCCATCACCGTTCAGCAAGCCTATGATGGAATTACTCACACACGGCGGTGAGCATCATGAAATTGGTGATGGAGGATGGTTGATGATGATGATGACGATGGCGACGAATCCCCCTCTCCGTAGCCCCGAACGGACTCCACATCAGCCCTCCCGAGAGAGTTTAGGGCTTGGTGACGGCTCCGTATCGTAAAACACGATGAATCCTTCTCTCTGATTTTTTTCTCCCCGAACACGAATATATGGAGTTGGAGTTGAGGTTGGTGGAGCAACAGGGGGCCCATGAGGCAGGGGGCGCGCCCCCCACCCTCGTGGACAGGTGGTGGGCCCCCTGGCCTTGATTCTTTCGCCAATATTTTTAATATTTTCCAAAAATAATCTGGAGTTTCAGGTCATTCCAAGAACTTTTGTTTCTGCACATAAATAACAACATGGCAATTCTGCTGAAATCAACGGTAGTCCGGGTTAGTTCTATTCAAATCATGCAAGTTAGAGTCCAAAACAAGGGCAAAAGTGTTTGAAAAAGTAGATACGACGGAGACGTATTAGGATCCTTCTCCAAGAGGAGGCCTTGATATCCACAAGAGGATCTTCTCCAAGAGGAAGCCTTGATCTCCAAGAGGAGCCTCTCCAAGAGGAGGTCTAGATCTTCAAGAGGAGGAAGATGAGCAAAGCTCACTCTTTGTCTATCCAATACTTTTCTATCCTCTCAAATGAGCTAGGGAAGGAGTATATATAGTCAAGGGGCAAAATAGAGGGGGGAGGGGGATACAAGGGTCAAAACCCCAACTTGCACGCACGCACTCTCGGAGGGGTCCGGGCACCCGGGGTAAAGGGGTCCGGGCACCCGGGGGTCACTGGGATGAGGAGGTCGGGCACTCGGGGGTGAAGTCCGCGCACCCGGGGTAGCGCCAGGTGAGGGTGCAGGCACCCGGGGGGTAGGAGTGCGGGCACCCGATGGTGAAAGCCCGAGCACCCGGGGTGGTCAGGGGCCGCACCCTTTGGGGGCCGGGGGTCCGGGCACCCGGGGCATGATACGTCTCCAATGTATCTATAATTTTTTATTGCTCCATGCTATATTATCTACTATTTTGGACCATATTGGGCTTTATTTTCCACTTTTATATTACTTTTGGGACTAACCTATTAACCGGAGGCCCAGCCCGTAATTGCTGTTTTTTGCCTATTTGGTGTTTCAAGAAACGGAATATCAAACGGAGTCCAAACGGAATGAAACCTTCGGGAACGTGATTTGCTCATCGATAAGATCCAGGAGACTTGGACCTCCGTCAAGAAAGCCACGAGGCGGTCACGAGGGTCGGGGCGCCCCCGCCTCGTGGGCCCTCAAGCTCCACCGGCGTACTCCTTCCTCCTATATATACCTCACGCACTTCAAACGATCGACACGGAGCCAAAACCTAATTCCACCGCCGCAACCATCTGTACTCCACGAGATCCCATCTTGGGGCCTGTTCCGGAGCTCCAACGGAAGGGGAATCCACCACGGAGGGCTTCTACATCATCACCATAGCCCCTCCGATGAAGTGTGAGTAGTTTACCTCAGACCTTCGGGTCCATAGTTAGTAGCTAGATGGTTTCTTCTCTCTTTTTGGATCTCAATACAATGTTCTCCCCCTCTCTCACGGAGATCTATTCGATGTAATCTTCTTTTTGCAGTGTGTTTGTTGAGAACGATGAATTTTGGGTTTATGATCAAGTCTATCTATGAACAATATTTGAATCTTCTCTGAATTCTTTTATGTATGATTGGTTATCTTTGCAAGTCTCTTCAAATTATCAGTTTGGTTTGGCCTACTAGATTGGTTTTTCTTGCAATGGGAGAAGTGCTTAGCTTTGGGTTCAATCTTGCGGTGTCCTTTCCCAAAGGATGTAGGGGCAGCAAGGCACGTATTGTATTGTTGCCATCGAGGATAACAAGATGGGGTTTTTATCATATTGCATGAATTTATCCCTCTACATCATGTCATCTTGCTTAAGGCGGCTGTTTTCTTGAACTTATTACTCTAGATGCATGCTGGATAGCGGTCGATGAGTGGAGTAATAGTAGTAGATGCAGGCAGGAGTCGGTCTACTTGTCTCGGATATGATGCCTATATACATGATCATACCCAGATATTCTCATAACTATGCTCAATTCTGTCTATTGCTCAACAGTAATTTGTTCACCCACCGTAGAATACTTATGCTCTTGAGAGAAGCCACTAGTGAAATCTATGGCCTCCGGGTCTATTCTCATCATATCAATCTCCAATCACTTTATTATTGCTTTGCTTTTACTTTTGCCTTTTATTTTACCTTGCATCTTTATATATAAAATACAAAAAGTATTATCTATCATCTCTATCAGATCTCACTCTCGTAAGTGACCATGAAGGGATTGACAACCCCTAATCGCGTTGGTTGTGAGGAGCTATTCACTTTGTGTAGGTACAAGGGACTTGCGCGTGGCCTCCTACTGGATTGATACCTTGGTTCTCAAAAACTGAGGGAAATACTTAAGCTACTTTGCTACATCATCCTCTCCTCTTCGGGGAAATCCAACGCAGTGCTCAAGAGGTAGCAAGAAGAATTTCTGGCGCTGTTGCCGGAGAGTCTACGCAAGTCAACATACCAAGTACCCATCACAATCCCTTATCTCCCGCATTACATTATTTGCCATTTGCCTCTCGTTTTCCTCTCCCCCACTTCACCCTTGCCATTTTATTCGCCCTCTCTTTTCCGTTTGCCTTTTTCTCGCTTGCTTTTTGTTTGCTCGTGTGTTGGATTGCTTGCTTGTCGCGATGGCTCTACCTAGTTTTGGTAATCTCCACCTTAAAATATTAGAAGAGATTGAAAGCAATGTTAGGAGATCTATGGTTTTGCAATTTGAGCATAATAATTTCTTCAGAAACGAGCTTAAGGAACAAAAAAAATTTATGAGTTATATGAATAAAGAGCTCGATGATATGTCTAAAGAATTTGATGGTATAAGATCTCAAATTGCTCGTCTTGAGAAGTTGACTGCTGAAATTTCGGATAAGCAGGCTACCTTAGTCCATAAGATGGCCGCTAAACTGAATCCCTATGAAAATCAAGATGAAGATCTAAAAGTTATTGATGTGTCCCCTATTAAATCTTTGTTTTGCAATATGAATCTTGATGAAACTGAATATGACCCACCTTTACCTAGAAGGCGTTCCAAAATTTCGGAGTATTTAGATCTTGATGATGAAATTGATAAAAGTGGGATTGAAAAGAATAAAACCCCAGATGTTGCTAAACCCACTATATTGGATTTAAAGGAATTTAATTATGGAAGTTGCTCTTTAATTGATTGTATTTCCTTGTTGCAATCCGTGCTAAATTCTCCTCATGCTTATAGTCAAAATAAAGCATTTACTAAACATATTGTTGATGCCTTGATGCAATCTTATGAAGAAAAACTTGAGTTGGAAGTTTCTATCCCTAGAAAACTTTATGATGAGTGGGAACCAACTATTAAAATTAAGATTAAGGGTCATGAATTTTATGCTTTATGTGATTTGGGTGCTAGTGTCTCCACTATTCCCAAAACTTTGTGTGATTTGTTAGATTTTCGTGATTTTGATGATTGCTCTCTAAACTTGCATCTTGCGGATTCCACTATTAAGAAACCTATGGGAAAAATTAATGATGTTATTATTGTCGCAAATAGGAATTATGTGCTCGTAGATTTCATCGTTCTTGATATAGATTGCAATCCTTCTTGTCCTATTATTCTTGGTAGACCTTTCCTTAGAACGATTGGTGCAATTACTGATATGAAGGAAGGGAAAATTAGATTCCAATTTCATTAAAGAAAGGCATGGAACACTCCCCTAGGAAGAAAATAAAACTACCATATGAATCTATCATGAGAGCCACTTATGGATTGCCTACCAAAGATGGCAATACCTAGATCTATCCTTGCTTTTATGCCTAGCTAGGGCGTTAAACGATAGCGCTTGTTGGGAGGCAGCCCAATTTTATTTTTATTTTTATTTTGTTTTTGTTTCTGTTTAGGAATAAATAATCCATATACCTTATGTTTAGATGTGGTTTTATCTTTTAATTAGTGTTTTTGCCAAGTTAAACCTATAGGATCTTCTTGGATGATAGTTATTTGATCTTGCTGTAATTTCCTGAAACTTTCTGTTCACGAAAACAATTATTAAAATTCACCAGAACGTGATAAAATAGTGATTCCAATTTCTGATGATCAATAAACAAATTGCCTAGGTCTTCCTATTTTGGCTGAATTTTTGGAGTTCCAGAAGTTTGCGTTAGTTACAGATTACTACAGACTGTTCCGTTTTTGGCAGATTCTGTTTTTCGTGTGTTGTTTGCTTATTTTGATGAATCTATGGCTAGTAAAATAGTTTACAATCCATAGAGAAGTTGGAATAAAGTAGGTTTAACACCAATATGAATAAAGAATGAGTTAATTACAGTACCTTGAAGTGGTCTTTTGTTTTCTTTCGCTAACGGAGCTCACGAGATTTCTGTTGAGTTTTGTGTTGTGAAGTTTTCAAGTTTTGGGTGAAATCTTTTGATGGATTATGGAACAAGGAGTGGCAAGAGCCTAAGCTTGGGGATGCACATGGCACCCCCAAGATAATCGAAGGACACCAAAAAGTCAAAGCTTGGGGATGCCCCGGAAGGCATCCCCTCTTTCGTCTACTTCCATCGGTAATTTTACTTGGAGCTATATTTTTATTCACCACATGATATGTGTTTTGCTTGGAGCGTCTTGTATGATTTGAGGCTTTGCTTTTTAGTTTTCCACAATCATCCTTGCTGTACACACCTTTTGAGAGAGCCATATATGAATTGGAATTTGATAGAATACTCTATGTGCTTCACTTATATCTTTTGAGCTTTATAGTTTTGCTCTATGTGCTTCACTTATATCTTCTGAGCTTTATAGTTTTGCTCTAGTGCTTCACTTATATATTTTAGAGCACGGTGGTGGATTTGTTTTAAAGAAACTATTGATCTCTCATGCTTCACTTAGATTATTTTGGGAGTCTTAAATAGCATGGTAATTTGCTTAATAATAATAATATGCTTGGTATTCAAGATTTGTAAAAATTTCTTTTGAGTGTGTTGAATACTAAGAAAAGTTTGATACTTGATAATTGTTTTGAGATATGAAGATGGTGATATTAGAGTCATTCTAGTTGAGTAGTTGTGAATTTGAGAAATACTTGTGTTAAAGTTTGTGATTCCCGTAGCATGCACGTATGGTGAACCGTTATGTGATGAAGTCGGAGCATGATTTATTTATTGATTGTCTTCCTTATGAGTGGCGGTCGGGGACGAGCGATGGTCTTTTCCTACCAATCTATCCCCCTAGGAGCATGCGCGTAATACTTTGCTTTGATAACTTCTAGATTTTTTGCAATAAGTATATGAGTTCTTTATGAATAATGTTGAGTCCATGGATTATATGCACTTTTTCCCATCCTTCCACCATTCCTTGCCTCTCTAATACCGCGCACCTTTCACCGGTATCATACACCCACCATATACCTTCCTCAAAACAGCCACCATACCTACCTATCATGGCATTTCCATAGCCTTCCGAGATATATTGCCATGCAACTTTCCACCGTTCCGTTTATTAAGACACACTCCATCATTGTCATATTGCTAGCATGATCATGTAGTGGACATAGTATTTGTGGTGAAGCCACCATTCATAATTCTTTCATACATGTCACTCTTGATTCATTGCATATCCCGGTACACCGCCGGAGGCATTCATATAGAGTCATAATTTGTTCTAAGTATCGAGTTGTAATTGTTGAGTTGTAAGACAAATAAAAGTGTGATGCTCATCATTTTTAGAGCATTGTCCCAAGTGAGGAAAGGATGATGGAGACTATGATTCCCCCACAAGTCGGGATGAGACTCCGGACGAAAAATAAAAAAAAGGGGGAAAGAAAAAAAGAGGCCATAAAAAAAAGAGAAAGGCCCAAATAAAAAAAATGAGAGAAAAAGAGAGAAGGGACAATGTTACTATCCTTTTACCACACTTATACTTCAAAGTAGCACCATGATCTTCATGATAGAGAGTCTCTCATTTTGTCACTTTCATATACTAGTGGGAATTTTTCATTATAGAACTTGGCTTGTATATTCCAATGATGGGCTTCCTCAAAATGCCCTAGGTCTTCGTGAGCAAGCGAGTTGGATGCACACCCACTTAGTTCCTTTTGTTGAGCTTTCATATACTTATAGCTCTAGTGCATCCGTTGCATGGCAATCCCTACTCACTCACATTGATATCTATTGATGGGCGTCTCCATAGCCCGTTGATACGCCTAGTTGATGTGAGACTATCTTCCCCTCCTTTTGTCTTCTCCACAACCACCACTCTATTCCACATATAGTGCTATATCCATGGCTCGTGCTCATGTATTGCGTGAAGATTGAAAATGTTTTGAAAATGTCAAAAGTATGAAACAATTGCTTGGCTTGCCATCGGGGTTGTGCATGATTTAAATACTTTGTGTGGTGAAGATAGAGCATAGCCAGACTATATGATTTTGTAGGGATAACTTTCTTTGGCCATGTTATTTTGAGAAGACATAATTGCTTTGTTAGTATGCTTGAAGTATTATTATTTTTATGTCAATATGAACTTTTGTCTTGAATCTTTCGGATCTGAATATTCATACCACAATTAAGAAGATTTACATTGAAATTATGCCAAGTAGCACTCCGCATCAAAAATTCTGTTTTTATCATTTACCTACTCGAGGATGAGCAGGAATTAAGCTAGGGGATGCCTGATACGTCTCCAACGTATCTATAATTTTTGATTGCTCTAGGCTATATTATCTACTGTTTTGGACCATATTGGGCTTTATTTTCCACTTTTATATTACTTTTGGGACTAACCTATTAACCGGAGGCCCAGCCCAGAATTGCTGTTTTTTTGCCTATTTCAGTGTTTCGAAGAAACGGAATATCAAATGGAGTCCAAACGGAATGAAACCTTCGGGAACGTGATTTGCTCATCAGATTAGCCGCTTTTCTTCCTTTTCTCTGCCAGTCTTTCAAGTTCTCACCCTCCCAGAAAAGAAGGGAAAGTCTCGTGGGCCCCTCGAAGCTCCACCGACATACTCCTTCCTCCTATATATACTTACGTACCCCCAAATGATCAGATACGGAGCCAAAAACCTAATTCCGCCGCCGCAACCTTCTGTACCCACGAGATCCCATCTTGGGGCCTGTTCCGGAGCTCCGCCGGAAGGGGAATCCACCACGGAGGGCTTCTACATCATCACTGTCGATGTCAAAACCGGCGGATCTCGGGTAGGGGTCCCAACTCTGTGCGTCTAGGCGGATGGTAACAGGAGACAAGGGACACGATGTTTTTACCTGTGTTGGGCCCTCTCGATGGAGGTAATACCCTACTCCTGCTTGATTAATATTGATGGTATGGGTAGTACAAGAGTAGATCTACCACGAGATCAAGGAGGCTAAACCCTAGAAGCTAGCCTATGGTATGATTGTTGTTCGTCCTACGGACTAAAACCCTCCGGTTTATATAGACACCGGATAGGTTAGGGTTACACAGAGTCGGTTACAATGGTAGGAGATCTACATATCCGTATCGCCAAGCTTGCCTTCCACGCCAAGGAAAGTCCCATCCGGACACGGGATGAAGTCTTCAATCCTGTATCTTCATAGTCTTGGAGTCCGACCGTGATGATAGTTCGGCTATCCGGACACCCCCTAGTCCAAGACTCCCTCAGTAGCCCCTGAACCAGGCTTCAATGACGACGAGTCCGGCGCGCATATTGTCTTCGGCATTGCAAGGCGGGTTCCTCCTCCGAATACTTCATAGAAGATTTTGAACACCAGGATAGTGTCCGGCTCTGCAAAACAAGTTCCACATACCATCGTAGAGAGAATAACTTTTGCACAGATCTGCTGACGTATTCCGCGGCGTGACATCACACCACGGCCAGGCCTTTATATGAATCGTTTTTACCGTTCCACCTTAGCGCGTTTAGCGAGGCGGTTTCCTTGGCACGTCTTATCAAAGCATAGATCATGCCCCCTTATTCCGGGATTCTCATTAATACGGACGTGGGTAACCCATCCGCGCCATTGATTACGGCGCTTGGGAGATAAGCGAGTTTTACCAGGATGGTGGGGGCGATAGCCGTCCGTCCATATAAGGGATAAGGATCCACCTTTTCACCCACGCCTTCTTCCTCCTTTGCTCATCCATTTCACAAGACTCGAGCTCCGGCACCCAAGTCCGACATCCCACCTCAACCTTCTCCAACCATGTCGGGAGGCGGAGGCAGGTGGATGTCCTCCTCCGTCATGGAGGGGCACATCACAAGACTGCGGGAGGCCGGATATTTGTCCGGCGACATCGCGCACAGGCTGCCCGACGTGGGGCAGCTCATTCCAACCCCCAGGACCCATGAGAGGGTGGTGTTTCTACCCCACTTCCTCCGAGGACTAGGTTTTCCACTTCACCCATTTGTCTGGGGGCTCATGTTCTACTACGGCCTGGACTTCCACGACCTGGCCCCGAATTTTATCCTCAACATCTCGGCGTTTATCGTCGCGGTGCGAGGCCTTCCTGCATCCAGCCCCACTTCGCCTATGGCTGAAGATCTTCAATGTCAGCCGAAGGTAGTGGCGGCCGTCAAGCGGAGTCGGAGGCGCCATGGTCGGCAAGATGGCCAAGGTCCTATGGCTCGAGGCGCCTTTGTGGAGACAATAAAGGGGTGGCAATCCGGGTGGTTCTACATCACGAGCCACGCGACCCGAATGGGTGGCGGCCCCAATTCAGATCTGGCTTCCCACACGACTCTCGTCATGGAAAGAGACGGGCTCGACGTGGGAGAATTCGGATGAGCTATCTGGACTCCAAACATGCGTCCAAACCTGGTGGACAAGAATCTCGGGCTTGTCGGCGTAATCCGGTGATGCTCATCCGCGGATTCTCCCATGCCAACAACGAGCCTTCAATTTGTGGGAGTTCGATCCGCACAAAGCACGAACCTTGAGCGGCTCTTGACACTACGCACGAAGATGCCCGGAAGGTGCTGTTCAAAGGCGCTGAAGCCCGACATCCGCTAACAAAGATCGCGGATACAGCTCGTGGCGTCAAGCGGCGAGGTAAGTTATTTTACCCTTTACGGGACTCTTTTTCATAGATTGACTCTATGTGGGATCTAAAACTCCCTAATCTTTGACAGACTGGTGAAGACGCCCGGACAGATTAACTGTCCGGCTCCTTTGCCGGAAGACCAGCGGACGCCTGATTGACGGAGGTTGCTGGCTCCGGTACCCATGTGGTGCCGGAGAAGAAGGCTAAGAAGGAGGCCACGGAACTCGAAGGAGCTCCCGCGCCAAGTCTTTGTCGGATTCAAGCGAATCTTCTCCCGAGGGCGAGGAGGAGGAAAAGAAGCTTCTCCCTCGGCGGGAGGAGAGGAAAGGAAGGCCGCCCCAACCGGGAGGCCGGAGGAATCAAGAAGGAAGAACTCTTCCTCCGGACTTCTCCACCAACGTCGACAACGACGAGGAGGATTGGCCAACAAGGGCCAAGCCCCTGGCGAGATCGTAAGTTTCCGGATACCCATGGCTTTTTTTATCATTGCATAGTGTTCTCTATTGCCGAACAATCATGCAGCCCGCCCAAGGGCGAGTTCGCCACTTCGTCGAGCGGGTCCCTGAGTTCGTCGGATATGGAGAGTACTTCACTTTCGACCGCCTCCTCACCTTACACTGCGGACGACGCTGAGGTGGTGCCCCAAGGGGGGCCTGGTCAAGAGGAGGTGGCGCAGGAGGTGCCACAAGGCAACCTCCCGAACTCCAGGCGCGTGGGGGGCAAGACCCCCAGGGGCTCTAAGCCCGACCCTTGTCCGGACTCCATGCCGGAACCTTCAGCGTTTCGAGTCCGACAAGCGGTCCTTCGAAGAAGGTAAGGCGCCGGTGTCCTCCGTCCAACCGGAGGCACCGGATAGCTCTTGAGGCGCTAACAGCGCCTCCATCGAGGAGCACCGCTTTGTTATGAGTGCGGTGATCCGGATAGTTCGATCCGCCAAGAGCGGGCTGACCGAAGCCTGTACCAGCCTTCTAACAGGCTTTGAGGTAAGTTTAGAATATGTAAAAATATTACCGCATAGACAGTAGCCCCTGATGCTTAGTTCGGTGTTTGGAAAGAGAAGCCGGACTAAGGATCTAAAAAGATATACGCAGGAGTCCAACATAAGTATGTCAATATGGGAATGCAGGCTGCGCCGCTGACCTCTGCCGCACTTACTGCGGAGGTTAATGCATTGAAGCAGAGCCTCGAGCGATCCGAGAACGAGCTCGGCCAAGCCAAGAAGCATCTTGAGGACAAGGAAGGTAAGTAGTACCTTATTAAAGAAATACCTTATAGAAAGGTTTCGTTTGCAAAAAATAACAGGAATAACATGGGTGCTGCGGGGGGCCACGAACGAGGTGGCGACCACGAAGGAAGCGGTGTCCGTGGCCTGGCTCAAAGCGGCTACGGCGCATCGAGCGAGAGAAGGGGAGGCGCAGCTGGCCAAGGTGCGGCAAGAGCTCCAAGCTCTCGTGGAAAAACACGAGTTTGGGCGTGACTCGAGACTCGAGAGTCCGAGCTCGCCTCGGCTCTTGAGAGTGCCAAAGCTGCTAAGGCCGAGGCCCAAAAAGCCCTCCAAGAAATTGAATCATTAAAGAAGATAGCGGCGGGTAAGGCATTCTTTATGCAAAGCAAGCATGTGAAAGTGAATTACCTATTACTTGCCCAGATTCGGAGCTCTCAAGGAGCATTCGCAGATTTGCCCAGAGTGTGTCCGATGCTGCCGCATTCTACCGCGCCAAGGAGGGAGCTCGACGGAAAAGGTGTTACGGTCTCAGATGTTGAGGCGGACATTCAGTGCCTCGAGCGACCAGCTGAAGCAGCTGGTCGAGCTCCACAAGGTCGCCGAACAGGCCATGAAGGGCCTTATAAGCGCGGTGTGGCCATTGGAAGCCATGCACAGGAGCTACTTGGCTTAGTGCAGCGGCTGGTGGGCCTTTGTCCACGGATTGAAGTCATCAAGCGCTCCGTCTGCATTGAAGGTGTCCGTCGGGCCCTTGCCCGTGCTAAAGTGCCTTTGGAGTGAGCTGGATGCGGAGAAGCTTGTGACGGACGGGCCACAGAAGGGCAAGGAGCATCGCACGCCCGAAATGTACTATGAGGGCCTCTGAAGGGTGCCCGCCGAATAGCGAATGAGTGCTCCAAAGATGTAATTTTGAATAGACTCGCATTTGTTATCTGTCGCTGAAAACTTGTTCATATCGCTAAGCAACGCTTGTTAATTTAAAATATTACCTTCATGCGGCCATTTATCAAATTTGAGAGATGGCAAGCCGTTGGTTTCAACCCCATGCCACGAGTCTTTGGGGTGTTAGGGATAAACTTGAGCACTCTTGTTCCCATTCTTGGGTCCATCTAGGAGGCGCTCAACACAACGAACAAGGCAACCTGACTTATAATGCTTGAACACTCTCACTTAGCCATAGAATTCTATAATTTTAAATTTGGTGAAGCCCCTAGTATTCGGAAGACCGAGTTGAGGCGCTATCACGCCTTGGCGGACAATTCGGTTCCTCGCTCTAAGCGGCATAAGTCTTTAGGGACCCAAAAATCTCTCGAATAGCGACCGGCTCTCGCCCTATCATGACGGTCAGTTTAGCTTTCTCCATCGAGGTGCTCGGCCCAGCTCAAGCTGGGCACAATCGAAGTGGTTCTCCGTGCTACCTTAGCCGATATAGCGGGCGTAAGGTACCAAAACACGGAGCAGGCAAACCCAACTATTGACCCAAGACCTGATTCGAGCCGATTCATATAATGCTATAAGTTCGGGTGCCGCACTTGTGAAAGTGTTGGACTTATCACACCATAATTTTGGGGTACTTAAGCCCTGGCGTATTAGCCGTACCAAAGTGTGCAGGTGCGTAATGTCATGAAATGAACATATATATAGATAAAGAAAAGAGTGCAATAATAGGTAAAGCTATGTATTGTTTATATCAAAAGGTACTGCAATGAAAGCGAGCGATACAAATAGTGCGATAAGCAAGGGATGGGACTATCTAACATGTCCCCTCGAGGGTAAGCTGCGGGATGGTATGTAAAACAGGTATAATGCTCGTAATAGAGACCACAGAACACTCGGCGTGGCTTTCGCTTCCTGGCTGTTGAATCGTGAGTTCGGCGATTCTAGTGCGGACAGGACTTCGGAAAGCGGAGTCCTGAAAGTGAGAAAAAAGAAGAAAAAGGAAAAAAGAAAAAGAATGACACAGTCGGGAGCCCCCAGTGCGGTTCATCCGCATTCGGGCGTGCCGTGGTCGTGCCCTCCCTTATGCCCATGGTATCTCCGGGCGTAGTTATGTACGCGTAATAATCGGGCTTCGCAATTTCGCGAGGGCTGGGGTTGGGGCGGATTACTACGCGTCTTTGGAATCGTTCCAGCGGTCTTGTTGTAGGTTACTCGGGCGCTTGGCGGTGTCCGGGCGCTTAGTGGCCGGACTCGAGAATTGCTGTGAGAGGCTGCTTTGTACCTCCGCCGCGAGGGCCGCTGTCGGTGTCAAAACCGGCGGATCTCGGGTAGGGGGTCCCGAACTGTGCGTCTAGGCGGATGGTAACAAGAGACAAGGGACACGATGTTTTACCCAGGTTCGGGCCCTCTTGATGGAGGTAAAACCCTACGTCCTGCTTGATTAATATTGATGATGTGTGTTACAAGAGTGGATCTACCACGAGATCAAAGAGGCTAAACCCTAGAAGCTAGCCTATGGTATGATTGTTGTTCGTCCTACGGACTAAAACCCTCCGGTTTATATAGACACCGGATAGGGTTAGGGTTACACAGAGTCGGTTACAAAGGTCGGAGATCTACATATCCGTATCGCCAAGCTTGCCTTCCACGCCAAGGAAAGTCCCATCCGGACACGGGACGAAGTCTTCAATCTTGTATCTTCATAGTCTTGGAGTCCGGCTGATGATAGTTCGGCTATCCGGACAGCCCCTAGTCCGGAACTCCCTCAGCCGCCGTGTGCTCCTCCGTTCGGAGAGAGCGTTCGGTGTTTCCATTGACCGTGATTACTCCTCGAGGGCCTGGCATCTTGAGCTTGAGGTATGCGTAGTGCGGCACCGCATTGAACTTTGCGAATGCGGTTCGTCCGAGCAGTGCATGATAGCCATTGCGGAACGGGACTATGTCGAAGATTAACTCTTCGCTTCGGAAGTTATCCGGGATCCGAAGACCACTTCGAGTGTAACTGAGCCCGTACAATTGGCCTCTACACCCGGTATGACGCCTTTAAAGGTCGTCTTTGTAGGTTTAATCCTTGAGGGTCTATGCCCATTTTGCGCACTGTATCCTAATAAAGCAGGTTCAGGCTGCTACCGCCGTCCATCAGGACTCTGGTGAGGTGAAATCTGTCAATAATTGGGTCAAGAACCAATGCGGCAAAACCGCCATGACAGATGCTAGTGGGGTGGTCCCTTCGATCGAAGGTGATCGGGCGGGAAGACCATGGGTTGAACTTTGGGGTGACTGGCTCCATCGCATATACGTCCCGTAGTGCACGCTTCCGCTCCCTTTTGGGTATGTGGGTTGCGTATATCATGTTCACCGTCCGCACTTGTGTGGGAAAACCCTTCTGCCCTCTATTGTTCGGCGGCCGGGGCTCTTCCTCGTCATCGCTATGTAGCCCCTTGTCATTGAGTTCAGCACTTAACTTGCCTGCTTGCTTGAACACCCAACAATCCCTGTTGGTGTGATTGGCTGGTTTTTCGGGGGTGCCATGTATTTGGCACAAGCGATCGAGTATTCGGTCCAAGTTGGACGGGCCCTGGGTATTTCTTTTGAATGGCTTCTTCCGCTGACCGGGTTTAGAGCCTCTGAATCCGGCATTGACGGCCGTATCTTCAGCATTATCGCCCTTAATGCGGCGCTTGTTCTTGTTGCGACGCGACCTGCCATTGCTGTCCTTGGTATCCGAACTATCAGGGTGTTTGGCCAAGTTGTTGCTTCGAGCTAGCCAGCTGTCCTCTCCGCACAAAAGCGGGTCATGAGTGTTGTGAGGGCTGCCATGGATTTCGACTTTTCCTGTCCTAGGTGCGGGCAAGCCATTCGTCGCGGATGTTATGTTTGAAGGCTGCAAGAGCCTCTGCATCCGGACGATCAGCGATTTGATTTTTCTTTGTTAGGAACCGTGTCGAATTGTCCGGCGATTCTTACGGCTGCTGAATTATGTGGCTAAGGTCATCGGCGTCGGTGGTCGCACATATGTGCCTGGAAGTTATCAAGGAATGCGGCTTCGTGTCCTCCCAACAACAAATTGATTCTGCTGGCAAGCTGTTGAGCCAATGCCGAGCTGGTCCTTTAAGCTTGAGTGGGAGGTATTTGATGGCATGTAGATCATCACCGCGGGCCATGTGGATATGGAGGAGATAGTCCTCGATCCGGACCGCAGGATCTGTGGTACCATCGTGCGATTCGATGTTTACGGGTTTGAATCCCTCGGGATTTGATGATCCATTACTTCATCTGTGAAGCATAGTGGGTGTCTTGGCGCCTCTGTATTGGGCTATATCACGGCGTAGCTCATATGAGCTTTGTCTCTTGTGTTCGCCCGCCGGCTTTCTTTGTATCCGCGCGACGGTAATCATCCGCGTCGTTCGGCGCCCACGCGATCCGTAGATCGATCTTGTATGTTTTGCCTTATCCTCCAATATATCTCGCAAGTCCGGAGTCTTTTCCCGTGCCTTGGCACTTTTTGAGCGGCGTCGGGGTATTGCTTGAGCGGAGGGCCGAGAGGCTTCTCTGTCGCGGCCACGGGGTGGCCGGTCTGCCATGTCATGCGCTGGTGACTTGGGTGCTTCCTCCTCTGATCGAGGCAATGGCCTGCGTTTGGGGTAGCTTTTGGAGGGGCGTTCGAGTTCATACTCTTCGGCCGCAAGGACTTCATTCCATCTGTCAGCTAGCTGGTCTTGGTCAGCTCTAAGCTGTTGCTGCTTTTTCTTGAGGCTGCTTGCCGTGGCTATAAGCCTGCGTTTGAAACGCTCCTATTCGGCGGGATCCTCAGGCACGACAAATTCGTCGTCGTCGAGGCTTGCCTCATCTTCGGAGGGAGGCGCATAATTATCGTCCTCGACCTCTCTTTCTGCCGCACTGTCGTGCGGACTTGCTTCTCCTCCTCCTGCGCTGAGTCCTGCTTTGGAGGGGTTGTCTTCAACCTTTATGCAGGGTGTTATTATCTCCGTGCGGAATCACCATTTTATTGTGGCGGGATTTAGGCGGCGCGCCACGACGTCGGTAACCGGTTGCTTCTTGGAGGGTCATCCTCCGTTGTTCCATCGCCGTTCCCATCTTTTGGGATGTCCACCATGTATATGTCATATGACGAGGTGGCCTTCCATTGCCCTGAGGCGCTGGGTCTTGGTAAATCTCAAAGCATCGTCGTCCATACCGTCGATGTCTTGGTCGAAGTCGAGCATGTCGGTTAAATCATTGACAAGTGGCTATAAAGTGGGTGGTGGGTGGGCGTTGAATTTCTTCGTCGTCAGATCCCAACCTTCTGACCGTAGTCCGCTAGGGCTCTCCGGATAAGAGAGAGACTTTAGTGAATTCAGGATGTCGCCAAAGAGCGAGTCTTTGAAAGATGTCATGGCGATGAACTCCATGACCGGCGCCCAATCAGATTCGATTAGGTGGTCACGGAGGTTGGAATCGGAGAGGAGTCCGGCACCCGAGTCGAGGTCTTCGCAAAGAACAGGGATGGAGTTCGGCTCGATCGCCGTAGAAATTGTAGCCCCTGAGGCGGTGTCCAGCCACTCGTCCTCGATCGGGGAATCCGGCTCCGGATTAAGGTCGGGCGGATCTTTGATGCGGCCTCGAGGCACTGTTCGGCTGCAGAGCTAGATCATGCCCATCGAGACAGTGCGGCACGCTTGGCTGCGGCTCGAATCCGTCGAAGATCAAGTCTCCGCGGATATCGGCCGTATAGTTTAGACTTCCCAATCTGACCTGATGGCCAGGGGCGTAGCTTTCGATCTGCTCCAGATGGCCAAGCGAATTGGCCCGCAGTGCAAAGCCGCCGAATATGAAGATCTGTCCAGGGAGAAAAATCTCACCGTGGACCGCGTCGTTGTTGATGATCGAAGGAGCCATCGGGCCTATCAGTGACGACACAGAGGAACTCTCAATGAAAGCACCAATGTCGGTGTCAAAACCGGCGGATCTCGGGTAGGGGGTCCCGAACTGTGCGTCTAGGCGGATGGTAACAGGAGACAAGGGACACAATGTTTTTACCCAGGTTCGGGCCCTCTCGATGGAGGTAATACCCTACTCTGCTTGATTAATATTGATGATATGGGTAGTACAAGAGTAGATCTACCACGAGATCAAGGAGGCTAAACCCTAGAAGCTAGCCTATGGTATGATTGTTGTTAGCCCCACGGACTAAAACCCTCCGGTTTATATAGACACGGATAGGTTAGGGTTACAGAGTCGGTTACAATGGCAGGAGATCTACATATCCGTATCGCCAAGCTTGCCTTCCACGCCAAGGAAAGTCCCATCCGGACACGGGACGAAGTCTTCAATCTTGTATCTTCATAGTCTTGGAGTCCGGCCGTGATGATAGTTCGGCTATCCGGACACCCCCTAGTCCAGGACTCCCTCAATCACCATAGCCCCTCCGATGAAGTGCGAGTAGTTTACCTCAGACCTTCGGGTCCATAGTTAGTAGCTAGATGGCTTCTTCTCTTTTTTTGGATCTCAATACAATGTTCTCCCCCTCTCTCATGGAGATCTATTCGATGTAATCTTCTTTTTGCGGTGTATTTGTTGAGACCGATGAATTGTGTGTTTATGATCAAGTCTATCTATGAACAATATTTGAATCTTCTTTGAATTCTTTTATGTATGATTGGTTATCTTTGCAAGTCTCTTCGAATTATCAGTTTGGTTTGGCCTACTAGATTGGTTTTTCTTGCAATGGGAGAAGTGCTTAGCTTTGGGTTCAATCTTGCGGTGTCCTTTCCCAGTGACTGTAGGGGCAGCAAGGCACATATTGTATTGTTGCCATCGAGGATAACAAGATGGGGTTTTTATCATATTGCATGGATTTATCCCTCTACATCATGTCATCTTGCTTAAGGCGTTACTCTGTTTTCTTGAACTTAATACTCTAGATGCATGCTGGATAGCGGTTGATGAGTGCGGTAATAGTAGTAGATGCAGGCAGGAGTCGGTCTACTTGTCTCGGACGTGATGCCTATATACATGATCATACCCAGATATTCTCATAACTATGCTCAATTCTGTCAATTGCTCAACAGTAATTTGTTCACCCACCGTAGAATACTTATGCTCTTGAGAGAAGCCACTAGTGAAATCTATGGCCCCCGGGTCTATTCTCATCATATCAATCTCCAATCACTTTATTATTGCTTTGCTTTTACTTTTGCCTTTTATTTTACCTTGCATCTTTATATAAAAAATACCAAAATATTATCTATCATCTCTATCGATCTCACTCGTAAGTGATTTGTGAAGGATTGACAACCCCTAATCGCGTTGGTTGCAGGAGCTATTCGCTTTGTGTAGGTACAAGGGACTCATGGCGTGGCCTCCTCTTTGGATTGATACCTTGGTTCTAAAAAACTGAGGGAAATACTTACGCTACTTTGTTGCATCATCCTCTCCTCTTCGGAGAAATCCAATGCAGTGCTCAAGAGGTAGCAGGGCATAGGAGGACCGGGCACCCGGGGGTCCTAGGCCCGGGCACCCGGGGTGGCCGCATGTTGCTGGAGGGGGTAGGCCGGGCACCTGGGGTTGAGGGCCCGGACACCCAGGGACGAGCTGGGCGCGACCCAGGTGGGGGGTCGGGCACCTAGTGCCAGGGGCTGGGCACCCGGGCCAAACAGGGGCGCCGCGCCAGGGGGGCCGGGCACCCGACGGGGAGAGGGCCGGGCACCCGGGCCAGCCAGGGAGACCGCAACCTTGGCGGTTGGAGGTGGCCGGGAACTCGGAGTGGTCCGTGCCCTCCGTTTCTCCATTCTTCTCATTCCCTCGCTGCTCTTCCTTCTCCATGGTTGCTTGACTCTCCGTCCTCATTTCCTCCCGATCATCTCCTTGGTATCTAAGCGTGCATAGAGTTTCCATTTGAGGTAGAACCCAATTCATATGTGAATCCGGGTGAAACTCTAAGAGGAAAGAATTGACCTCGTCCTCGATGGCGCGTGCGCGAGCTCTTGTCCACGGTCCTCTCTGTCCTTGCGGTGGTGGTGTGACGTCCATGGTGATGGCCGAGGGATGCTCCGCATCATCTCCCCCCCTTGGGAGAGATGCATCCACGGATCGTGATCTTCATCACCATGGGAAAGAGAGGGCATTGCCGTGTAGTAGTGGATGACCACCAAGCACTTATCATGTTGAAGCTCGAAATGGTCACTCTCCAATGTCGCACCGTCTTGTGATTTCTTCAAAAGTAGCAAAGATAACAAGCACATGGAAAAACAAATGTGGTTGGCGTAAGAGCAAAACCAAGCATTCGAGAGGTGATTAACCCAACAAGTGTTGTCCTCAAGCATAGCATATGATTTGACAAAGAAGTGTGGCATGGCATTTAAGCATCTAAATGGAGCACAATCAAGGACATTATGTAAACAATCATGCAAATGGGAGGTAGATATGCTAAAATGTTTGACAAGAGAACAAGCATCAACCTCAAGATCATAGTAAGCACACATAAGACTCTCAATGAATGGTCTATGGTAGGCATAAGAGTCATTCTCAACACCGAAATAAATGAAATGTCTAAACACGTGGGGAAAGTGCAAGACAATCCAATCATAATGTGCATATGGTGTGGTGAAGATAGTGTGGCACTCAACACAATTGATATAGCAATTTTGCAACATGTGCGAGGCAATCAAGTCAATCATGTGACAAGTAATGTGACATGGCATATGTGAAGTAATAACATTGTGGAAACCAAACATATGATAGGAGCAAGTAATCCATGAATTGGGTGCAACATGAGAAAGCATAGAAATCACGTTGTGCAAACTAGTGGAGCAAAGATGCAACACACTAGAGGAAATCATGGTGTAACGCCCCGAGACCGATGCTCCAGAAGACTTCCATATATTCCGGGTTTCGCCGTGTGTTTCATTTGTGCCTGCCCTTTTATTTTTGCATTGCATCATGTCATCATGCCATCATCTCATAAATCTTTTGCAACTCAACTAAATAAATGGCATGGATCTTTGATCCATTTAAATCGAGGGAATTCACATGGTGATTCTCTTTAAAACATATCCTCTCGATATTTAGAGAGCTATAGTAAATATTCAATTATTTGGATTTACATAAACACACTTACAAAATATCCTAATGCCTTTGTTGTCTTAATTCTTGATCTCCAACTTTGCCATTTATTCTTTCATCATCTTAGGAGCTCCACCAAAAATCTCAACATTTTTGGACCTTTCAAATGCCCACTTCTTATTCAAACTCATTTGAATTTAATTTAAACGAGTTCGAATCCAGTCTTCACACACACGCTTACTTCTATTTTCTTGGATCAAGCTCATTTTTATGAGTCTGGGAAAATAATCCCCATGCCCAGGTCCCTTCTCTAACCTTTTTCTTTCTTTCCTTTTCTTTCTTTATTTTTTTCTCTCTTCTATCTTATGTGTGAGGGAGAGAGAGATTCCAGCCCAGCCCAGCCGACCATTTGGGGTCTCCTGTAGCTGCGGCCCAAGGCCCAGCCGACCCCTCTAACCCTAGCCCGAACCCCTGCCCGATCCCCTCAGCATCTCTCCCTCGATCCCTCCTCCTCTTTCCCTCGCGCCGCCACCATGCATCGCACCAGGGAGAGGAGATCCCCACGCTCCTCCCTCCTCTTGTTCGCTACCTCCTCCCTCACCTGCGGCCTCCTCCTCGTCGCCCCGCGCCTCCCCGAGAGCCACCTCCGCCTCGACTAGCGCCGCCCCTCCGTCGGCCGCTTCCGGCGTCTCTGACCCTCCCTCAGATCGACCTCCCTGCGCCAAGCCCCGCCACCGCCTGCTACTCGCCTCCCCAACCCGAGCTGGCCCGGATCCGGCCATCTTCGACACCTTGGGTCGCTGGCCATGGACGCCTCTGCTCCATCGCCGGACGGCTGCTTCTCCGCGCGCCTCTGTTCGTCGTCGTTGTCACCACAAGCCCGGTGACCGCTTCCTGCCGCTGCACCACCAGTGTCCTCAACGGCCAAGTCTCGCCGCCCGCTCCATCCCACTGCTCGCCGGAGAAGCCCCTCCTCGCCGCCCTGTTGTGCTCCGGAGGTCAGGGCCGCCATGGACGAGCCCCTACCGTCCCCGCGCCCTACTGCCTCCTAGAGTGTTGTGCCCTCGCCGTTCGTCTTCAACCCTGTCCAGATCTGGCTTGTCCTCTGCCGCTGGTTTCGTGCACCTCCGCTGCCGATTGCATGGACGCCAAGATTGTCGGGGAGGACTGATCGTGTCCCACGAACACCTATGGGACCTGGGTCCCTTGTGGTTCGGAGGGGGGCGGAGATTGCACGAAGAGCGGATCGAGGCGGTACACACGAGCGGATTTACCCAGCTTCGGAGCTCTCCGGAGAGATAATACTCCTACTGTTGCTTTGTGGATTATCTTGTGTTCTTGCTAGGGAGCAATGGGAGCTACAAGACCTAGCCTGAGCGTAGTTTCGTATGAGAATGGTGAACTAAGCCGGAGCTGGACCGAACCCTTTCTACGTTGCACTTGGGCCTCCTTTTATAGGCACAAGGGGTCACCACATGTGGCAAGTAGACAAGGGTAAGATAGTAAAAACATAGGTTGGTACACCGCACTATACAAATGTCTGATAATCTATACCTAACTCGACGGCAAGGGACAAGAGTCATCAATGCCCGTCTCGATCGCCCGAACGATTGTAACAGGGACCGTCAAGTGCGGCTCCGTTTGCCACGATGGTAGCTTGTCGGCCGCTTATCGCTACTCCCGCTGGCTGCACAGCCCGTCGACACGCGTGCTTGGGAGAGCCCCGTGGTGACACGTTGGCGGGTGAGCTGGAGTGGAGATGAAGAGAGGTTGTCTGCCCCGGCAAGCGCCTTGCCGCGGCAGGAACCTTGTCGCGCTTGGGGGCTCGGCGCCCACCAAGCCTTCCTGGCAAGCTCCTCTTGCCGGGGCCTTGTTTCCTTCGCGTCCTGAGTGGCCCTCCCGGCAAGCTCCTCTTGCCGGAGCCTTGATCACTTCGTTCTTGAATGGCTCCGAAGGGCCGCAGAGGGTCTTTGGCAGATGCCTGGCAAGGCTTGCCACGGGGACGCTGCGACTGCCCGTGCACAGGTTCGGGGTACTAAGGTACCCCTACTTTAGTACACCGACAGGAGCCCCCGGGTCTGGGCCATACACGATGCCGAGCGTTGTTGGGCCAGGCCCAAAACAGGGCACGGGCACGCGCGGCCTGGGTCCAAACAAAATCCACTCCGTATCCGCCGCGTTCCCCTATAACGGCACGCGTCAATTCGCGTGTCGGGGAAGCGGGCGGCGTCGCAGGTCGCCTCATCTATCGCCTCGGTTCTGCATCTCCGCCACGTGGTTCCCATGCTCTTGGGGTCACGGACGATGGAAGTGGGAAACTGGGCCGTTGCGAGTTCTTCGTCAGGCTGCGCCGGGCGCCTCGTCGTCGCCTCCGGCTTCCAGCTCCGTTCGCGAGCGCGATGGAGTCGGATCCGCCGAGACATCGAGATCGCACATGAGGGCTGTGGGATCGGCGCACGCGAGTCGCGTTGTATTCCCAGCCCCTAATGTGATGTATCTTGATCGTGGATGGAAGACGTTCACCCGCATCCATAGCCTGATGGCGGGGTTTACCCTCCATTTTAAGTTAATGGAGGGTGATCTCCTCTTCGTCAAGGTCTTCGGGGATCTCGGCACTCGGGCGAAGTGCTGCGTGGATAGCTCCTCCAACAGCGAAGATTCCTCCTCGAGCGAGAGTGACGAGGAGGAGAGCGACAACGACGACAAGGGTAGCGGGCCCAACTAGTTGTCGGGCGCCGCTTCGTGCGTCACCGGCGACCCCATCATCCGCGTCGCCGGCTCCTTGAACTCCCCGGGGTCGTCTCCTTGGGCGACTGGCGTAGGGAGGCTGCGGAAGGGGAAGAGGGATGGCGACAAGGCCGTCAAGTCGGAGTACGAGGGCGTAGTGCCCTCGACAGCGTGCTGACGTCCTGCCGCCCCGTCTTCGAACCCCGCTTCCGGCGCCGCCGTCTCCGTTAAGCCCTCGGAGGGCCCCCGGGATGTTCCCTTGGTGCCTTCTGGCACCTGTAGCTCGCCTAGGCGCTCCTTTTGCTCTTCTCGCCTCCTTGACGGGGATGCTTGTCTCTGAAATTTCTTCATCTTGCGTCGGCGTCCATTCTGCTATGAATTCCGCCAATGCTCTGCTCTGGATAGTTGAAGTGCTTTCAAACTTGAGACCAAAGCTTGACAGTTCCAGTGCCCACTCGACGATTCTGCCTGTTGCTTCTGGATTTTGTAATATCCTTTTCAACGGAAAGCGAGTGACAACTGTTATCTCATGTGCTTGGAAGTAATGGCGCAGCTTTCTCGAGGCCATAAGGAGGCCGAAAAGCAACTTCTGCACACCAGAGTACCTTGACCTAGCCCCCTGCAGAAGGGAACTGACAAAATAGACTGGGCGCTGCACCATCTTCTTCAGATCTTGTCGCAACCTCGCTGATCCGTCCTTATCGGGACCAGAGCTTGTGGCGAAGCCCCTTGCTTGTCGCTGGATGCGCCTGCCTCGGTTGCGGCTCATCATCTGCTTCCTCTCCGCTACTAACGCAGCACTAACCACTTGATTGGTTGCCGCTATATACAGCAGCAACTTCTCTTGTGGCTTAGGTGCGACAAGTATTGGAGTGGAAGACAGTATCTCTTCAAGCCCTTGCAGCGCAGCCTCCGCTTCGAGTCCATTTCATTGGACCTGCCTTTTCAAAATTTTGAAAAATGGCGGTAGCGCTCAGCAGACTTAGAGATAAACCTCGCCGAGAGCAGCCACGCAACCGCAAGCCTTTCGACATCCTTGACGCGCTTTGGTGCTTCGATCCGCTCAATGGCTTTGATCTTGTCGGGATTGGCTTCAATTCCCATTTGAGACACAAAGAACCCGAGAAGCTTGCGGAAGGGACTCCAAACACGCACTTCTCGGGGTTGAGCTTGAGGTTGATCTTGCAGATTTGCAAATGTTTCATCCAAATCCTGAACAGAGTTGCTTTGTCCTTGCTCTTGACCACTATGTCATCCATGTATGCTTCTACATTTCTGTGTATCTGTGGTTCAAAGGCATCATGGACTACTCTTGCAAAGGTTGAACCAGCATTCTTTAAACCGAAAGGCATTCGTATGAAGCAGTACGTGCCACATGGTGTAATGAATGCGGGTTTCTCTTCATCCTCTTCTGCCATGAAGATCTGATGATATCCTGAATATGCATCAAGAAATGAAAGCAGATCACATCCAGCCGTGGAGTCAACAATCTGGTCGATACGCGGCAAGGGAAATGGGTCTTTGGGACAAGCTTTATTAACATCAGTGAAGTCAATACAAAGTCTCCATTTCCCATTAGCCTTGCGTACAACTACCGGATTGGCCAACCATGTGGGATGGAGGACTCCTCTGACTAGCCCTGCTGCTTCCAACTTCTTGATTTCTTACGCTATGAACTCTTGGCGCCCACCGCTGTTTCCTAACTTTTTGCTTGACGGGCGGCGTGAGGACAGACAGCTAGGTGGTGCTCAATTACTTTCACAGGAACACCGGGATGTCGATGGTTGCCATGCAAACACATCGACATTCGCCGCAGAAAGCAACGAGCTCGCCTTCCTATTTAGGATCAAGCGTGGCATCGATGGTGAAGGTACCACCAGTGTCGCCCTCCTTGGCGGGCACCTTCTTGATCTTGGCGGAGCTACCATCGTCTTCTTGCACTTGCCGGTGGAGCTCGATGGTGCGTCCTCGATGGTAGCGCAGCACTCCGAGGAGGTGCGCTTGCCGGAGTGGGCAACAGAGCTCTTACCGGACTTGGTGGTCTTCTTCCCCCCGGGAGCTTCAGCGGCAAGTGGTTTGCTTTCTGTTGCGGCTGCTGCATCCGGTAAATCTTGTCGGCCAGATAAGCGCGTCCTTCTTGTCGCCATGGACAGAAATGACGCTTATCGGGCCGGGCATCTTGAGTAGGTTGTAAGCATAATGAGAGGCAGCCATGAACTTGGCGAGTCTTGGGACGGCCAAGTATGCCATTGTAGGGCAATGGGAAATCGGCAACGCCAAGCGTGACCTCTCGGTTCTGAAGTTGAGCTCGCTGCGAATTTTACCGCAACGTGATCTTCCCTTTGGGCTTGCTCCTTCTGGATTGATTCCTTGAAAGTACCAGTTTCTTCGAGCTCATTGTCGAGGATTTGAAGTTTCTGAAGCACCGCAGAGGAAATTAAATTCAGGCCGGCCCCACCGTCAACCAGCATCTTTGTGACCTTGAGGTTGCGGATGGTTGGCGAGACCAACATCGGCAAGCACCCGACCGCAGTGATGCGATCAGGGTGATCCTCAATGTCAAAGATGATGGGCGTGCTGGACCACTTCAGAGGTTTGCGTGACTCTATGGATGGTTCTGCTGTATTGACCTCGCGCATCCATTGCTTGAGTTGGCGGTGCGAGGTATGCAGAGACGCACCACCGTCAACGCAAAGAACCTCCGTTGCCTTTTGAAACTCTTGCTCGTCTGCTTCATCGTCTTCCATGTCTTCGTCCTCTTCATCTTCGTCTTCTTCCTTGTCGCGCCCGCGGGGAGGTCTGTCTCCTTGCCGCTGCTTGGCCTTGCCGCGGCGTCCTCCCCGACCGGGTCTCTTCTTACTTGCTGCACCTGCACCTTCTTGGGCCTTCTCCTTGTCTCGCCGCTCGTATTCAGCTCTCTGTAGCTCAACAAGCTGCTCGACTTTCTTGCAGCTCTGGAGATCGTGGCCCTTGGTGCGGTGGATCTTACAGTACTGCTTGTTGGAGCTGTCAGGCTTGTCGGCGGCCGCCACAGCTTGGCGGTCGGCATCTACGGCAACCTCCTTGCCGGAGCCACTAGCCTTGGTTTTGTTGGCGGCACCATCCTTGCCGGACTGCTCGACAACTAGTACTTCTTGGTTTTTCTTCCTTCTGTTGTTTCGCCGCCGGCTCTTCCTTGCCGGGGCGATCTCCTCCTTGCCGACTCTGCTCCCACATTCTCTCCTGGAGTCTTCTTCCTTCTTCAATAGCGGCACACTTGTCGGCCAGAGGCGAAGCTGTTGACGTCTTTCACTTTGCACATCGCCATCTCCTCCTCATCCTGCGGTTTCGCACATTCGATGGAATGCACTCGATCACTGCAGCGGGGTGGACGTCGGGATGTTTTAGTGCACTGATGAATCTCGGATGAACTTGCGCAGGGACTCCTCCTCCTTTTGGGCAAGCAGGTGGAGATCACTCTCCCGGCCATGAGGCTTGTGGTCGCCGTGAAGGCGCCAAAAACTGGTGGCACAAATCTGCCCAAGAAGAAATAGAGCCATCCGGCAAGTGCATGAGCCAAGATCTGACGTTTGGCTTGAGCACTAGGGGAAAGTAGTTGGCGAGGATCTTGTCGTCTCGTCCCCCGCGGCCTGCACCGCGATGGTGTAGATGCTGAGGAACTCCGATGGGTGTGTCCTGCCGTCATACTTCTCCGGCACATCTGGTTTGAAATTTTTCTTGTCGGGCCACCGGACTTGCCGCAGCTCATGGGTGAACGCAGGGCAACCATCACAGTCTGAGAAGTCGCTGGTTCTTCTGGCGCATGCATATCGACGGTGGGCCCGCGCGTTGGTCGATTGTGGGCGCTTCTCTTGGCGCTTCGATACGGGTTCGAAGCGTCTTCTTCTTGCCGTTCTCGGAGAACTTGGCGCTGGTCGCGACGAGCTCGCGGATCCGGACGATGCTGTGGAGTCGCTGTCGAGGTGGATCCGGCGAGTCGGCGATCTTGGCCTTCGGAAGGGGAGTGCGGTGGCGCACCCGCAAGTCTCGCCGCCATCAGCTCGCGCCTTGTCGCCTTGCCGCGGCTGCGAGGCACTTTCGGTTGCCGCGGGACGTCGCCGTTAAGCGGCCGATGAGACTGAATTGTGGCCCTCCATTCGTCGACCTTGTCGGCCGTTGGAGGGTAGTCTAGAAGTAGCTGTGCTCTTGCCAAGGCTTCTGCTGGTGTGGTGGGTGGCAATGGCGTACGCAGCGAGGAACGGGAGGTGCTCGGACTCCTAACCAAGTTAGGAGGAGCAACATCCCGCCGAGCAAATCCTCCACTCGCACCGGCATACCGAGGTGCATGCGGGTCTCGAGGGCCTCGGGATCCTCCAGCTTGGCCTTGATCCAACGAGCGTATGGTGCCGCGAGCATCATGACGCTGTCGATCCCGCGCCTCCTGCGAAGGACGCGGTGCAGACTCGGACGCCGACGCCGGTGCTGCCTTGTCCTTGGACCTGGCGGCATTATGGGCTCTCTCGACGACGCCGGTTCCTCCGCCAGCATTTCCCCCACCACCTGACAGCTTCGGTGGTGGTGGGTTCGACGCGGACGGCTCTGCTGCTACCGAAGACTTCTTCTTCGGCGCCATGTTGACGAAGATGTTGATGAAGATGCTCGTGTGCCCGGCGGATCGGGTTCACATAGCCTCGGCGCCCCTACCTGGCGCGCCAAAGATGTCGGGGAGGACTGATCGTGTCCCACGAACACCTATGGGACCTGGGTCCCTTGTGGTTTGAAGGGGGGCGCAGATTGCACGAAGAGCGGATCGAGGCGGTGCACACGAGCAGATTTACCCAGCTTCGGAGCTCTCCGGAGAGATAATACTCCTACTGCTGCTTTGTGGATTATCTTGTGTTCTTGCTAGGGAGCAATGGGAGCTACAAGACCTAGCCTGAGCGTAGTTTCATATGAGTATGGTGAACTAAGCCGGAGCTGGACCGAACCCTTTCTACGTTGCACTTGGGCCTCCTTTTATAGGCACAAGGGGTCACCACATGTGGAAAGTAGACAAGGGTAAGATAGTAAAAACATAGGTTGGTACACCGCACTATACAGTGTACAGTAATCTATACCTAACTCTGACGGCAAGGGACAAGAGTCATCAATGCCCGCCTCGGCCGCTGAAAAAGGTAACAGGGACCGTCAAGTGCGGCTCCGTTTGCCACGATGGTAGCTTGTCAGCGCCGCTTATCGCTACTCCCCGCTGGCTGCACAGCCCGTCGACACGCGTGCTTGGGAGAGCCCCGTGGTGACACGTTGGCGGGTGAGCTGGAGCGGAGATGAAGAGAGGTTGCCTGCCCCGGCAAGCGCCTTGCCGCGGCAGGAACCTTGTCGCGCTTGGGGGCTCGGCGCCCACCAAGCCTTCCCGGCAAGCTCCTCTTGCTGGGGCCTTGTTTCCTTCGCGTCCTGAGTGGCCCTCCCGGCAAGCTCCTCTTTGCCGGGGCCTTGATCACTTCGTTCTTGAATGGCTCCGAAGGGCCGCAGAGGGTCTTTGGCAGACGCCTGGCAAGGCTTGCCACGGGGACGCTGCGACTGCCCGTGCACAGGTTCGGGGTACTAAGGTACCCCTACTTTAGTACACCGACAAAGATCCCCTTCGATTTGCCAGGACGCGGCAACCAGGAACGCCCGAGGACGCGTTTGTGGATTTCGTCAAGTTCGAGCACCGCTGAACAAGGGTTTTTGCCTTGCTCATTTTGGATGCGCCAAGTTCCTGTTCGAAAGTACGTCTACATGGACAAGTACCGTGGCACTGAAGACTTTGGATGCGACAAGTCCCTCTCCAACGTGTACATCTACACCGCCAAGACCGGACCGACAAGTACCCCGAACATCTACGAAACGTGAACCACTACCGTCGCGAGAACGGCTACTTCCCCTCCGAACTCGGTCCGCTTCGAAAATGCACGCTTCGAAGGTATACCGTCGAGACGACCGCCCGTGAACGAATGCTTGTGTGTTGTATGAGATGCACCGTTTTCACCGTGTCCGAATTGTCACTCGTTTCCATGCCCCTAACCCGTGGGAACCCGGTAGTCGGGAGCACCCCACCATATCTAGCATGTTCCGCACATCCGCGACGCTTCCTTTTGCACGGTATTCCATGAGCTACGGAACCGATATGTTGCCGTGGCATCATTTTCGGATTCGTCGCCGTGGCACCCTTTTCCTTCTGCCATAGCGACAAATGCCTCGTATCATGCTCATGTCAACATTTTCATAAAATTGCTTAAAACTTGCATATGTCATCCGCATCATGATAACAACAATTAAAATGTTTAAAATTGTTGTTGCATTAAATTGCTAAATGCATATGGGGATTTACCGGATTTGTTGTTTTTATGTCCGGCCCCATTTAAATTGTTTAGATGGTATAGTTTTGTTATGTCTCACCTCTTGCCATGTTTATAACAACATGTAATATTTTGTGTTCCTAAGCGAGAGAGAACTAAATAATTGATGTGGTGTTTCGTCAATATGCAACTCGTTGCATATTGAGCTCCATTTAACTTGTAGTTTTGTTTGTGCATATTGCCATGCCATGCTATTTAAACCGGACATGCATCATACTTGATTGTGCATCATGCCATGTTTATGCTTGTGTGTTTACCATGTTGTTTGCTTCTTTCCGGTTTGTTTCTCTTGTTAGCTTCGGTTTTGTTCCGGAGTTGTGAGGATTCGTTCGACTACTCCGTTTGTCTTCTTCATGGACTCGTTCTTCTTCCTTGCGGGATTTCAGGCAAGATGACCATACCCTTGAAATCACTTCTATCTTTGCTTGCTAGATGCTCGCTCTTTTGCTATGCCTATGCTATGATGCCTATCACTTGCTTATCATGCCTCCCATATTGCCATGTTAAGCCCCTAACCATCCTTTCCTAGCAAACCGTTGTTTGGCTATGTTACCGCTTTGCTCAGCCCCTCTTATAGCGTTGTTAGTTGCAGGTGAAGATGAAGTTTGTTCCTTGTTGGAACATGGATATTTTGGGATATCACAATATCTCTTATCTTAATTAATGCATCTATATACTTGGTAAAGGGTGGAAGGCTCGGCCTTATGCCTGGGTGTTTTTTCCACTCTTGCCGCCCTAGTTACCGTCATACCGTGTTATGTTCCCGGATTTTATGCCTTACACGGTTGGGTGATTTATGGGACCCCTTGACAGTTCGCTTTGAATAAGACTCCTCCAAGAAGGCCCAATCTTGGTTTTACCATTTGCCACCTAAGCCTTTTTCCCTTGGGTTCTGCAGACTCAAGGGTCATCTTTATTTTAAATCCCGGCCGCTTCTCCTTCGATTGCTGGTCCAAACCGAAGCGATGTCCGGCGCCCGGGCAATCAGTGGTCTATGCCAACCCGACGCCTTGCTCATCCGGTGTGCCCGAGAACGAGATATGTGCAGCTCCTATCGGGATTTGTCGGCACATCCGGCGGCTTTGCTGGTCTTGTTTTATTACTGCCGAAATGTCTTGTAGCTGGGATTCGAGATCTGATCGGGTCTTCCCGGGAGAAGGAATATCCTTCGTTGACCGTGAGAGCTTATAATGGGCTTGTTGGGACACCCCGCAGGTATTATCTTCAAAGCCGTGCCCGCGGTTATGAGGCAGATGGGAATTTGTTAATGTCCGGTTGTAGAAAACCGAAGTTGATCTTAATTAAAATACACCAATCTGCGTGTGTAACCGTGATGGTCTCTTCTCGCGGAGTCCGGGAAGTGAACACGGTGTTGGAGTTATGTTTGACGAAGTAGTTTCAGGATCACTTCTTGATCATAGTTGTTCGACCGTGCCTTGCTTCTCTTCTCGCTCTCTTTGCGAATGTAGCCACCAGATATGCTAGTCGCTGTCGCAGCTCCATCTCACTACCTTCTCCTACCCATAAGCTTAAATAGTCTTGATCTCGCGGGTGTGAGATTGCTGAGTCCCGTGACTCACAGATACTTCCAAAACCAGTTTGGGGTGCCAATGAAACCGCAGGTGATTTAACCGAGCTCAAGGAGGAGCTCGATGAAGATCTTGTTCATTGTGTTGTTTCGCTTCAATTGATCAGTAGTGGAGCCTGGGCCAGACGATCGGGATCTGTGTAGCATTTGGGGTAGTCTTCTTTTATTTTTGGTTTCGTAGTCGGACCTTGATTGTATCTGTATGATGTAATGCTTTACTCATGTATTGTGTGAAGTGGCGATTGTAAGCCAACTATGTATCTCTTTCCCTTATGTATTACATGGGTTGTGTGAAGATTACCTCACTTGCGACATTGCTTTCAATGCGGTTATGCCTCTAAGTCGTGCTTCGACACGTGGGAGATATAGCCGCATCGAGGGCGTTACACATGGCAATCATGTCATGTGAGCAAATAATAGACATAGGTAATGCACATGGCATATCACAAGCACGATTACAAAGCAAGATATCATCATAGGAATGGATCACAAAGGAAACATGGCAAGAATAAGCAATATCTCCACCAAGCTTGAAAATACACATACAAGTAGTAGAATCAATCATCATGTGTAATGCAAAGCATGGGTCACAAATGCATGGCAAAGGCATAGGGATGAGCATATCTGGCAAAGTGAACATGGCAAGATGGGCATATAATATGTAATGGACGATAACCCATAACCATGTGAGAGCCATGTAGAAGAAATGCGTGAAGTCTTTGCGCGAAGAGAGCGGTGCGAAAGACAATCCACGGGATCCCAAGCCATCATTGCTCTCTAGAGCTCGTTTTGTCAACTCATGGGATTGTGAGGTTGACAAGTATTCATGGGTACCTGCACAAAAGAGACACAAACCAAAGAAATTGTGTTCATGGTAAATGTACACATCATCCATCATGATGTGTATGTGCATGTGTGAGTTTGCACAACATAAGCGTCGCTCAAAGAAATTTGATGCATGGTATAAGAACATGTCATCCATCATGAAAGAATAGTTGTTATGTAAGGCACGATGGGGACACAAATTGAGAATGCAAGTAGATGGCACATCACTAGCATGTTTATTCATGGGGAGCATATGGCACACACAAGTAGTTTGATCATGTAATGGATAGGATGAATCAAAATCTCCTAATATGTATGAGGAAACTATGGGGGTCTCCTCATGAGCATTTGTGGAAACATCACATTGAGAATATTGACAACATCCAAAACAATGCATATCCGAGACTAGGTGGTCATGGCATGGCATATGAGATAAATGATGCAAAGGGAGCATATCAATATCATCACAAGAAAAACAAATGCCAATAACCCTGGGCTTGTCATCTATGCCATATGTGCAAATTGGGTTTATTTTAATGGCATATGCATAGTCACTATGAAGAGATTGCAAATATGACATATGGTTGATCTCATGCATAGCATATGACATGTCAAGCGGATTGTCAAACATGATGTGACCTAGAGAATTGTCACACGAAACCCTATGTAACATGACATCACAACTAATAGACTCCACATGGCAATCATCAAACTCATCATAGATAGGTAAATCATCGCATGGAGAAGTCGCACTAGCATGAAGCATGACAATAGGTGGATCAACATCATGCAAGCAATCAATGTCAAGAATGTCCACTAGTGGGACTAGAGCATAACCTTAACCTATGTTACCTTGTTCATTCCACTCAAGTGGTGTAGGTGAGGTGGCAAAGACCAAATAGTGGTCATCATCTTCATCTTGATGGAACCATGTGGGGTGTGCATCATATTCCACCATGACCATCATCTTGTCCATAGGAAGGACGAAGTCGTCGCGAATCGGTGCGTCATCCTATATGGGGCCTAGCACCAAATGAAAAGACACAATAGTGGTAGAGGTTAAGTTGTTAGAAATCGAAATGGCCTCACATGCCCTATCAACTACCTCACTCTCTCTATGTGGTGGTGGCTCACTCACTCCCACAAGGTAGGTGCACTCAGTGTCACATATGGCGGAGTCACTCAAATCACTCAGGTGGTGGTAGTAGCTCTCCTCACATGGGAATTGGGGAAGCTCATCATATATGGGGCTAGTGGTGAAGGCACTCTCACTCTCAATATGGTGGTATAAGTCACTCAAGTCATCATACGTCGCCGTGGTCGAAGGGAAAATCCCATGCTCAACCATCTCGTCGTCGTCGCCGTGGATGCAGGTCGAAGATGGCACATCATCGCTCTCCTCCATGACTGAAGGGAAAATCCCATGCTCGATCATCTCGTCACTGTCGCCGTGGATGAAGGCCGATGTAGGCGTACTCGTCGGAGGTAGGCGAAGATGCCATACGTCCAAAGGCGAAGATGCCTTGATAACACTTGGCGAAGATGCTGAAGTGGTGGTAGTAGTCATAGCTCCGTCTTGTTGGTGCTCCTCTCGTAGTCTTCTCTTGTGCTCATGAAGGTTTTCTTGACGGTGTCGCGTGGTACTTGCATCTTGTGGCCGTTCCGAAGACTTGCGAATCGAGCATCTCTGCCTTGAAGATGACGAAGAGGAAGAAGACTTGTAGTTGGCCCACACGTGTCGGATGTCATCCAATTGTCCGTCCAACTTGGTGTCGATGTAGTCCTTGTCCGTGCTTCGTTTTGGTGAATGTCGACGGTGAGTTGCTCAATGCCTCGCATTGCTCGTTGTAGTCCGAAGATGGGCATTTTGGTGATGTAGTTGTTCGCATCGTCATTGTCGTGGAAGACCGGAGATGAAATGCCTTGCCTATCCATCACAAGACTCGAGCAAATGTAAGTGGAAGAAAGGAAAGAACTAGACCAATGTACCTTATCCAATATTGAAGATGGATCAATGATCACTCAATAATGTAACAAGGAAATAGCACAATTGGTACCGGATCTTGTCAATTCTCACACCTACACGCGTAAGGCTTATGGTGGAGCTCGGCGAGGATAGTGGCACAAAAATTTGATGCAAAATGTTAGCAAGAGTCAATAATGTTGGAAAAGATTCACAAATTCTCAAGTGCAACAAGTAGACAAATAGCAATATGTGGCACACAGAAACACACACATGGATCGATAAATGGGGTCATGCTACCAAGGAATGAGCACAAAATGTGGAATCCACGGAAAACGCTCGTGTTTCACAACTCAAGAGAGACGCTAGCACGATTGCTCAAAAGGCGGATACGACACTTGTGCACAACCTATAAGATGCAAAATGTATGAGCTTTCTATCCCAAGTATGATATGTGTATGTTGTTCCCAGTGGTCTCCTCAAGATGATCCAAGATGATTGGATATGACAATCTTATGCACAATGTGGTATGATGCTATGGCTATTGCTTACAAGCTCTTTGCTCTCTTTTTCTTTTGATTAAAATCTTATTCTTTTTTTTTATATGGCCACTATGCGAAATGCAGAAACCAAGATAGCAATTTTGTATATGCGGGTACAATCTTGTGACACAAGGGATGATATGATGATACCAAGATGATACCAATATGATATGGTATGTATGCAATGGGAGGTACAGATCACTAATGCACACAAGTAGCGTTGCTGGCAATACTCAAAGGCTAGTCTCGATAGGCAAGTGACGCAAAATGGGCTAAGGGGTGGCAAGAATGTATGTACAATGATGGGATACCACGATACCAAGATGATATAGAGGTTATCGTTCTTGCTTACAGTTAGGGTGTCAAAATGGTGAAGTGGTCGATGCCGAGTCCTTGTCGAAGGTGAGCGGCGGTGTTGCCGATGTCGAATTGTTCCTAGTTAGCCGAAACACCCTAGGAAATGAAAAAAAAACCGTGAACTCAAAATCTCAAGGGAAAATGTCAAATGGTGGCAGCGGAATGCGTTGGTGGTTCCGGAGTTAGCAATGCGAAAGTGGGGGTGGTGGTTGATGACGAAGCAACCGTCCCTAAGTAGCTGAAACACCTTAGGAGACTGAAGTCACCACTCAAGCAACCACAAATGCTATATGGATCCAAAATGGGTTCTGTTCCGGAAAGCTCTGGTGGTTTTGCGGCCGATATGGTGGATGGCCTTGGCAAAGATGCCGAAATGCCAAACTTTTGATGGAGTCAAATGATGTTGGAACCTATCTATATGGAAGGGGGATGTCAATACCTACTCAACATGCTAAAGAACGTCAAAATCGGACTCCGGGAGTGAAAGTTATGGCCGAAACGGTATGTGGAAGTGGGCTGATTCTGGGGGGTGCGGGTGCCCGGGGGTCGGAGTTGCGAGCACCCGGGGTGGTCCGGGGTAAACAGCCCGGGGGTGCGGGTGCCCGGGGGTTCGTGGTGCGGGCACCGCGGTGGTCAGCGGGTATGCACGGGGGGTCCGGGTGCCCGGGGGTCGCGGATTTGGGCGAAAATTCATGGAGAAATGGAAGAAATTGGTGGATTGCATGGAGGGAAAGGTGGAGATGGATGGGGGAATGCTAGATCCACTTGAAACCAAGCAAATGAATGGAACAAATCCAACAAAACCTCATCAAACCAACAAATCACAAAAAAAATTGGGGGTATTTTTGGTGGGGATTTTCGGATTTTGGGACGAAATCAAGCAAAACTAGGCTAGAAAACGGTGGGGGGAATCCAAATTCGTGATAAACGTGAGTCATGATACCAAGATGTTGTACGGTGGAACCCTAGAGAACTTATGACGAGACCTCAACTATACACCATTGGACACAAGGTGAACTCGCTCCTCTCTGAATCGTCACTTTCCATATGTGAGACATGGCTACTACCTCAAACGTGTGTGCTATGCATGTCCAGGAACCAAGAGGAAGGCCATGGAACAGCTACGAGCATTGGACAAGACGGCGAGGACACCAAGCGCAAGGACCAAGAAGAAGAGCTGCTCGAAGCTACAGCCACCGGACGACTGGCCCAGCCTGGACGTCCGGCCCCTGAAGGTCACGCCAGCCCAAGGAAACCAGGCCAACACACGCTACAGCGGCCGGACGTCCGACGTCTCCCAGGCCCGGACGACCAGCCCCCTCCGGACGTCCGAAACTACCACACCCGAGCCGAATCTACGGAAGTCCTAAGAGCATCGGACGTCCGGACCCTCTCGAGCCTCCGGACGACCGGTAACCTCCGGACGTCCGACGCATGTATGCTGATCGCGTGTTGGGCCGAAGCCCATGTAACCCTTCGCCCACTTAGACTATAAATAGACCTCCTCCTCCTCCTAGCTAGGGTTAGCAAAGGATTAGCTCATGTTTGTGTAAGAGCTTTGCTCATCCACTTGGTTACCTTCTCCTCGGAGCTCAGGACCTCTTCGGAGAAGATCCCCCAAGCGGATTCAAGAGCCCCTCTTGGGTGGCCCCCATCAAGACCTCCTCTCAGAGAAGAACCCAGTTACCTCTTGTATCGTCCTTTGTTGATCGTGGATCGTGTATCCCTCTTTGTGTTCATCGATCTAGCGCATGTGTAATCGAATCTTGTTGGTTTGAGTGATTCTCTTGTGTTTTCCCCCGTGATTTCCCTCGTGCTCTTCTGCTCGTTCTTCGTGTTCCTCGTAGGGATCCTCTCCAAATGTGAAAGATCGTCCACATAGGGTTCCGCCCTACATCATCTTGGTATCATGAGCCACGTTGATCACGTTTTTGGAGCCCCTACCCCGTGTTTTCTAGCTTGATTTTGTTGTTTTCTTCCTAATTCCGAAAATTCCCCACCAAAAATAGCTCCAATTTTTTTTGTGATTTGTTGGTGAGATGAAGTTTTGTTGATTTTGATCCATGGATTTGCTTGGTTTCAAGTGGATCTAACATCTCCACAAGTTTCCCCACTTTTCATCCACGAAATCTCCTCAATTTTGACCTCAAAATCCCAAAATTCCGCCCAAAATCGCGTCCCGGAGCTCAAATCCCGCGTTGACCCCCGACCCCCGGACGTCCGACCTTTCCCGAACGACCGGAACCCCTAACCCGAACCGAATTCATGGATTTCCGAGCCTCCCGGACATCCGGCGACCGGACATCCGTCCATTTACGGACGTCCGTAACCTGTAGTTTCAGACTTCGGCTGATTTTTGTTTTGTCCATAACTAATTATACGGACCCCGATTTTCGCGTTCTTTAGCTCGTTGAAAAGCTCTTAACATCCCCCTTCCAACAAAAATACCACAAAAACCATTTGACTGCATCAAATGTTGTGAATTTTGGCATCTTTGCCTAGGGCCTCCACCACATCATCCGCTACACCACCACCGACTTCCGCAACCTAACCAATTTTGTTTCCCATGGTTGTTTGAGTTGTAATTCGAGTCTCCTAAGGTGTTTCGGCTACTTAGGAACGGTTGCTTCTTCATCAACCACCACCGCCACTTCCGCATAGGCTTGACCACCATACACTTCCACCTCAACTTAACCCAATTTTGTTTGTGTTGTGAGTTGTGTCTCCTAAGGTGTTTAGGCTACTTATGGACCGTGCTTCCAACTCCGACACCGTGCATAGTCCACCACCTTACACCCCACTTCCGTAGTGCGTACTCCAAAACCACCATTGCATTTTCACAATCCCATTGAGTTTCCGCAACCACCACCGCATTCCCGCTACCACCATTTTACTTTTGTCCTTGAGATTTTGAGTTGTGGTTTTTCCGTTTCCTAAGGTGTTTCGGCTACTTAGGGACGATTCTCCATCATCTTGGTATCAACATCAAGAACACCGCCACTCATCATCACAAAGGACGGTAACCTCGACGACACCATTGTATATTCCCTTGCCATTGCATTGATAACCTCTAGCCCATTTTGCGTTACTTGCCTATCGAGATTAGCCAATTGAGTATTGTCGGCAACGTTACTTGTGCACATTAGTGATCATACTTCCCATAGCATACATACCATATCATCGTGGTGCATATATTGGTATCATATCTTGTGTCACAAGTTTGTTCCCGCATATACACAATTGCTATCTTGGTTTGTGCATTGTGCAAAAGTGGCCATAGGAAAAAAAGAATAAGCTTTTAAGCAAAAGAAAGAGAGCAAAGAGCTTGTAAGCAAGTGCCATAGCATCATACCACATTGCATATCAGATTGTCATATCCGATCATCTTGGATCAAACACCGGGAACCATACATACATAGCATACTTGGGATAGAAAGTTTATCAATTTTGCATCTTATAGGTTGTGCACAAGTGTCGTATCCGCCTTGATGAGGACATCAATACCATTGTTACACCCACAGCCCCTACTGTTACATATACTAGACCAATTACTAGAGCTCGCGCACGCCAATTGAATTACCAGGTACTTTCGTTTCTTGGTAATTATTCTAATGTTCATGAGAATATGATACTGCCTAAATCGGATACATTTGTTTTGCTTACAAATGAAGGGCCGAGCATGGAGAAGGATGAAAATCGGAGCAAGAACACGCATGGAGTTGATGGCATGCGCAAGGGGATCAAGGACGGAGTTACAAGTGATGATTTCAGGACTTTGAAGCCACCATAAGGAGTGCATGAAGCCTTGGACGAAATATACAAGATGCCACTTCATAATATTCGTCCATAGGCTATTCTAGGTGCTGCGTCACCTTATTATTGGGCCAGGCCCATGTAATTTCGAAATACTTAAGTATAGGCTATTTTTAGAGTCCGTATGTGTGGGGAAACAAGAGTTAGGGTTGGTTTCGGACCCCACCCTCAAGGGCCACGAAATTCCCTCCTCTTCCTCCATATATACAGCCCTTAGGGCGTCGTTTAGACTTTGGGTTTTGTTTAGATTAAAAGTTCGCCATAGCTGCAACTTCGCGTACTTCGTTTGTGTTCAACGACCAGACCAAGGCGTCACAGAACCCCACCTTCATTAATAAAGCTTTCCTCTTATATTCGCAATATCCATATTGCAATCTTAGTTTCTTGCTTGTTCTTCGTTTGCTCGCAGGAAACAAGCCCTCGTGGTCAGGTTGATCGTGCTCCGGCGTGGTCAATAACCCTCGGAAGTTGGTTTAGCGATTGCTAAGGCGCGACGTCTCGCACATTCGTAGTCGGATCGTCAAGGTCGACTCCCACAGAAAACGATAGCCACCATCTCATCGAAACGTCGGGACACCTTTGCCCCTATCAAGTGGTATCAGAGCCAGGTTGCTCGGTGAGATTTTACAGTTTTTCGTAGATTAGATCGAGTCTGTTCTTCATACCTACAGTCCACGAAAAAGCCACAAAAAAATTAGGGTTAGTTCATCATATCCGAACCAATCTGAGACTTTGCATAATCTTTTTAGGGTTTTTGCTTTGTTGAATTTGCGATTGCATCATCGTGTCAAGTTGCTGGTCTTAGAGTCTAGTCTTTTAGAGTTTCGAGTTCTGGTCATAAGTTGTCACGCCGCCGCCGCACCATCATCATCGCCTTGCCATCTACCACCATTGCTTATCCGCCACCGCTCTGAATTCGTATCCATATACCACCACCAATCCGTATCCATATACCACCACCAATCCGTATCCATATACCACCACCGCTACCATATACCACCACCGCTGCCATATACCATCACCATATATCCACCACCAATCCGAGTTTTTCTCATATTAGGTTTGTTTTCGAGATCCATCTAAATTCCGATTCGTGTTTCCTTGCCTGCGTAGGTCTCGAAAAAATAAATAAATAAAAAGAGTCTCGAGACCCCCGGGCAGTTTTTAGGCCAAAATTTCGGCGACCGAAAATATTTTTTCCCTATCCTATTTTTAGGCTGTTCTGAGTCTTTTGAGACACTCGCGATCATAGTGATTTTTGGTCGCACTTTTTCGTCGTTGCTGCCCTGATTTCCGAAAAAAAAATTGTCAAAAAAAATTTCGTACCCATCCTGTCAGTTTGACCTTGGAAGAGTTTTGAGACACTCGCCATTATAGTGATTTTTCGCAAAAAAAAAGAGGAGAGCAAAAAAAACAGAGCGATTTTTTTTCCAGAGTGTGCTTTTCCCTTATTTCCGTGCAGCGCCGTGATTTTGTTAGTGTTCTAGGCTCGCGTCTTTAGCACGGTCTAGCCTAGGACCAGCACAGTACCGTCGTTGAGCGTTTATTCAACTTTGCGTCTCTGAATTGATTATTGCTGACCTTTTGCTACCATACTATAAGCCTTCCCAGCTCCACATACATCTACGTCGTATGCTTGACTCTCCCCGCAATCGCTCTATCCAAGCTTTTGAGAGTTTTGACTACAACGGTTGCCGATCACCGCCTGCTGCTGGGTAAGAACTGGTAAGAATTTGAGATTTGCTTCACGGATTTGTGACACCCGCCACCACCACCACTTGTGTGTAGTTTGTAGGATCATATTCTTGTGTGCTTCTATTGCTGCTAACCATGCCAGGATCACAAGCGATTTAGACTGACCGGGAGAACTTGATTTAACAAGGAGCTTCATGATAAGTTTCAGCAAATGATGGGTGGACAGGTGCAAGATGTGCTAAACAGATTTGAAGAGGCCATGGAGAAGATAGATGGCATGGAGAAGACGTTCAAAACAAAGCTCGATAACAAGTTTAATGAATTGCTCGCGCGTATTCCACCACCACCACCGGCTGCTCCTAACGCACCTCTACAACAACAACAACAACAACAACGACGACTACCTCCACATCGCGAAACAGCCCTCCGTCGAGTGAGCCGTGTTCCTCTTGCGCTTGGCCAAACTGTTGGTGCTGCTGTTGATACTTCTGTGGCTCCTGCTGCTGATACGGGGGAGGATGATTATGTGGGAGATTACGAGGATGAGGTTGATCAAAATCAGAACTACGTGCAACCACCAGCACCACAACCACCAGGTCGTCCACATGCAAATAATGGCAACGTTAGGGCTCCCCCTCAGGTACGAGATCATGACCATCTCCCTAAACTGAAATTTAATATTCCACCATTTGAGGGTAGATATGTTCCTGATATATATCTTACTTGGGAGTTAGAAACTGAACAACGATTTACATGTTTACAATATCCTGAGGAGAGACGTGTTCCTGCTGCTGTTTGTGCTTTCACTAGCTTTGCATGTGTTTGGTGGTCTGAACATTGTCAATTATATCCTGTTCCAGCTACTTGGGCTGCTTTGAAAACTGCTATGCATACTCGTTGGGTTCCACCATATTATCAACGTGAATTACTTCAAAAATTGCAGTGCTTAAGACAAGGAAAAAATTCGGTAGAAGAATATTATCAGGAATTACAAACTGGCTTGATTAGATGTGGTATTGTTGAGGAGAATGAAGCTATGCTTGCACGCTTTTCGGGTGGATTAAAGAGAGATTCAGACCATTCTAGACTATAAGGATTATAATAATATCACTCGCTTATTCCATCTTGCTTGTAAAGCTGAACGTGAAGTGCAGGATCGATGTGCATTGGCGCGGACTAACTTTTCTGCAGGTCGACCTTCATCATGGACACCACGTGCATCATCTACTTCACACGCTCGCTACACCGCACCTCCGTCACTGCCACCTCCAACCGTGATACAATAAAGCAGGCACAATCACCACTATCGCCAAGAGCACACCTTCCGGGCCTGCAAAGAGCTCTTCTTCATCCATGGCATCAACAGGCAAACACATGATATTATTTGTCGACGTTGTAAGGGTGGAGGTCATTATGCGAGAGAATGCCCATCTAAGCGTGTGATGATTGTTACTGAGGATGGTGGGTATGAGTCCGCTAGTGACTATGATGAGGAGACTTTGGCTCTTATTACACATGAAGAACACAGTGGAGATGATTCTGATCATGAGACGCAATACATGGCTGTCAAGATCTTGACAGGTATGAATGTTTAGTTGCTCAACGTGTTTTGAGTGTGCAGGTTACACAAGCTGAGCAAAATCAGAGGCATAATTTGTTTCATACAAAGGAGTTGTGAAGGAACGTTCTATTCAAGGCCATCATAGATGGAGGGAGCTGCAACAACTTGGCTAGCATGGAGATGGTGGAGAAGCTATTTCTCACCACAAGACCACATCCACATCCTTACTACATCCAATGGTTCAACAACAGCGGCAAGGTTAAGGTAACACGTACTGTTCGTGTGCATTTTAGTATCTCTACATATGCTGATTATGTTGATTGTGATGTGGTACCTATGCAAGCATGTTCCTTATTACTTGGTAGACCATGGCAATTTGATAAAAATTCTATACACCATGGTAGAAACAATCAGTATACTCTTGTTCATAAGGATAAAAATATTACTTTGCTTCCTATGGCTCCTGATTCCATTTTGAAAGATGATATTAATAGAGCTAATAAAGCAAAACAGGAGAAAAATAAGAGTGAAAATCAGATTGTCGCAAAAGAATTTGAGCAACAAATGAAGCCTAATAATAAACCATCTAGTGTTGCTTCTGAAATTAAATTGAAAAGTGCATGTTTACTTGCCACCAAATCTGATATTGATGAGCTAGATTCTAGCAAATCTGTTTGCTATGCTTTTGTGTGCAAAGAGGCATTATTTTCATTCGAGGACGTGCCTTCCTCTTTGCCACCTGCTGTCACTAACATTTTGCAGGAGTTCGCTGATGTCTTCCCACAAGACATGCCACCGGGATTACCACCTATTCGAGGGATTAAGCATCAAATTGACTTAATTCCCGGTGCATCGCTACCCAACCGTGCACCATACCGTACCAATCCAGAGGAGACGAAGGAGATTATGCGTCAAGTACAGGAGCTGCTCGACAAAGGTTATATACGCGAATCTCTTAGTCCTTGTGCTGTTCCTATTATACTAGTGCCTAAAAAGGATGGTACGTCGCGTATGTGTGTTGATTGTAGAGGCATTAATAATATTACTATTCGTTATCTTCATCCTATTCCTAGGCTAGATGATATGCTTGATGAATTGAGTGGCTCTACAATATTCTCCAAAGTTGATTTGCGTAGTGGATACCATCAAATTAGTATGAAATTGGGAGATGAATGGAAAACGGCATTTAAAACTAAGTTTGGTTTATATGAGTGGTTAGTCATGCCTTTTGGGTTAACTAATGCACCTAGTACTTTCATGAGACTAATGAACGAAGTTTTACGCGTTTTCATTGGACGATTTGTGGTAGTCTATTTTGATGATATACTGATTTATACCAAATCTTTGGAAGAACATTTGGAACATTTACGTGTTGTTTTTAATGCTCTACGTGATGCACGTTTGTTTGGTAACCTTGGGAAGTGCACCTTTTGCACCGACCGAGTATCTTTTCTTGGCTATGTTGTTACTCCACAGGGAATTGAAGTTGATAAAGCCATGATTGAAGCTATTGAGAGTTGGCCGCAGCCCAAAACGGTCACACAAGGGAGGACTTTTCTTGGCCTCGCTGGTTTCTATAGGCGTTTTGTGAGAGATTTCAGCACCATTGCTGCACCTCTCAACGAGCTTACAAAGAAGGATGTGCCTTTTGTTTGGGGTACCGCACAGGAAGAAGCCTTCACGGTATTGAAAGATAAGTTGACACATGCTCCTTTACTCCAACTTCCTGATTTTAATAAGACTTTTGAGCTTGAATGTGATGCTAGTGGAATTGGATTAGGAGGTGTGTTATTACAAGATGGCAAACCTGTTGCATACTTTTCTGAAAAATTGAGTGGGCCTAGTCTGAACTATTCTACTTATGATAAAAATTATATGCTCTTGTTCGGACTTTAGAGACATGGCAACATTATTTATGGCCCAAAGAATTTGTTATACATTCTGATCATGAATCTTTGAAACATACTAAAAGTCAAGCTAAACTGAATCGTAGACATGCTAAATGGGTTGAATTCATTGAGACTTTCCCTTATGTCATTAAACACAAGAAGGGTAAATAAAATGTTATTGCTGATGCTTTGTCTCGTCGCTATACTATGCTTTCACAACTTGACTTCAAAATATTTGGTTTGGAGACCATCAAAGATCAATATGTGCATGATGCTGATTTTAAAGATGTAATGCAGAATTGTAAAGAAGGAAGAACATGGAACAAGTTCGTTGTTAATGATGGTTTTGTGTTCCGTGCTAACAAGCTATGCATTCCTGCTAGCTCTGTTCGTCTTTTGTTGTTGCAGGAGGCGATGGAGGAGGATTAATGGGACACTTTGGCGTGAAGAAGACGGAGGACGACTTGCTACACATTTCTTTTGGCCAAAGATGAGACGGGATGTTGAGCGTTTTGTTGCTCGCTGCACTACATGTCAAAAAGCTAAGTCACGACTCAATCCTCATGGTTTATATATGCCTTTACTGTGCCTAGTGTTCCTTGGGAGGATATATCTATGGACTTTGTTTTAGGTTTACCTCGAACAAAGAAGGAGGGATAGCATATTTGTTGTCGTGGATAGATTCTCAAAATGGCACACTTTATACCATGTCATAAAAGCGATGATTTGTTAATGTTGCTGATTTGTTCTTTCGTGAAATTATTCGCTTGCATGGTGTGCCAAATACTATTGTTTCAGATCATGATACTAAATTTCTTAGCCACTTTTGGAGATGTTTATGGGCTAAGTTGGGGACTAAACTGCTTTTTAGTACTAGTCACCCCCAAACTGATGGACAAACTGAAGTAGTCAGTAGAACATTGTACACTATGCTTAGGGATGTTTTGAAGAATAATAATAAAATGTGGGAAGAATGCTTGCCTCATATTGAATTTGCTTATAATCGTTCGTTGCATTCTACTACTAAGATGTGCCCTTTTGAAATTGTGTATGGTTTCCTACCTCGTGCACCCATTGATTTGTTGCCTCTTCCATCTTCGGAGAAGGTTCATTCTGATGCTAAACAACGTGCTGAATTGATCTTAAAAATGCATGAGTTAACTAAGGAAAACATTGAGCGTATGAATGTTAAATATAAACTTGCTGGAGATAAGGGTAGAAAACATGTTGTCTTTGCACCTGGAGATCTTGTTTGGTTACATTTGCGTAAGGATTGGTTTCCTAATTTGCGCAAATCAAAGCTAATGCCACGTGCTGATGGTCCATTTAAGGTGTTAGAGAAAATAAATGATAATGCATATAAACTTGAGCTGCTGCAGAATTTGGGGTTAGTCCCACTTTTAACATTGCAGATTTGAAGCCTTATTTGGGTGAGGAAGATGAGCTTCCGTCGAGGACGACTTCATTTCAAGAAGGGAGGATGATGAGGACATCAATACCATTTTTACACCCACAGCCCCTCTTGTTACATATCTTGGACTAATTACTAGAGCTCACAAGACGCCAATTGAATTACCGGTACTTTCGTTTCTTGGTAATGATTCTAATGTTCATGAGAATATGATCTGCTTAAATTGGATACATTTGTTTTGCTTACAAATGAAGGGCCGATCATGGAGAAGGATGAACATTGGAGCAAGAACACGCATGGAGTTGATGGCATGCTAAGGATCAAGGACGGAGTTACAAGTGATGATTTCAGGACTTTGAAGCCACCATAAGGAGTGCATGAAGCCTTGGACGAAATATACAAGATGCCACTTCATAATATTCGTCCATAGGCTATTCTAGGTGCTGCGTCACCTTATTATTGGGCCAGGCCCATGTAATTTTGAAATACTTAAGTATAGGCTATTTTTAGAGTCCGTATGTGTGGGGAAACAAGAGTTAGGGTTGGTTTCGGACCCCACCCTCAAGGGCCACGAAATTCCCTCCTCTTCCTCCATATATACAGCCCTTAGGGCATCGTTTAGACTTTGGGTTTTGTTTAGATTAAAAGTTTGCCATAGCTGCAACTTCGCGTACTTCGTTTGTGTTCAACGACCAGACCAAGGTGTCACAGAACCCCACCTTCATTAATAAAGCTTTCCTCTTATATTCGCAATATCCAGATTGCAATCTTAGTTTCTTGCTTGTTCTTAGTTTGCTCGCAGGAAACAGGCCCTCGTGGTCAGGTTGATCGTGTTCCGGCGTTGTCAATAACCCCGGAAGTTGGTTTAGCTATTGCTAAGGTGCGACGTCTCGCACGTTCGTAGTCGGATCGTCAAGGTCGACTCCCACAGAAAACGATAGCCACCATCTCATCGAAACATCGGGACACCTTTGCCCCTATCACGCCTATTGAGCAATCGTGCTAGCGTCTCTCTTGAGTTGTGCAACACGAGCGTTTTGGTGGATTCCACATTTTGAGCTCATTCCTTGGTTGCACGGCCCCATTTATCTATCAGTGTGTGCGTTTCGGTGTGCCATTCATTGCTATTGGTCTACTTGTTTCACTTGCGAATTTCTGAATCTCTTTCAACATTATTGACTCTTGCTAACATTTTGTATTAAATTTTTGTGCCACTATCCTCACCGAGCTCCACCATAAGCTTTACTTGTGTAGGTGTGAGAAACCGACAAGAATTGGTACCAATTGTGCTATTTCCTTGTTACACATTGAGTGATCATTGATCCATTTTCAACATCGGTCAAGGTACATTTGGTCAAGTTCTTCTCTTTCTCCAAATCATATTTGCTCGAGTCTTGTGATGGATAGGCAAGGCATTTCCTCTCCGGTCTATGACAACAACGACGGCGTGAGCAACTACATCACCAAAGCGTCCATCTTCGATCTACAACGACAAATGCAAGGCGCACAACCAAGATTGCGAGAGCGCATCGAGAACATCTCCATCGACATTTGTCACTCCGAAGCAAGGAAAAGGGACTACATCGAGAAGAAGCTTTCCGCACATAAAGAGGAGCAAGATGCAAGGATGGAAGAGATTAGAGCCTTGATCAAGTCTTCTTCCCCTTCGTCATCTTCAAGGCGGCGACGTTCAAGCCACAAGTCTTCGGAGCGCCCAAGCGATGCAAGCGCAAGTCGTCCACGTCCACATCTCCATGGCGACCACCATCACGTTCGTGATCCACATCGTCATGAAGGGCAAGTCACCTCCAAGCATCACGTGCACGACGACGACGAACGACATATACTACAAGCTCAAGTGCGACAACGACACCATCATCATGAAGATGCTCACCAAGCACAAATGCACAAGTCCCAACAAGCCCTATTTCACGCCAAGTACAAGCTTCATGAGCAAAAGAGAAGACCGCGAGACAAACACCACCAAGACGGAGCTACGGCTACACCAACCACTTCGGCATCTTCGCCAAGTGCTATCAAGGCATCTTCGCCTTTCGACGTATGGCATCTTCGCTTACTTCCCGTGAGTTCGCCTACATCGACATCTTCAACAACAAGGCGACCACCTACGAGCGAGGGCGACACTTCCATCTTCAGAAGCCCCTCAAGGAAGATGGCCGAGCATGCGACATTCCCTTCGGTCATGGAGACGAGCTACGAGGTGCCACATCATATGGGCCTCCAACAACAAGACGATGACAAGAAGGTTGAGCATGGGAATATCCCTTCAACCAAGGCGGAGTTAGGAGTTGAGCATGGAGACATTTGCACCAACATCTCTCCGACACCCACATATCATGAGATGACCCAATTGCCATGTGAGGAGAGCCACCAACCCATGAGTGAGATGAGTAACTCCACCCTATATGACATTGAGTGCATTTCCTATGAGAGGATGAGTGTGACCACCACTAGTCCCACACTTGAGAGCATGCCACACATCCTATGTGAGGTTGAGAGCCATTTGAGTGACTCCACCAACCATACGAGTGAGAGCATCATATTGGGAGTGAGTGAGCCACAACACTTAGTGAGGAGGTAGTTGACACGACAAGTGAGGCCACCATGATTTCTAACGACTTCACCTCTACTCCTAGTGTGTTTTCTTCTTTGGCTACTACTTTGCTAACCCTAAAAATGGGGAGGAGGAGGTCTATTTATAGCCCAAGGGGCGAAGGGGTAAGTGAGGAGATGAAACGGGTACACGGGCCTCGGCCCAAAGTCACGCACGCAGGCGGTGGCCGGACGATCCGGAGTTGGTCCGGATGATCCGGGCTTCGGGGGGTCCGGATGAACCGGGACGGCGTCCGGATAATCCAGAAGTGTTGGAGCAGCTGCGGGAGGGCCGGATGTCCGGGTCCTGGTCCGGACGTCCGGGTGTGGCCGAATGATCCGGGACTAGGTACGGATGATCCGACTTCGAGGGGGCCGATTCTGTTGATTCTGTTGGCTTCGGGTGCAATTAGCCGGATCATCCGGGCCGGGGTCCGGATCATCCGGGCTGAGGCCGGATCGTCCGGACGGCGGTCTGGATCGTCCGAGCTTCTGCTGACTTAGCCCTTTTCCTTCTCCGTCTTCACGTCCATCTTCCTCTTCGGATTCTCCTTGCTCCTTGGCGTCTCCATGGCTAACTCCTTGATACCTGAGTATACACAATGTCTCCGTTTGAGGTAGTAGCCATGTCTAATGGTCATCGAAGTGGAATTGTGAGAGGAGAGATGTCACCTCGGTCTCGAGAGCTCTTGCACGTGATCGAGCCATGGGTCCATTAGGCACTTGATGAGATGATGGTAGGTCCATGGGGATGACCTTGGGATGCTCCGTATCATCTACCCTCCCTTGGGAAAGATCCGACCTCGGATTGAAATCCTCATCACCATGGTTCGGGGAGAGATCTTTGATGTTGAAGATGTCGCTCACAGAGTACTTGTCACGTGGGATGTCGATCTTGTATGCGTTGTTGTTGTAGCGTGCAAGCACCTTGAATGGTCCATCGGCTCGTGGTAGAAGCTTGGACTTGCGTTCGTTGGGGAAGCGTTCCTTGCGAAGGTGTAGCCACACAAGATCTCCAATGTTGAATATCATGGGTTGCTTGTTGACGTTGAGCTTGGTCGCGAGTCGTTCTACTTGGTGCTCAATGGTGTGCCTTGTATCTTCATGCGTTTTCTTGAGGTGGTTGACTCGGGCACTCGCGTCCATGTTTGTGCGCTCTTGGAGTGGTAGGGGTAGGATGTCCAATGGGGACAATGGGTTGAAACCATAGACGACCTCGAAGGGGGACTTGCCGGTAGTCTTGTGTCTTGCTCAGTTGTAGGCGTACTCGGCGATAGGTAGGCACTCCTCCCACTCCTTGATGTTCCTCTTGATTAGCACGCGAAGAAGGGTAGAGAGCGTACGGTTTGTCACCTCCGTTTGGCCGTCGGTTTGTGGATGATATGCCGTGGAGAATAGTAGCTTGATTCCGAGCTTGGCGCATAAGGTCTTCCAAAAGTAACTCAAGAACTTGACGTCGCGGTCCGAGACAATCGTCTTTGGCACTCCAATAAGTCGCAAGATTTCCCTACAAAAAAGATTGGCAACATGTGAAGCATCGTCTATCTTGTTGCAAGGAATGAAATGAGCCATTTTGGAGAAACGGTCCACAACAACAAAAACGGAATCCTTGCCATTTCGAGTTCTAGGCAAACCAAGCACAAAGTCCATGCTAATATCTTCCCATGGTTGATATGGAATTGGAAGTGGCATATAGAGGTCATGAGATTGGGCTTTAGACTTAGCTTTGCGACATGTAGAACATCGGTTGGTGAAGCGATTGATGTCGCGATGCATCTTGGGCCAAAAGTAGTTCTTGGAGAGTGTAGCAAATGTCTTGTCGCGTCCAAAGTGTCCCATGAGTCCGCCTCCATGAGATTCCTGCAAAAGCAATAAGCAAAGAGAGGACTCGGGTATGCAAAGTTTGTTAGCTCTCATGAGATATCCATCTTTGATGTAGTATCGATCCCAAGAAGTATGCGTCAAACACTTGGCATAAGGAATAGCAAAAGTAGGATCATGTTCTCAAGTGTAGTGACAAGCGTGCATATGCGTGAAAGTGCATCCGCAACTACATTTTCCTTACCCTTAATGTACTTGATCACATAGGGGAAAGATTCAATAAATTCACTCCATTTGGCATGACGCTTGTTCAACTTAGTTTGACCTTTTAAGTACTTAAGTGTTTCATGATCGGTATGTATGACAAACTCATGAGGATAATGTTCCCAAACATGTAGCACACGTACTAAAGCATACACTTCTTTGTCATAGATGGGATAGTTAAGTTGAGCACCGGATAGTTTTTCACTAAAATATGCAATGGCTCGTTTTTCTTGCATCAAAACTCCGCCAATTCCGGCACCACTTGCATCACAATGAATCTCAAAAGTTTTGTCAAAATTGGGCAAAGCAAGAATCGGAGCATGAGTAAGCAAAGACTTGAGCTCATCAAAAGCGGTTGATTGCAAAGCTCCCCAAACAAAAGGAGTATTCTTCTTACTCAAGGCATGCAAAGGAGCGACAAAAGTGCTAAAATCTTTCACAAAGTGACGGTAAAAACCCGCAAGACCAAGAAAGCTACGCACTTGTTGCAAATTGATGGGTTGGGGCCAAGTTTTAATTGCTTCAATTTTAGATTCATCAACATGGACACCCTTTGAGGATACAACAAAACCCAAGAAAACCACTTTGTCAACACCAAATGTGCATTTTTTCATGTTTGCATAAAGACGTTCCTTGCGAAGGGTTTGTAAAACATCCCTAACATGATTAAGATGCTCTTTCATGGTTTTGCTAAACACAAGAATATCGTTGAAGTAAACCACAACAAAGACTCCAATATAAGGGCGAAGCACATAATGCATAAGACGCACGAAAGTACCGGGAGCTTCTGATAAACCCATAGGCATGACTAACCACTCATATAAGCCAAATTTGGTTTTGAAAGCAGTTTTCCATTCATCACCCTCTTGAATATGGATTTGGTAATAGCCACTTTTAAGATCAATTTTTGAGAAAAAGTTGGCTCCACTAAGTTCATCAAGCATATCATCTAAGCAAGGAAGGGGATGCCTATATCGAACGGTAATAGCATTTATAGGTCTACAATCGGAACACAAGCGGAAACTTCCATCAGGCTTAGGCACAAGTATAACGGGAACGGCACAAGGGCTTAGGCTTTCACGTACATGACCGTTGTCGATGAGTTGTTGTACTTGCCGTTGAATCTCCTTGGTTTCTTCGGGATTGACTCGGTATGGAGCTTTGTTTGGGAGAGGCGCTCGAGGGATGAGGTCGATTCGATGCTCAATGCCTCGAAAAGGAGGTAGACCTGGAGGTAGCTCATCGGGGGAAACATCTTGGAATTCCTGCAAAAGAGATTGAAACACTAAAGGTAGCTCATGAGAGGTGTTAGTTGTTGGCTCTCCATCCTTGCACACAAGGACAAAGTGCATCACACTCGATGGGTTCTCACACACTTCTCTCATCTCATGATGCGGAGCATACCACGTTCATCCCCATGTACACTCCGACTACTCTCCAAGCCCCAAGGATACATAAGATGAGACCTCGACTATTCGCCATTGGACACAAGGTGAACCCGTTCCTAAATGCTTCCCCTTTCCATTCGTGTGAGACATGGTTGCTACCTAATGCCAGGACACTATGCATGCCTAGGTACCAAAGAGACCCTCTCGGAGATGCTCGGAATGATGGACAATTCCCCAAGTACAAGGATGAAGGAGCACGACGAGAGGAACCGGAGAAAGGCTACAGGACCCGGACATCCGGCCTCGGCCCGGACATCCGGCCCCTGATGATGTCAACAGCAGCAGCCCAGCCATCGAAGGGCTACAGGGCCCGGACATCCGGCCCCCAGGCCCCGGACATCCGGCCTCCCATGAATCCCTGGAAATCCGGCCCCCCAGCCCGGAAATCCGGCCTCACCTATCCCGAACCGACAGAAGTCTGCCCCGCCAGCCCGGACATCCGGCCCCCTGGCCCGGACATCCGGCCCGACGCCCAGACATCCGGCCTCGCCAGTGTGTGAACAGTAAAGGGCCGAAGCCCATGTACCCTTTAGCCCCCGTAGACTATATATACTCCATCCCCTTCCTCTTTCTAGGATTTTGTTTTTCATGTGATGATATTGCCATGCTTCCTTTACATGATTTGGGCAATTCATCTACTACACCATGCCATGATCACATTGTTCCAAATATGCATTGTTTTGGATGTTGTCAATATTCTCCATGTGATGTTGTACTCATGCTCATGAGGAGACCCCCATAGTTTCCTCATACATATTAGGAGATTTTGATTCATCCCATACTTTGCATGATTCACATAATTGCTTGCACCTTATGCATTCCATGAATAACAATGCTCTAGATATTTCTCATGATGCATTACACAATTTGAGTCTCCATTATGCTATACATAACAACAAACCTATCATGATGGATGACATGTTTCTATATCACGCATCTCATTTATTTGAGCATTGGATATTTTGTGCTAACCGACACATGCATGTGCGCATCATGATGGATGATGTGTACATATACCATGCACACACAATTTTTCCTTTGTCTTTGTTTTGTGTAGGTACTCATGTATACTCGCCAACTTCTCAATCCCAAGAGTTGATTTAAACGAGCTCTTGAGAGCAACGGTGACTTGGGACCCCGTGGACTATCCTTACCACCGTTCCCTTCGCGCAAGGACTACGCGCATCTCTTCTACTTGGCTCTCACACGGCTATGGGCTATTTACCACTTGTCACCTTATGCTTATTTTACCGTGTTCACATTGCATGCTATGCTTGCTCCTATGCCTTTGCCATGCAATTGTGACCCTTGCTTGCATTTACCCATGATGCACCATTATGATATTCCTATGTGTATTTGCATGCTTGGTGGAGACCCTCTTTGCTATTGCCATATTTATCATGTGCCCCATGTTATTGATGCTTGTTGTGTTGGGAGAGTCATGATGCCCCATTGCTATTTACATATGGTCTCTCGCCAATACATTGATGACATTTTACTCATATCTTGCTTTCATGCTTGTGCTATGTCATGTGAATTATTCATGCACACTATTTGCACCAATGACATGCTTGCCATGATTCCTCCTAGTATGTTGCATCTTTGCACTACTAGCTTGCTTGACTTGATCTCTATGATTGCTAGCTATGTTGCATCACCCATGTTCCACTATCACTTGCTTTCTTGGGTTGATGACATATATGTTCATGCCTCTCACATGATATATCTTGATCCTTGTCACTTGTCTCCAATAGTTGCCTCTATGCTTAATGATCTTGGAGACTTGGACACTTCACTTGTGATGCATGCTTGGTTGATTGAGCATATTGTATTTGGTTGTTCTCGCATCATATGCCTCCATACTATGAAATGCTCCCTTGTACTTTCTTATGATGAGCATGATGCATATAGTTGTTCGGTATCTTACCACACGAATGATAGGTTTTGCACTTCCGCTAACCTCATTTGTTTTTCCGAGTGTTTGTCATGTTCTTTCATTTTGAAGGATTCACAAGGCATTACCGTCATGAGACATATTGGTTATGTGAAGGCATACATGATGTGCAACTCCAACATCTTCCGGAACATTCATAAGGTGAACTCCTTCCCTTTGAGCCATCCTCAAATACGCATATTGGATGGGTCACTCTTTCATTGTTGTTTCCTTCTTGTTGTCTACATGATACATCTCACGGACGGAGGAGCGACATTGGAGATTGGCTCTATGGAACTTTACATTGAGGAGCGCTTGGACTTATGGGATGCACCTTCGAACCTCCACTCATGCCACGACATCGAGCATTGGTACATCAACACTCCTTTGACACATTGCACCCACACCTTCATATTTGTTGATTGTGCTCATACATGTCATGCTCGATGGACATATCATACCCATAGCAAATTTGCGTCTTATGCATGGATTGACTCACATTATGATTGCCTTGTTGCATCTTGTATTCCCATGTCATCCATGATATATGAGCTTGTGCATTTTCTTAGCAAATTTGTTGTGATCTTTCTTGATGGCATATTCATACATCGTGATCATATTGCCTACCATCAATTGCATGATAACTTAATCATATTGAGCATCCATTACCATATTCATGCTATTGATGAACCGTCTCTCTATGACATCATTTTGCACAATGGTAGAATTTGTCGCTTTGTGCACCATGCTTTGTTCCCATGAATGCTTTGCATCTCATTCTAGAAAATCTTGATAAGCATCATGTGTCTTGCCATGCACCATCTTGCCGCACGGACTCATATTTACTTGATGGACACCTTGTGTGCGCTAACCATTGTATTTCCAAGTGTACTTTGTGTTTGCTCCTTTTGCATGTATACCACTCCGGAGACACCTTGGAGTACTTGGATTGCGCCATGCCTTCCACTTTGTCCGACTACAAGTCCGTCCACGACAACCGTTTCCATGGTGATGAGGATCACGATCCGAGGTCGGATCTTTCCCAAGGGAGGGGAGATGATGCGGAGCATACCACGTTCATCCCCATGTTCACTCCGACTACTCTCCAAGCCCCAAGGATACATAAGATGAGACCTCGACTATTCGCCATTGGACACAAGGTGAACCTGTTCCTAAATGCTTCCCTTTCCATTCGTGTGAGACATGGTTGCTACCTAATGCCAGGACACTATGCATGCCTAGGTACCAAAGAGACCCTCTCGGAGATGCTCGGAATGATGGACAAGTCCCCAAGTACAAGGATGAAGGAGCACGACGAGAGGAACCGGAGAAAGGCTACAAGACCGGACATCCGCCCGGCCCGACATCCGCCCCCGATGATGTCAACAGCAGCAGCAGCCCAGCCATCGAAGACATGAGGTCGGACATCCGGACCCAGGCCCCGGACATCCGCCTCCCACGGCCCGAAATCCGCCCCCAGCCCGAAATCCAGCCTCACCTGTCCCGAACCGACAGAAGTTTGCCCCGCCAGCCCGGACATCCGGACCCCTGGCCCGGACATCCGGCCTCTCCCGAAACCCCGGACATCCGGCCCGACGCCCGGACATACGGCCTCGCCAGTGTGCGAACAGTAAAGGGCCGAAGCCCATGTACCCTTTAGCCCCCATAGACTGTATATACTCCATCCCCTTCCTCTTTCTAGGGTTAGCATTGGATTAGCTCATATTCTTGTGTGAGAGCCTCTGCTCATCCACTTGGCTACTTATCCTCGGAGATCAGGACCTCTACGGAGAAGATCCCTCAAGCGGATTCAAGACCCCCTTCAAGGGCGGACCCCATCAAGGCCTCCTCACGGAGAAGAACGGCTACCGTTTGTATCTTTCCTTTGTTGATCTTGAATCTTGTGCCACTTTATGTGATCGGTGATCTAGCACTTGTGTGATTGATATTTTGTCGGTTGCGTGAATTCTCTCTCGTTTTCCCCGTGTTTCCCTCTTGTTCTTCCGCGTGTTCTTCGTGATTCACCGTAGGATCCGCTCCAACGTGAAAGATCATCCACGTAGGGTTCCGCCCTACATCATCTCACTTTTTGTGGCAAATAGTATGAGGTTTTTCTCTCTAGGCGAAGAGGCGCTCAAGTTTGTCTTGTGGCTCTCACTCACTTTTTGGTGGATCACTTTTTCACTCTTCTCTCCATGATGGGTGGCTTGCTTGTCGGCTATCACTTGACTTGGAGACATAGGTCGTAGCACATATTTCTTCCCTTTCATCTTGAAGCTATAGTGATTAGTACGCCCGTTGTGGAAGACACCACGGTCGAATTGCCATGGTCGACCAAGAAGGAGGTGGCAAACGGTCATTGGGACCACATCACACTCCAAAGTGTCCTCGTATGCACCAATTTTGAAGGAGACTTGGACCGTATGATCAACTCGTATAGTGTTGGAGTCACTTAGCCATTGAACCTTGTAGGGGTGCGGGTGCTTCCTCTTGACCAATTGAATCTTGGATCATAGTTCTTCACTTGCCAAGTTGTGGCAACTACCTCCATTGATGATGACCTTGACGGACCTTCCATTGATGCCGGCCTTTGTGTGGAAGGTATGGCATCGTTGGTCTTCTTCTTGTTGATGTTGAAGAGTCAAGACCTTGGAGACAACAAGAGCGGGACTTGAATCTTCATCGCAAAAGACTTGATCATCTTCGTCTTCGTTGTTCACTTGTCGGTGCATGGGCACTTGCTCAATGGCTTCCATTTCTCCTTCACTCATGGAGTCGTAGGTGCCGTCGTCGTTGAGGATCATGGTGCGCTTGTTTGTGCATTCAAAGGACTTGTGGCCTCGGCCGCCGCAAGTGAAACACTTGAAGGAGCTTGTCTTGACGGTCTCATCGGTCGGAGTAGAGGAAGAAGCACGCGGCTTGAAGTTGCTTGTAGTTGGAGGACGACTTGAGCTTGTCGAAGCTTTCTTGGAAGTTGACTTGTCGCCGTTGCTTGTAGATGGCTTGGTTGAGGTAGAAGGTGTTGGAGTCGTTGAAGCTTGGGTGTTGGAGAAGCCTTGGGACTTGGATGAGAACTTGGCATACTTGAAATCGTCTTGCACTTGGCGTTCCGCTTTGGTAGCTTGGTGCACTAGCTCAATGAGGTTGGAGTAGGGTTGGAAGTCGGCGATCTTCTTGATGGGATGATTGAGTCCATTCAAGAAACGTGCCATTGTTTGCTCATTGTCTTCCTTCACATTGGCTCGTATCATGGCAATCTCCATTTCCTTGTAGTACTCTTCAACACTCTTTGTTCCTTGCTTGAGTTGTTGAAGTTTCTTGAAGAGGTCGCGGTTGTAGTAGTTTGGTACGAATCTTGCTCTCATGACATCCTTCATTTGTGTCCAAGTGGTGATGGTGGTTCACCTCTTGCCGCTCGGCGCTCAATGATTTGTTCCCACCAAATGAGGACGTAGTCTTGGAATTCGAGGGATGCCATTGCGATCTTCTTCTCTGCTTCGTAGTTGTGCAAGCGGAAGATTTTGTCAACCTTCAATGCCCATGAGATGTACTCTTCGGGGTCGTTGCTACCGGTGAACTTGGGCATGGTGAACTTTAGCTTGCCGTATCGTTGCTCTTCAGTGTGTTGGGGTCGGGGATGATGACGCCCATGTCGTTGAGGATTGACGATCTCATGTTGCTCTTGGCGAGGAGGGTTGTCATCCTCATGTTGCTCTTGGCGAGGACGGTTATCATCCTCATGTTGCTCTCGATGTACTTGACGTTCTTGTCTCGCTTGAGGAGGAGCTTGTCGATCTTGGCGAGGAGCTTGTCGATGCACACGTGCTTGGTAAATCCTTTCTTGAGCTTCATCGCGAAGTGCTTCTTGATGTTGTCGAGCTTGTCGGCCTCGATTGGCTACGGCACGGCTTGAGTCACGAAGGGCACGTTGCGCCTCAAGTGCTTGAGCTTCTCGGAGTTGTTGTTGTTGGCATTCCGCCTCGGCGTCTTGTGCATCTTGATGTTGTCGCGCTCGCTCCTCTTGTTATTGTTGTCGTTGGCGTTGCCGTTCTTGTGCTTGCGCGAATGCAGCTTCGTTTTGACGATGTCGATGCTCTTGAGAGTCGGTGTCGTGTAGAGGATTGCGGTTAGCTTGACGGTCTTGGCACGCGGCATGATGAAGAGTATTCGATGTCGGTGTACTTGAGCCGGAGATGGTGTCGTCAGAGTGTCGACTTGAGCGGCTCCTTCTTGAGTAGGACGAAGTGGTAGAAGAGCGGTTGATCAACAAGGCACGAAGCTCATCCATTCTTGCGTCATTCTCGTGCTTGTGCTCGTCGAGCTTGTTGTCGAAGAGACGCAAGTCGGTGGCAAGGTTGTCGATGCGGTCGCCCAAAGCAAGTTGTTCTTGATGCAAAGCTCGGTGTGCACCAAATAGTTGAGTCTTGGTGACGTAGGATGACATGTCTTCGTCTTGCTCCACGAAGAGTGGGTTGGTAGAAGTACTTGGCCTATCCATCATTTCAAACAAAGATATGTGAGTGGGAGACAAAGAAGAACCAATACCAAATGTACCTTGACCGAAGTTGAAAATGGATCAAAGATCGCTCCAATGTGTAGCAAGGAAATAGCACAATTGGTACCAATTCTTGTCGGTCCTCACACCTACACAAGTAAAAGCTTATGGTGGAGCTTGGTTAGGATAGTGGCACAATTTTTGATGTGAAAGTAAGCAAGATTCAATAATGTTGGGGAAGATTCGCGACTTGAAAATGTAACAAGTAGACCAATAGCAAGATATGGTACACGTAAACACAACACGCGGAAAGATAAATGGGGCCGTGCAACCAAGGGTGAGCCAAAATGTGGAATCCACGAAAATGCTCTTGTTGCACAACACTAGAGAGACGCTAGCACGATTGCACAATAGGCGGATACGAACTTGTGCACAACCTACGAAGCAAAAATGCAACGACTTCTATCCCAAGTATGCTCTATGTATGATGTTCCGGAGATATGATCCAAGATGATCGAGTATGACAATCTTAATGTTGTATGATGCTATGGTTCTTGCTTATAAGCTCTTTGCTTATCCTTCTCTTTTGCTTAAAAGCTTGTTTGGCTCTTTGTTGTTTGAGCTCTTTTCTCATGCGATGTTTCATGAACCAAAATAGCAATTGTGTATGCAATGACAACTTTGTGACGCAAGAGATGATTCCAAGTTATGCAACACGATGATAGTATGTATGCTATGGGATGTATGATCACTAATGTGCACAAGTCACGTTGCCGGCAATACGCAAAGGCTTGTCTCGATGGGTAAGCTACGCAAAAGTAAGGCTATGGGGTTATCAATGCAAATGCAAGAGAGTATGATGATATCTCAATACCAAGATGATACCAATGCAAAGTTGATACCACAAGGGTGTAGTCGTTCGTAGTAGTCCTTGGCGAAGATGAGCGGTGGTGATGTTGATGTCGAACCGTCCCTAGGTAGCCGAAACACGAAAGGAAACGGTGATCCACGACTCAAATTCTCAAAATCAAATGCGACAAAAAGTGTCGGAGTAGGTAGCGGTCAAATGGTGGTATGGTTGGGGTATGGGAAAGGTTTTAGGAGGGGTTTGCGGAAGTTAGGTGGTGGTGGTCGAAGTGGGTATGCGGAGGCGTAGGCGGCGGTGGACCAAAAACTGCAGGAATTGCAGTTTCGGCAGAGGAAGCAGAATGATCCGGGCCAGTAGCCGGATGATCCGGGCGGATCCGGGTGATCAGCCGGATGATCCGGGCGGGTCAATCTTGCTTGGGGATGGCTCGGGATGAACTCGAAAACGGCCACAAATTTGGGGATTTCGCGGATTTTGGAGGGATTTCGAGGTGGAGATGGTGGGGGAAGGCTAGATCCACTTGCAACACAACACGGATCAAAACCAACAAAACATCATCAAAACCAACAAATCACAAAAAAAATTGGGGCTATTTTTGTGGGGATTTTCGGATTAGGACGAAAAACAACAAAATCAAGCTAGAAAACACAACGGGGAGGCTCCGAAATCGTGATCAACGTGGCTCTTGATACCAAGATGATGTAGGGTAGAACCCTAGTGGCCCGATCTTTCACGAAAGGAGCGGATCCCTATGAGGAAGTCGATGAACACGAGGGGGAACACGAGGAAAACGCGGGGGGAATATGGGAGAAATCACTCAACAAACAAGAATAGATCACACATGCGCTAGATTGATGAACACAAAGGTAAGATACAAGATCCAAAGTCAACAACAGATGATACAAACGGTAACCGGTTCTTCTCCGTACAGGAGGTCTTGATGGGGCCACCCAAGAGGGGGTCTTGAATCCACGAGGATCTTCTCCGTAGAGGGGCCGCGGTCACTCTCGAAGAGACGATCCGGTATGGATGAGATAAAGCTATCCTCACATTTGAGCTACTACTTTGCTAACCCTAAAAATGGGGAGGAGGAGGTCTATTTATAGCCCAAGGGGCGAAGGGGTAAGTGAGGAGATGAAACGGGTACACGGGCCTCGGCCCAAAGTCACGCACGCAGGCGGTGGCCGGACGATCCGGGAGTTGGTCCGGATGATCCGGGCTTCGGGGGGTCCGGATGAACCGGGAGGCGTTCGGATGATCCGGAAGTGTTGGAGCAGCTGCGGGAGGGCCGGATGTCCGGGTCCTGGTCCGGACGCCCGGGTGTGGCCGGATGATCCGGGACTGGGTCCGGATGATCCGGCTTCGAGGGGGCCGATTCTGTTGATTCTGTTGGCTTCGGGTGCAATTAGCCGGATCGTCCGGGCCGGGGTCCGGATCATCTGGGCTGAGGCTGGATCGTCCGGACGGCGGTCCGGATTGTCCGGGCTTCTGCTGACTTAGCCCTTTTCCTTCTCCGTCTTCACGTCCATCTTCCTCTCCGGATTCTCCTTGCTCCTTGGCGTCTCCATGGCTAACTCCTTGATGCCTGAGTATACACAATGTCTCCGTTTGAGGTAGTAGCCATGTCTCATGGTCATCGAAGTGGAGTTGTGAGAGGAGAGATGTCACCTCAGTCTCGAGAGCTCTTGCACGTGATCGAGTCATGGGTCCATTAGGCACTTGATGAGACGAGGCAGGGGGGCGCTCCCTAGGGGTCCAAGTCTCCTGGATCTTATCTGATGAGCAAATCACGTTCCCGAAGGTTTCATTCCGTTTGGACTTCGTTTGATATTCCGTTTCTTCGAAACACTGAAATAGGCAAAAAAAACAGCAATTCTGGGCTGGGCCTCCGGTTAATAGGTTAGTCCCAAAAGTAATATAAAAGTGGAAAATAAAGCCCAATATGGTCCAAAACAGTAGATAATATAGCATGGAGCAATCAAAAATTATAGATACGTTGGAGACGTATCAGGCATCCCCAAACTTAATTCATGCTCGTCCTCAAGTAGGTAAATGATAAAAAAAGAATTTTTGATGCGGAGTGCTACTTGGCATAATTTCAATGTAATTCTTCTTAATTGTGGTATGAATTTTCAGATCCGAAAGATTCAAGACAAAAGTTCATATTGACATAAAAATAATAATACTTCAAGCATACTAACTAAGCAATTATGTCTTCTCAAAATAACATGGCCAAAGAAAGTTCATCCCTACAAAATCATATAGTTTAGTCATGCTCCATTTTCGTCACACAAGAATGCTCTCATCATGCACAACCCCGATGACAAGCCAAGCAATTGTTTCATACTTTAGTAATCTCAAACTTTATAAACCTTCTCGCAATACATGAGCGTGAGCCATGGATATAGCACTATGGGTGGAATAGAATATGATGATGGGGGTTATGTGGAGAAGACAAAAAAGGAGAAAGTCTCACATCAACGAGGCTAATCAATAGGCTATGGAGATGCCCATCGATTGATGTTAATGCAAGGAGTGGGGATTGCCATGCAACGGATGCACTAGAGCTATAAATGTATGAAAGCTAAACAAAAGAAACTAAGTGGGTGTGCATCCAACTTGCTTGCTCACGAAGACCTAGGGCACTTGAGGAGGCCCATTGTTGGAATATACAAGCCAAGTTCTATAATGAAAAATTCCCACTAGTATATCAAAGTGACAAAACAAGAGACTCTCTATCATGAAGATTATGGTGCTACTTTGAAGCACAAGTGTGAAAAAAAGGATAGTAGCATTGCCCCTTTTTATTTCTTTTTTTGGGCCTTCTTTTTTTTTCTTTGGCCTTTCTCCCTTTTTTGGGACAATGCTCTATTAAATGATGATCATCACACTTCTATTGATTTACAACTCAATGATTACAAATCGATACTAGAACAAAGTATGACTCTATATGAATGCCTCCAGCAGTGTACCGGGATATGCAATGAATCAAGAGTGACATGTATGAAATAATTATGAACGGTGGCTTTGCCACAAATACTACGTCAACTACATGATCATGCTAAGCAACATGACAATGATGAATGTGTCATGACAAACGGTATGGTGGAAAGTTGCATGGCAATATATCTCGGAATGGCTATGGAAATGCCATAATAGGTAGGTATGGTGGCTGTTTTGAGGAAGATATAAGGAGATTTATGTGTGAAAGAGCGTATCATATCACGGGGTTTGGATGCATCGGCGAAGTTTGCACCAACTCTCAATGTGAGAAAGGGCAATGCATGGTACCAAAGAGGCTAGCAATGATGGAAGGGTGAGAGTGCATATAATCCATGGACTCAACATTAGTCATAAAGAACTCACATACTTATTGCAAAAATCTACAGGCCATCAAAAACCAAGCACTACGGGCATGCTCCTAGGGGGATAGTTTGGTAGGAAAAGACCATCGCTCGTCCCCGACCGCCACTCATAAGGAGGACAATCAAAGAACACCTCATGTTTCAAATTTGTTACATAACGTTTACCATACGTGCATGCTACGGGACTTGCAAACTTCAGCACAAGAATTTCTCAAATTCACAACAACTCAACTAGCACGACTTTGATATTATCACCTCCATATCTCAAAACAATCATCAAGCATCAAACTTTTCTTAGTATTCAACACACTCAGAAGAAAGTTTTACAAATCTTGAATACCAAGTATATTATTATTATTAAGCAAATTACCATGCTATTAAGATTCTCAAAATAATCTAAGTGAAGCATGAGAGATCAATAGTTTCTATAAAACAAATCCACCACCGTGCTCTAAAAGATATAAGTGAAGTACTAGAGCAAAACTATATAGCTCAAAATATATAAGTGAAGCACATAAAGTATTCTAACAAATTCCAAATCATGTATGGCTCTCTCAAAAGGTGTGTATAGCAAGGATAATTGTGGTAAACTAAAAAGCAAAGACTCAAATCATACAAGACGCTCCAAGCAAAACACATATCATGTGGTGAATAAAAATATAGCTCCAAGTAAAGTTACCGATGGAAGTAGATTTAAAGAGGGATGCTTATGGGCATCCCCAAGCTTTAAATTTTTGGTGTCCTTAGATTATCTTGGGGGTGCCATGGGCATCCCCAAGCTTAGGCTCTTGCCACTCCTTGTTCCATAATCCATCAAAAGATTTCACCCAAAACTTGAAAACTTCACAACACAAAACTCAACAGAAATCTCGTGAGCTCCGTTAGCGAAAGAAAACAAAAGACCACTTCAAGGTACTGTAATGAACTCATTATTTATTTATATTGGTGTTAAACCTACTGTATTTCAACTTCTCTATGGTTTATAAACTATTTTACTAGCCATAGATTCATCAAAATAAGCAAACAACACACGAAAAACAGAATCTGTCAAAAACAGAACAGTCTGTAGTAATCTGTAACTAACGCACACTTCTGGAAATCCAAAAATTCAGCCAAAAAATTATGTCCTAGTCAATTTGTTTATTGATCAGCAGCAATTGGAAGCACTATTTTATCACGTTCTGGTGATTTTTAACAATTGTTTTCGTGAACAGAAAGTTTCTAGAAATTACAGCAAGATCAAATAACTATCATCCAAGAAGATCCTATAGGTTTAACTTGGCACAAACACTAATTAAAACATAAAAACACATCTAACCAGAGGCTAGATCAAATATTTATTCCTAAACAGAAGCAAAAGCAAAAAAAACTAAATATAACATTGGGTTGCCTCCCAACAAGCGCTATCGTTTAACGCCCCTAGCTAGGCATAAAAGCAAGGATAGATCTAGGTACTGCCATCTTTGGTTGGCAATTCTTCAATGAGGCATCTACCTTCCTTAGAAATTTCTTTCTTTCTAGTAATTATCAAACTTTTAAGCACAAGATCGAAAAATTCATTCGTATCAAATGGTTCCTTTATGATAGCAAAAAGATTGGGATGAATACTTATAGATTTAAGATCCCCAGTTTCCTTACTAGAGGATTCACCCTTATTTTTAGGAACATACACAAGCTTAGCAACTTTATTAGAAGGACTTGGAGTATTCTTAACAGAAGAGAAGGAGGTCCCCAAGTTGGTAATGATACCCTCAAGTTTATCGATTCTAGTGGAATCTTGATTTATTTTTTCATTAACTATGGGTTCCTTCTCCTACCTTAGAACCATATTGGGTAATTTGATTGTGGATCTTTTTATCTATATTTTCAATTAACTCAACGGCAGCAACTTTATTTTCAATAATTTCAAGTCTTTTGATACGGGGCTAACCCGGTGTAGGCCGATCTTTCACGTTTGGAGTGGGATCCCTCGAAGAACACGATGAACGCGGGGAAGAACGGAGAGAAATCACAAGGGGAAACACTCAAGAACAAGTCTAATCACACATCCACTAGACAATCAAACACACAAGATCCACAAGGTACATGAACAACAAAGGGAAAGATACAAGGTAAAGTTCATCTCCATGAGGAGGTCTTGAAGGGGTCCGCCCAGGAGGGGGTCTTGATGATATATCCCGCAGGATCTTCTCCTAGATGGAGGTCTTGGCCTCCAATGGAGTAGTGGTCTCTCTCTCTCAAGAGTAGAGGTAGGAGCAAAGCTCACCTAAGAATGAGCTATCATATTTGCTAACCCGAGAAAGGAGGTGGAGGTGGTCTATTTATAGTCTAAGCCACGAAGGGGTAAGTGGGAGAGGGATACAAGGCCAAAGGCCCGCGGCAGCGCACACAGGCGTCGGACGTCCGGAAGGGGTCGGACGTCCGGAAGCTCGGGACGGTCCGGACTTTCGGAAGTCTTCGGACGTCCGTAAATTCTGTTCTGTCGCCATAGCACCGGTCGTCCGGTCAGTGTCGGTCGTCCGTGCGCTGGGACTTGTCGGACGTCCGGCGTTCGTCGGTCGTCCGGCCGCTGGAGAGTGTCAGACGTCCGGTGGCCTCCGGTCGTCCGGCCGCTGGGGACTCCGCAGCTCCGTGATAGAGGCGAGGGTGTCCCGATCTTTCGATGAGATGATAACTATCGATTTGGTGGAGACGACTTTGACGATCCGACTACAAACGTGCACGACGTTGCGCCTTAGCAATCGCTAAACCAATCTCCTGAGGTTACTGACGATGCCGGAAGCACGATCAGCCTGACCACGAAGGTCTATTCCTGCACGCAATTGAAGAACAACTAAGAATAAGAGAATGCAATCTGAATATTGCGAATATATATGAAGTATTGATAAACTTGGGGATCCGTAAGCGGTCTTGGCCTGGTCGTTGGACACAAACGAAGTACACGAAGTTGCAATGGCTAACTTTTAACTAAACAAATCCCCAGGAAAAAGCTACTAGATGGATCTACTTATATAGGAGCAAGGGGTGGCGGCCAAGGAGGTGGGAGGACGTCCCAAGGCAGCCTAACACTAAACCTAGGTCGTACAAGGCCAATGGGCCCAAGTGGAGGTGACGTAACACCTTTGGACTTGTAGTTTGACTCTGATTCTGCTGCAGCATCAGATTGTTTCGTCCATAACTCAACGCTCCGGACGGATTTTAAGGTGATTCCAATTGGTTGGAAAATGCACGAAATCTATTTTCCAACAAAAAAAGAATCAACCAATTTGGAGTCGTATGAAAAAGTTATTAACGTTTTGAGTCAGGTATGTCTGTGCAGTCCGAATCTGAGTCCAGAACGTGAGAGTGTAAGTGCATCTAGTGCCCCTTAGTGATTTTGGTGTATTGAAGACTTATAGGTTAAGTAACTAATGCGTTTGTGAGTGTACACAGGTCTATAAGTCTATGAGGAGTTTGATATTTACAGAGAAAGTCGACCCTAAAATGAATTTCTTCAATCAAGAATTTGATATTCAAGACTTTCAAGACTTTGAAAGTGAAGAAATTGGTGTGACCTTGAAGACTTGGTATTCATATGAGGAACATGAAGCGTGAAGACTTTTGTTTTCGTAGTTTCATTTTTCTTTCTTGAGTCATAGGAAACATCGTCAGATCGTTAAAGGGGGTCGAGGAAATACTAAGGAAAAATTTCCATTTGATGCTCAACTCAAAATCCTACACCTACCAAACCCTTCAAGTGAAGCTTTTGAAATCTCATACAGCTCAGTCAATTTCTTCAAAGGATGAGACGAAGCTCTTCCGTCACCGAGGAATTTGTTCGACCGAGGAGTTAGGAATCCGCCATCGAATTGCCTACACAGATGAGGAACATGATAGCCCCGAGGAATTTGATGTTCAAAATTCGACCGCTGATGTCTGCGCGCCACTGTCCCAAATATCTTATCCACCTAACGGTCATATCATTGAAGGGCATTTATGTCTTATCATGTCGGGCTGCTCCCTAGGCTATAAATAGCCGCCTCTACAACCACTAGTTGGTTGGCTGCTCGAGAGAACTTGACACTTGTCATTTGAGAGCAACCCATCCTCCGAGGAATTTGAGTGAAAATCATCAAGTGAGGAAAACCCAAAAGTGAGGAAAATCCCAAAACCAAACCCCAACAAACCCAAAGTGATTGAGCATCATCAAGAAATTGATCCAGCGTGGATCCGACGCTTTTACCTTTGAAGACTGTGCTTCTTCCAGACGGTTAGGCGCCACGGTCTAGAGCATCCAAGAGGAATTGTGGATCGCCGAGTGACCAAGTATGTGAAGGTTTGGAAGTCGCTCAAGACTTACCACGAGTGATTGGACAAGGTCTGCGTGACCTTAGTTCAAGGAGAATACGGTGAGGACTTGGTGTCCTGAGCTACGTGCTCAATGGATCGGGTGTCCGGACTGCGTGTCCTCGAGTTTAAATACTCAGCCGCTCCAACCAGACGCATAACCGAGACAGCAGTTGGAACTGGTCTACCAAATCATTGTCTTCACCAACCTAATCGGTTCTATTTCCTCAACCCTTTCATTTCCTCATTATCGTGTTGAGTGTTTGTCATATCTGTGTTTGAAGACTTTGATCAAGACTTTCTCAATTTCCTCAGTTCAATTTCTTCACTGTTTGTCTTCATCTTGTGTTATCCTGTGATTACGCTTTCTCAGACTCTGTGATTGTCTTCATTTCATCATGATGACTATGCATGTAATCTGCTATGCTTACTTGAGTACTTATTCCGCTGCATGTATTTCTTCGCTAAGGAATTTCCTCACCAGCAAATTCCTCGATGAAGAATTTGTAAAATTCATAAAATCGCCTATTCACCCCCTCTAGTCGATATAACGACTTTCAATTGGTATCGAGCAAGGTACTCCCTTGTTACGTGTGATTTTGGTTTAACCACCGGAGTTTTAGTTATGTCGACCGCAGTATGATCAAGGTCTCAGCAGGGTGTCCTACCTTCGATGGGACGGACTACCCTCATCGAAGAACAAAATGCGAATGCATCTTGAAGCAATTGACAACGATCTACGGTACGTTGTGACAAAAGGTGTTTCCTCACCACACCCTCTCCGAATGATGCTGATGTGAAGAGATTCAAGCAACTCGATTCTCAAGCGAAGAATATCATATGTGGCCATCCGAGCAAAGGTCAATATGGAAGAGTGAGTGCTTTGGAATCTGCCAAACTCATCCGGGACAGGCTGTCCAAAGTAAATGAAGGTGTTTCAACTCAGCGTGACTCTCGAGTTGATGTTCTTCGAATCTCTTCAACCGCTTCAAAAGACTCGACAACGAAAATGTTCAACAAACCTTCGATCGCCTCACCGACATCTCAAATGAGCTTCAAGCACTGGTGCCACCGACATCACCGACCATGAGGTGGTGAATAAATTGCTAAGATCGCTTGATTCCTCATTTGACACTGCACCGATGATACAAGAACGAGCTGACTACAAGTCTCTTGATCCTGCCGATATCCTCGAAGGCTAAATACTCACGAAGTTCCACTTGTCAAAAGAGAGATCTCTATGGTTACGGCTATGGAAAAACACGTGCCTCAAGGCCAAGGCTGAATCTGAATCGAGAGTGAAGAATCTGTAGTAGCCTTGGAGATCCCAAGAATTTGGCCAGAGCTAGCACTGCTCGTGAAGAAATTCCAGAAATTCACAAGACGTGGTCGCTTTGGAAAATCCTCAAGAAGCAAGTGATTCCTCATCTAGTGACTATAAAGGAAGACTTTGCCACAAATGCAAGAAACCTGGTCACTATATCCAAGATTGTCCTCGATGGGAAAAGGAATTAAGAAAGAAGAAACACAAGGATTACAGTTACGATGACGTGAAGAAGAAGAAGAAATCATCAAAATCTTCATCATCAAAATCCTCAAAACCTTCTTCTCACAAGAAGAGCAGCTCCAAAAAGGCTCGGGCATTCATTGGCAAGGAAATGGACTCGAAGCTGAATCGAGGAAAATGAGGAAGAGGAGGAGTCTCAAGAATCCGAATCTGGTGTGGCTAGTCGGCTCTTGCTATCGCTTATGTTAGCAAGTCCATCTTCAACATCAAGAAACTGACTCACCGACAAACCTGATGAGGAAAATGATGACTACGCCCCACCTATTGCTTCATGGCAAAAGTGCCAAGGTACTCAATTTCACCTCCTCTGAATCTAGTGAAAATGAATCGATGAGGATCTCAAGCCCAGCTACTCTAAACTTGCTAAGATTGCTATAAAACAACAAAGGGCTTTTGAAAAGGTTCAAAACATGCTAGATAAGAGTGATGATATGTTAGGTGAAGAAATGGATCGCACTCAAGCCCCGATGAAAATCTTCAGAGAGTTCATCTAGATTTGACAACCTTCAAGGTCATCATAACACTCTCTTATCGATCATGAGAAACTTTCTTATGAATTTCTTCAAAGAAAGCAAGATCTTGAGAAGCTAAGAGCGAGTTATGAAGATCTTCGAAGGAGCGCGATTCATTACTTGCTCAACAAATCAGCGCTTCTCAAGAAGAATTTGTTCCTCCATGCTTAAAGTGCATTGAACGTGAATCGCTAATTCTTCACCTGAATGTTCAAATGCTTCAACTGTTATAAATTCTTCACCTGCCTCTACTATCACTAATTCCTCATCCGAGGACATTGCTAGTATCACCGACGATGCAGATGAAGGAATTGTACATGACAGCATGTACAAAAGCCTCAAAGGGCATCGACTCTTTGTGATGTGCTTAAAAGCAGATCCTCAACAGAAACCCTAGGAAAGAGGGTATTGCCTTTGAGAGGAAACTCAATGTCGATGGAGCGATCGAAGCCCGAGCAAGATCCCAAAACCTCATGGGTTGCTGCAAAGGGACCTCCAGATTGATCCATCTACCTTATCTGGTTTTACATGTGAATTTCCTCATTCGATGATGAGTCATTTGACTCAACTATAAATTGTTCAAAAATCAGAATGGTGAAGTATTTGCTAGATATGTTGGCACTAATCGCAGAACGGTTCCCTATGAAGAAAATCTGGGTTCCCAAGAAATGTCTTGAAAGTCTTGGTGAATGTCCTCATGACACCACCGTGAAGAAAAGGAACCCCAGATCAAATTCTTCATATGGACAAAATTCTTCATATGGATCCAAGTCCTCATACGGACCAAATTCCTCACGTGGATCAAATTCCTCAAAAGGATCAAAGTCCTCATATGATTATCATCGTGCTAATAACTCTGTTTCGCAGGTAGAGCTAAGGGCTATGAATATGTGCATTATTCTTCAAACCAATATGTTCATAAGTCCTCAAGAATTTCTCTGCTTATTCATATGCTTACCCTAACCCCTCTTATGTGAAACGAAATGGTTTGGCCTCTATGCCACCATTCTCATATGGTGCTCGCAGAATGATGAACTCTTTGCCACCCCTTCGATGTGGGTGGTGAAGAAAAGAACTAATCTCTTCTCAGAGGTCAGGTCTCCGGGCGTGCCTTAACGTCTCAAGAATTTGTTGGGGCCCGACAAAATGCTCGAAAGGACGCAGCTAATCATGATGAAATGAACTTTCATTTCACACGCCCTCATACCGCTTATCTGAATATCGATCGATGAAATTCATCGATGAACTTGATATCATATTCTTCACCGATGAAGTATATGAGATCGTAAGTTGTACTAATTCATCTGCAGGATGATCAACCCAAAGCCACCGAGTGGGTTCTCGATAGTGGATGTACAAATCACATGATTGGTGACAAGAATCTATTGATGGATGCTCCTTATCACCTTCACATCTGAAGCATATCATCTTTGCCGACAAAGGCAAAAGTCGTATTGGGACTTGGTAAGGTTGCTATCTCTAAGGACATGCACATGGACAAAGTCATGCTTGTTGAGTCTTTAGGATATAACCTCATGTCAGCCTCAATGCTTTGTGATCTTGATATGGTTGTTATCTTTGGCAAGTATCGTTGTGTTGTGATTATGGAAGTCGACAATTCCAAAGTCTTCAAGGCTTTAGGAGAGGAGACTTGTATATTGTTGACTTTCTACTGGGACCACAACCAGCCGTGTGCCTACTTGCAAAAGCTTCGAAGGCTGGCTATGGCATCGACGACTTGGTCACGCAGGCATGAGGAATTTGCACACGCCATGCGAAGAAGAAGCATGTCATTGGCATTGAGAATGTCAAATTCCTCAAGGATCACCTATGCGAGCCTGTGAAGCTGGAAAATGACCAAGGACAAGCATCCAAATAAGACTATCATGACCACTACTCGTCCCTTGAATTGCTTCACATGGACCTCTTTGGTCCCAATCATTACTCATTTGTCACTAATGATGCATCTCTTTATGGCTTTGTTATTGTTGATGATTACTCTCGTTACACATGGGTACACATTGTTACTTACAAAAATCAAGTGCAGGAAATCTTCAAACGATTTTCCTCGAGGGCTTCAACCAACTTTGGTGTGAAGATCAAGCACATCGAAGTGACAATGGAACTGAGTTCAAGAATTCGGTCTTGATGATTATCTTGATGAACTTGGTATTACTCATGAGTTATCCGCTCCCTATACTCCTCGGCAAAATGGCGTCGTGGAGCGCAAGAACAGAACTCTTGTGGAGATGGCTCGACTATGCTTGATGAATACAAAACGCCTAGTCGCTTCGGATTGAAGCAATTGACACTGCGTGCCACATCATCAACAGAGTATATCTTCACAAATTCTTCAAAAGACTGCCTATGAACTCCTCACGACAAGAAACCCAATGTAAGTTATTTCAAAGTCTTCGTGCTAAATGCTGGATTAGAGATCCTCACCACACCTCTAAATTTGCACCAAAGCACATGAAGGTTTTATGCTTGGTTACGGAAAGGACTCGCACACCTACTGAGTCTTCAACATCACTCTTCACAAGATTGTTGACATTTGTAGATGTGCGGTTCGATGAAACTAATGGCTCGCAAAGAGAGCACCTACCTTCGTGTTAGACGAACCAGCACCGAGGATTCTATCAGGTTCAAGGCAACCGAGGATGTCATTCCCATCAAGAAACTGCTGAAGAATTCATTTCAGACTGAAGAACGCCGAGTGATGCACTCAAGATAATGTCAAGAAAATGGTGCCGAGGAAAATGATCAAATTCCTCAAGACAACCAGCTCATCCTCGCGTTGCAAAAGAAGTGCAAGTTGACAAGATCATCGATGACATTGAAGCGCCAGTCCTCTCACTCGCTCAAAAGCTTCACACTTATCTAACTTTTGTGGGCACTATGCTTTTGTCTCTATCACAGAGCCCACTAAGGTAGATGAAGCATTTCGAGCCGGAGTGGATTCAGGCCATGCAAGAAGAATTACATCGATTCGAGCTCAACAACGTCAGGGAACTGGTCAAACGTCCAGATCCTCGCAAGCATAATATCATTGGCACAAAGTGGATCTACCGCAACAAACAAGATGAAAATGGTCTTGTGGTGAGGAATAAGGCACGACTAGTAGCTCAAGGCTACACGCAGTTGAAGGAATTGATTTCGATGAAACTTTTGCACTGTCGCTAGACTTGAGTCTATTCGATATTACTCGCCTATGCTAACCATCACAATATCACTTTATATCAAATGGATGTGAAAAGTGCATTCCTCAATGGTAAGCTTGAGGAAGAAGTATATGTTGCTCAACCCCTGTGTTTTGAAGATCCAAAGAACCCCGACAAAGTCTTCAGACTTAATAAGGCCCTCTATGGCCTCAAGCAAGCCCCTCAGGCGTGGTATGATACATTGAAGGAATTCTTCGTGAAGAATGGCTTCACACCCGTTCACTCGACCCTACTCTCTTTACTAAATCTTATGATGGTGAACTGTTTGTGTGCCAAATATATGTTGATGATATTATCTTTGGCTGTCTCGACCAACGTTATAGTGATGAATTTGCCTATATGATGAGTGAAGAATATCAAATGTCTATGATGGGAGAGTTGAAATTCTTCTTAGGTCTTCAAATTAATCAACAACACAATGGCATATTCATATCTCAGAGAAATACCTCAAAGATGTCCTCAAGAAATTCGCATGCAAGATTGCAAAGGCGTCAAAATTCCTATGCCCACAAATGGCCATCTATGCATCGATGAAAATGGTATTGACTTGATCACAAGGTATACCGCCCATGATTGGTTCTTTATTGTACTTATGTGCATCTAGGCCAGATATAATGCTTAGTGTTTGCATGTGTGCCCGATTTCAAGCTACACCGAAGGAATCACACCATAAGGCTGTGAAGCATATTCTTCGATATCTAGCTCACACACCAACACTAGGATTATGGTACCCCAAGGGCTCTACTTTTGATCTCATTGGATATTACGACTCGACTATGCTGGTGATCGTGTGGACCGCAAGTCAACATCTGGTACTTGTCATTTCCTCGGACGATCTTTGGTCTGTTGGTCCTCGAAGAAACAAAACTGCGTATCACTGTCCACTGCAGAAGCTGAATACATTGCTGCTGGCTCGTGTTGTGCTCAATTACTATGGATGAAGCAAACCTCAAGGACTACGGCATCAACGTGAAGAATGTGCCTCTCATCGTGACAATGAGAGTGCCATCAAGATTGCTCACAACCCAGTTCAGCACTCAAGACAAAGCACATTCAAATTCGCCATCATTTTCTTCGTGATCATGTGTTGAAGGCGACATCTCCATCGAGCACGTGAAGACCAAGAACAACTAGCTGATATCTTCACTAAGCCCTTGGATGAGAAGAGATTTAGCAAGTTGCGGTGTGAGCTAAATATCTTAGAATCTTGAATGTTCTTTGAAAAGGCACACATCCTAACACTTATGCAAAATTGATGACTTAGATGTGCAACACATGAAGAAACGTTTTCTTCAATCAATGAAGAATAACACTCTAAGTGTGAAGAAATTAATGAAGAATTTGATTCTCGTAACCCACGACAATTGTACGCTGTGTCTGAAATCATCATTCTTATCTGGTGGGACACGCCACCACCAAAGTTGAAAATCTTCAATTTGAGTTTTCCTCGCTTTTGAAATTCTTCGCTTTTTGAAATTCTTCAGTTTTCAAATTCTTCAGTTTTTCAAATTCTTCAACTTTGCAAAATTTTCACTGTTTCGTCGTCTTTCTTCATTGGCTATATATATATATATGGATTTATGTCCTCTACAAGATTCACTTATGGCTATTTCTTCAAGTCGTTTTTTACGCTAAGTGAATGTGATCGGACCCTTTCCCTCTATGCTATACTCAACCCAATCCATTCACAAATTCTTCATGTGCGTTCTACTTTGAAACTCGCTCAAATTCTTCTTTGTGTCCTTAACAGTGAAGAAATTGCGAACGGAACTTTAAAACGAAACTTATCCAAACTTTCGCTTTTACCGCTCAAACCGCTCCGCATCCCACGATGCATTATTATATCCACCCACGATCGCACACGATCTCCACTACACAAGACGTGGGTGACACATGTCGTGAGAAGGAAGCGGTCAGGCACGTTCGTCCTAAATCTTGGACGAGCCGCTTTTCACCGTGGCTATAAATACCCTCTCTCCCTTCCTCACTCTTTTACTCCGCCGATCGCTCTCCCGCCGAGCTCCTCAAAACCCTAGCGCGCCGCTACTCCATCGTCGCCGGTGAGGAAAAGCTTCACCGCCTTGACCTCTTCGCCGACGTACTCGCGCCGACGTGGAATTTCTTCACTCCGCCGTCGCCGTAGCTGATTTCCTCTGCCAAGTTAGGGCGGAGAAGATCTGAACATTTAACCTCTCAACTGTTCATCTCAGTTCGTCGTGTTCTTCACTTCGGGTAAATTAAAAGTTACTTTTATTACTCGCTTTGATTCTCAAATCTTCTTAAAATTCTTCAAAGGTGTTTATTTCAAATTCCTCACACATATGAACACCTCAAATCTCTTGACTCATTTCTCTAAGCAATGATTTTCTTCAAGATTCCTCAATTGTGTGGATCTTCGATCTATACAACTCTGGAACCTAAGATAAAGAACGCTTATTGAAATTCTTCAAGGCTCATCTGGTCAAAATCCTCAAACTTGTTCTTTTGAAAACCCTCCGAGAACGATATGACCTCTTCAAATTCCTCGCACCTATACTCTGTTCACAGGTACAAATGTCTCCGCTGAATCCCTAGGTTCTCATCAACTTAACTCATTTGCAGCGTTCCTCGAAGAAAACTGCACACTTCTTCAGAGAACTCAATTGTTCAATTTCCTCACCAAGAAAATGGCAGATGGTAAGAAGCCCGAGAAGGAGGAAAGAAACCGAGGTCATGACAAGATTCAAATCCCTGAGGAAATATATGCTGACTATTGCACACCAGATGAGGAAAGCAAAAATCAACGCAAGGTGCGCATTCAGAAAATTGAACGGAGATGGGCACGGGAATGGAAGGAATACCGATATGTAACACCTAAGTACATGAAGAAATTCGCGTTAAATCCTCCATGCCCAAGAGCTCCTTTGGCACCAGGCCAAATAGCTGATCCCACTAGCGTCAAACGCGGTGAGGACTTTCCTGATGAATGGGCTAAACGCCAAGCAAAGTTGGCTAAGCAAGCCAAGGAAGCGGTGAAGAAATTCAATGAGGATTCTGCCGCTGCTGCTGCCACTGAGGTCTCGGTCAAACCGAGGAAATCGATGCAAAAGAAGTCTGCTAATAAGCCAAGTGCTTCATCATCTGCGCCCTCACGGCCAAGTTCCTCAGCAGCTTTCTCCAGCAAATTCTCAAGAGCAAATTCTCACACCGCCATCGCTCCATCAAAGTCCTCAATCGCTCCGTCCAAACCTTCGCCTGTGCACCTGCCACTTGTCAAAGGACTGCTGGTTTCTCAATTGCCTCACATCTCTCGCAAGTTCCTCGGCTGCCCCCAATTCTTCATCCGCCCGACTCTGTTGAAGACAAAAGCAACAGATGGACGTGGTCCTCGGCCTAGCCCAAGGAAGAAACAGCTTGTAGTCCACGTGCCATCTGATGATGAGGCATCTGATGAAGAACTTGAAGAAATCATCAGAGATCGCCAAGTTAGAGCCGCAAGAGCCAAGGGAACGTCTGTGCCACTGCTTTTGGACCCGAAGAAAGTCCTCGACTTCATCGACCTCTAGCACAATGATCCCAATACCCCTCTGCCTGATCTTCCTTTGACACCTGGTCAAAGTCATATGTTGACCCACTTCATCGCTGAAGAAAAATGGAAGTTCGAGAAGGCGAGGGAAATCAAGAAGGCTCAATACAGGAAGGAAAGGTTCCTGAAGAAAAATGTTGTCAAGATGACACCTGAGGAACTCCTTCAAATCCAAACTGAAATTCAGAACCTCAGCAAGGACTTTGACACATACTATGCTGATTGGCAAGTTGTCAAGACCAGATTCGTCGATCTGACGAAGAAACTCACAAGTGTTGCTGCACCTGTGCAACATGAAAATCCTCAGGCTGAAGCCTCTGCTCAGCCAAATGAAGAAAATGCCAGCAACGCTGAAGCTCAGCCTGCTGAAGAAAATGCTGATTCCAGGGCTGATGAAGAAATTCCAGCCGCTGAAGAAACTGCCAGGGCACCCACTAGTGGTGCGCCTGAAGAAATACTCAAGTCAGGCAAGCTGCATCGCGCTACCAAGAAATACTCAAGTCAGTCAAGCAACTGCATCGATTACCAAGAAATTGCTCAAGACAGGGAACCGCTTGATTGCTCTCAAGAAACTGCACAAAATTCCTCAGCTCCTCCTGCGCCAACTCCAGCTCCAATTCTTCCATCTGCTTCTGATGTGAAGAAAACCAAGGCTGCGGAACGAGCTGCTGTGAAGAAAAGGAAAGCATCAGCTGCGTCAGATTCTTCGGCTGCGAAGAAAATGAAGCCTATGACCAGCTCTGTTGAGAACCCAATTGATGCTATTCCAATTTCCTCCATACCATCAAAGGAAGTAGTTCCTTTTGGAGAAGAATATGAAATTCCAACCGGATCTGATGAAGAACATCAATCTCCTGCTTCGTCAGAGAAAATTGATGAAGAAATTGAAGTGGAAGCAATCCCTTCAACCCCAGTCATTCCCTCATCAGACCATGAAATTCCTCAAGCTGGTACTGAGGAAAATGAAAATGAAGATGTGGATATTGGATGCACCACTCCAGTGATCAATGATGACTTTTGGGAAAGTCAGCATCCCAATACTCCTCTCTTCACCCCGCTTCAACAAGTTCCTCACTCCCCGCATGCATGTCCAGATAGACTCAAGAAAATCAACCCATCGGTTACGTGCATGAAGAAATTCCAGCCACTAGCGCCGATGAAACTGCTGCTGCTGCTGAAAATCCTCGATGCACATGTTGAGGACCAAGAAATTCCTCAAGTCAAGAACCTGAACTTACGATTCCCGAGGTGGTGATGCAACTCATCGACACCCTCTCGCCCAAGCAGAAGAATCCGTTCTCGACCAAGCAAAAGTTCAAGGCTGAAGATTTCTTTCTTGAGCACGTGTTCTTCATCGAATATAATCCTTATGATTCTGCTCGGATTAGGAAGAGGCGCTCGGACTGCCGGTCAAGCCAACTTCTATTCCTCGGTGCTTTTCAACAAGGACAAAATCTTCGATCATGCCCATATTCCTCATGTGGATATGGAGTCGCTGCCGAGCTTTGAGCCCGCCCTAAGTGTTCTTCACGACGCAGGTCTTCTAAACTTCGACCGATATTTGTGATTGGAACGAAGAGCTAATTCTTGATTCTATGCAACCCTGCACATCACCGGAGATGCTGAAGATGTAACTTGATGGGTCTTGGATTGGATGACCGAAAACACCCACTACAAGGCACCAGCAAGTGAATTGCTTCGTGCCCTACCACTTAGTCCTCCGCTTGATGGTGCACGTCGCATCTATGAAGAAAAGGAACTTTCAAATCACTATATGCAAGTGCTGATGAAGCCATTGAAGCCAAGGCAGGCACCAAGAACCAAATTCCTCGTCAAGGAATTATTATATGTGCCTCGAACAGTCTATCGGATTTTGACGAAGACTATGAGTCCTATCAAGGGCCACGACTCGAATGATGAAGAAGTCGTTGGCATCATGAAGAATATGCTGTTCAACATCATCCATGGCGTTCCCGTCAATTTCCATGATTTCTTCATGAGGACTCTGGCCAACATTGCCATGTCACCTTTTGAGCTAAAGCCTTACGCGCCTTGGATTATGAGATTCATCAGGTCAAGATCTTCACTGAATTATAAGGCTGACACTTTGAACCACTGCAGCTACCTGCCCCCGATTGAAGTCCTCAAACGGCCAATTGCCTCAGCTGATGAAAAGGGAAAGGCCGCTGCTGTGATGAAGGCATTCGTCCATTGGATGGACAGTTTCGCAAAGCAGCATCCTACTCCACCAATGATGACTCGCCACACATGACTCAAAGACAAATACCTCAGTTAAGCATAGTCCTCAAGCTACTACACCCAGGGTGATGACTGATCGTGAGTTACTCCTCAGTCTTCATCAGAAGGTTGATCGCAATCATAAGTGGGTCAAACGTCAGTTTGGAACTCTTCTTTACAATCTGACCTCAACTCACAATGCAGTGAAGAAAAACCACTACTATCTTCATGAAACCTTCAAGCGCACCTGGGCTGTTCTTTCACATGTCTACAATGAAGAAGAACTGAAATCAATGGGACTCAAGGAAGAATTTGACTGGTCTGCACCTCCTCTGAAGAAATTCAAGAAGGTCAAAGTTCCTTCCTTGGTGGCCAGCTCCTATTCTTCATCTCGACATCGATGAAAATGAAGATTTGGAAGACACTGCTGCTGGTCCTACTTCAACGAACAACCCGACAATCTTTGGCGCTCCGTCTTCAACTTGAAATTCTTCAAGAGCGTTAGTCCTCAGTTTCGATCCTTTTGGTCATTCGATGACAAAGGGGGAGAAATTTGAGTTAGTCTTCAAGCGGGTCTCGTTTTCTCTATATACAGTATTTTATTAAGTTACAACTCTCGTTCTTCCGAAACCTTTTATTGGATCGAGTTGTAATCTTAAACCCGATGGTGCTTTGATACTTTTGATGCATTATGCTTTTGCTCTATGCTCTGATTACAGTAGTGTTGATATGCGTTGATCCTTGTTATGCTCTGATCCTCATGAGCTCGGTGAAAATCTTCAAATCGATTTGGGATCTGATACTCATGAAAAGTTTCAAATTCCTCATACGCATTGGGCTCTGATACTCTTTATGCATTATTTTGCATGCTCTGCATATCATCAAGCACCATATTTCATCATGCATTTCAAATTCCTCACATTATATGTCAAATGCGTGTATGAATTACAAGATATAGGGGGAGATCTCCATGATTCAATTCTTCAAATGTGCATTGCCTCAAAAGCAAATTCCTCACTATGCACATCTTCAGGGGGAGTTCTTCTATATCTTGCAATCAAAATCCTCATTATCAGTGTTTACACTTCATATATTTATCCCCGTTGAAAACTTAACCTATGTTGTCATCAATCACCCAAAAGGGGGAGACTGTAAGTGCATCTAGTGCCCCTTAGTGATTTTGGTGTATTGAAGACTTATAGGTTAAGTAACTAATGCGTTTGTGAGTGTACACAGGTCTATAAGTCTATGAGGAGTTTGATATTTATAGAGAAAGTCGACCCTAAAATGAATTTCTTCAATCAAGAATTTGATATTCTGAAGACATTCTGAAGACTTTGAAAGTGAAGAAATTGGTGTGACCTTGAAGACTTGGTATTCATATGAGGAACATGAAGCGTGAAGACTTTTTTTTCCGTAGTTTCATTTTCTCTTTCTTGAGTCATAGGAAACACCGTGATCGTTAAAGGGGTCGAGGAAATACTAAGGAAAAATTTCCATTTGATGCTCAACTCAAAATCCTACACCTACCAAACCCTTCAAGTGAAGCTTTTGAAATCTCATACAGCTCATCAATTTCTTGATGATGAGACGAAGCTCTTACAGTCCTTGAGAATTTGTTCTGATCGAGGAGTTAGGAATCCATGGTCTGAATTGCCTACAGTGAGGAACATGATAGCCCCGAGGAATTTGATGTTCAAAATTCCGACCGTTCTTTGTCTTCTTGCGCCACCTGTCCCAAATATCTTATCCACCTAACGGTCATATCATTGAAGGGCATTTATGTCTTATCATGTCGGGCTGCTCCTAGGCTATAAATAGCCGCCCCTACAACCACTAGTTGGTTGGCTGCTCCGAGAGAACTTGACACTTGTCATTTGAGAGCAACCCATCCTCCGAGGAATTTGAGTGAAAATCATCAAGTGAGGAAAAACCCAAAAGTGAGGAAAATCCGAAAAACCAAACCCCCAACAAACCCAAAGTGATTGAGCATCACTGAAGAAATTGATCCCGCGTGGATCCGACGCTTTTTACCTTTGAAGACTGTGCTTCTTCCAGACGGTTAGGCGTCACGGTCTAGAGCATCCAAGAGGAATTGTGGATCGCCGAGTGACCAAGTATGTGAAGGTTTGGAAGTCGCCTGAAGACTTACCACGAGTGATTCGACGAGGTCTGCGTGACCTTAGTTCAAGGAGAATACGGTGAGGACTTGGTGTCTGAGCTGCGTGCTCGGTGATCGGGTGTCCGGACTGCGTGTCCTCGAGTTTAAATACTCAGCCGCTCCAACCAGACGTATAACCGAGACAGCAGTTGGAACTGGTCTACCAAATCATTGTCTTCACCAACCAGACTGGTTCTATTTCCTCAACCCTTTCATTTCCTCATTCTTGTGTTGAGTGTTTGTCATATCTGTGTTTGAAGACTTTGATCAAGACTTTCTCAATTTCCTCGTTCAATTTCTTGATCTGTTTGTCTTCATCTTGTGTTATCCTGTGATTACGCTTTCGTACTCTGTGATTGTCTTCATTTCATCATGATGACTATGCATGTAATCTGCTATGCTTACTTCTGAGTACTTATTCTGCTGCATGTATTTCTTCGCTAAGGAATTTCCTCACCAGCAAATTCCTCAGTGAAGAATTTGTAAAATTCATAAAAATCGCCTATTCACCCCCCCTCTAGTCGATATAACGCACTTTCAGAGAGACTTGGACTCTATCTTCTCTTGGGCCAAAAGTGACGTGAGATAACTTTTTGAACAGCAGGTAAACATCTCTTTCTCCCTTATCTTCATATGTGGATTGTACAAATGTCCCATACACCTGCAATTAAACATGGCACAAAAGTTTGTGAAGTATTTTTGTCCTGGATGACATAAATAAATTATTGCATAGTTTGCATTAGAAATCACCTCACAAATATACATGTATGCAATATTTTTGGTCGTATCCAAGGTAATCATGTCCTCATCATCCTCCCCTTCTTGAAAACAAAGCCGTCCTCGGCGTTGCTTAGTCTGAAATATGGCTAACAAAAGAGACAAGGTGTACATGTTGTATATGTATATGTCATCCATTTTTACTTCCCTTGATTTTTGCACATATGACACATGAATAGATGAGTAACTTGCATAGTTCATAAAATCTAAAGCCAAAACATTATCACAAGAAGTAGAAGGCATGAAAATATTACAACTTAGTTTGCACATATAAGTGAAGCTCCTATTCATTTCAAAAGATTGACAATGTTCATCATTAAACCATCCCAACATTGGTGAATAAACCTTACTTGCATCAAGTTTACATGCTACAACATGCTTAAATAAGCAAACATGCAATAAGTCATTCGATCTGTAATCATCACCAAGATTAGAGGTCATATCAAAATGATTAAACATTGATTCTTTTGCATCAATAGTTAATTCAATGGGTGCACTCAAAATTATTGGTATTTCAGTTGTTTGATCACATGACGCATTCATGATAGTATCAAGATTCTCTAAAATAGGTGATGTGCTCAAATCACGATTAACTCAACACATGATGCATTCAAGTTAACTACGGATGCATCATTCTCATGTGAAGTTATATCATTAATACCTTCTTTGTTACCTTGTCGCAAAGACGTAGCTGATGTAGGTACGGGCCTTGATAATGCACCATACACTTGAGATGATGCCGCTCACAATCTGGGTGGGGCTGCTCTAGTAGGTGCAACGGTGGAGGAACCAACTGACGATGGTGAGCATGAACTGGAATAGTAGTTGTTGTAGTCACCCAATGCATCCTCCTGTAGCTGTCTCTCAAAGGTACAAGCGCGAACATACATACCAATAATGGAACGAGGAATATAGTGAAATCTTGCACGGATATCATGGTTCAAACCACCAAAAAATCTATTCATTGTATCATCCTCGATTCTTCTATGTCACAATGATGCATATAAGATTTGAACTCTTTGTAGTAAGCATGAACAGTGTTCTTGCCTTGCTTTAATTGTTCAAATTTATGAAGCAATTCACGACGATAGTAAGGAGGAAAAAATTGTTGTCTCATTACAGCTTTCAAAACTTTCCAAGTTGTGGGTTGGTTATCAATGTTTTTCTTACAATGTACACTCCACCAAACAGAAGCAAAACCAGTAAATGCTCTAGTGGTAGCTCGTACTCTCTCAAGTTCAGAAAAATCATGGTGACTAAAAACTTCTTCTAATTCAAGCTCCCAAGCTAGATAAATAGCAGGATTAAATCTACCCTCAAATGATGGTAAAGACATACCCTGACCATATGCTTGTGTGTGTTGTCCCAACTCTCGTGATGATGAAGATGTGTCCGTCGTCCAAGAACTTCTATCTCCGGCGAGGGTTGGGACTACAAACGTGCATGACGTTGCGCCTTAGCAATCACTAAACCAATCTCCTGAGGTTACTGACGATGCCGGAAGCACGATCAGCCTGACCACGAAGGTCTATTCCTGCAAGCAATCGAAGAACAAGCAAGAATATGATAAAGTAATCTGAATATTGCGAATACATATGAAGTATTGATAATGGTGGGGATCCGTAAGCGGCCTTGGTCTGGTCGTTGGACACAAACGAAGTACACGAAGTTGCAATGGCTACTTTTAACTAAACAAATCCCCCGGAAAAAGCTACTAGATGGATCTACTTATATAGGAGCAAGGGGTGGCGGCCAAGGAGGTGGGAGGACGTCCCAAGGCAGCCTAACACTAACCCTAGGTCGTACAAGGCCAATGGGCCCAAGTGGAGGTGACGTAACACCTTTGGACTTGTAGTTTGACTCTGATTCTGCTGCAGCATCAGATTGTTTCGTCCATAACTCAACGCTCCGACGGATTTTAAGGTGATTCCAATTGGGTTGGAAAATGCACGAAATCTATTTTCCAACAAAAAAAGAATCAACCAATTTGGAGTCCGTATGAAAAAGTTATTAACGTTTTGAGTCAGGTATGTCTGTGCAGTCCGAATCTGAGTCCAGAACGTGAGAGACTTGGACTCTATCTTCTCTTGGGCCAAAAGTGACGTGAGATAACTTTTTGAACAGCAGGTAAACATCTTTCTCCCTTATCTTCATATGTGGATTGTACAAATGTTCCATACACCTGCAATTAAACATGGCACAAAAGTTTGTGAAGTCTTTTTGTCCTGGATGACATAAATAAATTATTGCATAGTTTGCATTAGAAATCACCTCACAAATATACATGTATGCAATATTTTTGGTCGTATCCAAGGTAATCATGTCCTCATCACTCCGTATTTTTCCGTCTTCTCTTCCAGGCTTCCCTCGCGGATGGTGTAGGTGTTCCTTGGCGCTTGCACTCCTCCTCGTCGTCCGTGAAGCTCCGGCAATATCTATGCATGCACACGAGTGGAGTGTCAAGTGAACACGTGTAAAGGAGAAGATTCACCTTTATGTATGAGAAGTAGAGGTCGCACGTGTCACTTGCCAAACGGACTCTTGACATGGTGATGACCGTAGGATGCTCCGCAACATCCCCTCCCCCTTGGAAAAGATCCGACCTCGGATCGAAACCCAAATCACCATGGGAAAGAGATGGGCGTTGCCGTGTCGGGCGGTCGATCACCAAGCACTCATCATCTTGAAGCTCGAAATGGGCACTCTCCAATGTCGCACCGTCTTGTGATTCCTTCAAAAGGAGCAAATAGAACAAACACTTGGAAAAACAAATGTGGTTAGCGTTAGTGCAAAACCAAGCATTCAATTGGTGATTCACCAAACAAGTGTTGTCATCAAGCATAGCATAGGGTGTGACAAAGGATTGTGACATGGCATGTAAGCATATGAGTTGAGCAAAATCAAGGTCATCATGGAAACAAGCATGTAAACGTGAGGTAGTGATGCAAATATGTGTGACAAGAGAATAAGCATCTACCTAAAGATCATAGCAAGCATTCATAAATTGCTCAATGAAAGGTCTATGGTAGGCATAGGAATCATTCACAACACCAAGTAAAATGAAGTGTCTAAACACATGGGTCAAGTGCAAGACAATCCAAACATAATGTGCATGTGGTGTAGTGAATATCATGTGGCACTCAACACAATGGAAAGAGCAATTGTTCATCATGTGTGAGGCAATCAAGTCAAGCATGTAGCAATCAATGGGACATGGCATATGTGAAGAAATGGCATTGGTGCAACCAAACATGTGATAGGAGCAAGTATGAATCATGGTTGATGCAACACAAGCAAGCATATCAATCATGTCGTGCAAACTAGTGGAGCGAAGATGCAACACACTAGAGGAAATCATGGCAATCATGTCATGTGAGCAAATAACGGGCATAGACAATGCACATGACATATCACAAGCACGAACACAAAGCAAGATCATAGTATCATCATAGGGGTGGGTCACAAATGGAACATGGCAACAACAAGCAATATCTCCACCAAGCTTGCAAATACACATAAAATTATGAGAGTCAATCATCATGTGTAAAGCAAAGCATGGGTCACAAATGCATGGAAAAGGCATAGGAATGGGCATATCATGCAAAGTGAACATGGCAAGATGGGCATATAATATGTAATGGACAACAACCCATAGCCAAGTGAGGGCCATGTAGAAGAAATGCGCGAAGACTTCGCGTGAAGAGAGCGTTTTGATAGTCAATCCATGGGATCCCAAATCATCGTTGCTCTCTAGAGCTCGTTTTGTCAACTCGTGGGATCGCGAGTTTGACAAGTATTCATGGGTACCTACACAAAAGAGACACAACCCAAAGAAATTGTGTGCGTGGTAAATGTACACATCATCCATCATGATGTGTATGTGCACGTGTGAGTTAGCACAAGATAAGCATCGCTCAAAGAAATTTGATGCATGGTATAAGAACATGTCATCCATCATGAAAGAATAGTTATTATGTATGGCACATCAATAGCATGTTTGTTCATGGGGAGCATATGGTGCACACAAGTATTGGGATCATGCAATGAATGGGATGAATCAAAATCTCCTAAAATGTATGAGGAAACTATGGGGGTCTCCTCATGAACAACATTGGAAACATCACATGGAGAAAATGGACAACGTCCAAAACAATGCATATCCGAAGCTAGGTGGGCATGGCATGGCATATGAGATAAATGATGCAAAGGGAGCATATCAATATCATCACAAGAAAAACAAATGCCAATAACCATGGGCTTGTCATGTATGCCATATGTGCAAATTGGGTTTATTTTAATGGCATATGCATAGTCACTATGAAGAGATTGCAAATAAGACATATGGTTGATCTCATGCATAGCATATGACAATTCAAGCGGATTAGCAAACATGATGTGACCTAAAGAATTGTCACAAGAAATCCTATGTAACATGGCATCACAACTAATAAACTCCACATGAGAATCATCGTACTCATCATAAATGGGTAAATCATCACATGGGGAAATCATACTAGAATGAAGCATGTCAATAGGGTGATCAACATCATGCAAGCAATCAATGTCAAAATAGTCCACTAGTGGGACGAGAGCATCACCGTCACCTTTGTTACCTTTGTCATTCCACTCAAGTGGTGTAGGTGAGGTGGGAAAGACCAAATGGTGGTCATCTTCATCTTGATGGAACCATGTGGGGGGTGCATCATAGTCCACCATGGCCATCGTCTTGTCCAAAGGGAGGACGAAGTAAATCGAGGATCGCGCGTCATCATAAATGGGACCTAGCACCAAATGAGAAGACACAATAGAGGTAGAGGTCAAGTTGTTAGTGTTGAAAGTGGCCTCACATGACCTATCAACTATCTCACTCTCTCTATGTGGTGGTTCACTCACTCCCTCAAAATAGGTGCACTCAAACTCACGTATGGTGGAGTCACTCATCTCACTCAAGTGGTGGGGGTTGTGGCTCTCCTCACATGGGAATTGGGGCAACACATCATATATGGGGCTAGTGGTGAAGTCACTCTCACTCTCAATATGGTGGCTCAAGTCACTCAAGTCATCATACATCGCCGTGGTTGAAGGGAAAATCCCATGCTCAACCATCTCGTCGTGGTCGCCGTGGATGAAGGCCGAAGATGGCACATCATCACTCTCGCCTCCTAAGATGGAAGCATCATCCTTGCTCGCCACCTTGTCGCTTGCCTCCAAAGCTTTGTCCTTGAAGGTCTCCGTAGTCGTACTTGTCGCCGCACCATCTTGAAAAAGAGTCAAGGTAGACTCGGCATCATCAATGCCACAAAGAGGGATGGCGGTGAAGTCGGACTTGGGAGCATCGTCTTGGAGCTTGTCAGGCTTGGACATCGTGGTGGTACTAGCCTCATGCTTGTCGTAGAGCTTGGTCGCCGCGAAGTTTGCTTGGGGTGGAGAAGCCTTGGCCTTCATGAGTTCTTGTTCCGCCTTGAGAGCACCAATGTAGAAGTCGTCGATGGACTTGTAGTTCTCGAGGAAGATAGTCTTGGAGATGTCGTTGTTCAATCCCATCATGAAGTGGAACTTCATCGAAATGGGGTCGTCCACGCTGGCTTGTCGCAAGGCAATCTTCATCTCCTTGAAGTACGCGTCGATGGACTTGGATCCTTGGATGGTGTTCTCCAATTGGCGTCGAAGTTGTTCCGTGTAGGTTGGAGGCATGAAATCTTGCCGCAAAGCTCTCTTCGTCTTGGGCCAACTCATGTCGTAGTACTCCAAAGGTGTGTGAAGCCACCAAGTTGATGCGTAGTCGTGGAAGTTTCTTGTGGCGCACTTCACTTGATCTTCGGGAGGAACTTGATGTAGCTTGAGGTAGTCGTCCATTAAACGCTCCCACTCGAGGTACTCCTCGGTTCTTGAGTCCCATAGAAAGGAATCGCATGGTCGATGTCGAGGTCGTAGTAGCTCGTGGAAGTCGCGGACTTGAGCTTGGGGAGCTTCTCTTGGCGTAGCCTTGAGGTTCTTGTTGGTGAAGATGATGTATGTGCGTGGCGAAGATGCCTTGAAGTCGCTTGGCGAAGATGCCAAGGAGATGGTGAAGTCGTTGAGTGGTAGTTCGTGTTGAGCTCATGACCTTCACGTTCTTGGTGGTGATGGTGTCGATGCCGATGTGATCTTGCGGAGATGGTAGCTCGAAGCATGTGCTCTTGGCGTCTTCTCGAAGATGAGGAAGATCGCTTGTAGGACTTGATGAGGGCTTTGATCTCCATTTGAGCTTGCATCTTGGCGTCGGAGTTGTTGTTTGTGGCATCAAACTCGTCGTTGTTGTTGTAGACCGAAGGTGAAATGCCTTGCCTATCCATCACAAGACTCGAGTAGAGGTGAGTAGGAAATGAGATAAACAATACCAAGTTACCTTTTCCCAAAGTTGAGGATGTATCCCATTTCACTCAATGTGAGATGAAAGAATAGTGGAATTGGTACCGGACTTGTTCACTCACACCTATCAAGTAAAGCTTATGGTAGAGCTCGGTGAGGATAGTGGCACAAAAATTTGATGCAAAATGTTAGCAAGAGTCAATAATGTTGAAAGAGATTCACAAATTCGCAAGCGAAACAAGTAGACCAATAGCAATATGTGGCACACGGAAACACACACACGGATAGATAAATGGGGTCGTGCAACCAAGGAATGAGCACAAAATGTGGAATCCACGGAAAACGCTCGTGTTGCACAACTCAAGAGAGACGCTAGCACGATTGCTCAATAGGCGGATACGACACTTGTGCACAACCTATAAGATGAAAAATGGATAAACTTTCTATCCCAAGTATGCTATGTATGTATGGTTCCTGGTGTTTCTCTCAAGATGATCCAAGATGATCGGATATGATACCATATGATATATTTTGATGCTATGGCTATTGCTTACAAGCTCTTTGCTCTCTTTCTTTGCTTAAAAGCTTATTCTCTTCTTTTTTGATATGGCCACTTTGCACAATGCACAAACCAAGATAGCTATTGTGTATATGCTGGAACGATATTGTGACACAATGGATGATATGATGATACCAAGATGATATGGTATGTATGTTATGGGAAGTATGATCACTAATGTGCACAAGTAACGTTGCCGGGCAATACTCAAATGGCTAGTCTCGATAGGCAAGTGACACAAAATGGGCTAGGGGTTATCAATGCAATTGCAAGGGAATATACAATGGTGTCGTCGAGGTTACCGTCCTTTGCGATGATGAGTGGCTGTGTTCTTGATGTAGATACCAAGATGATGGAAACTCGTCCCTAAGTAGCCGAAACACCTTAGGAAACGGAAAAACCGCGAACTCAAAATCTCAAATGACAAATGTCAAATGGTGGTAGCGGAAAGTGGTGGTGGTTTGCACTTGGCGATGTGGAAGTGGAATGTTGGGCTATACACGTGTCGGAGTTGAAGTTTCCATCCCTAAGTAGCCGAAACACCTTAGGAGACACAAGCCACAACTCAAAAAAGCTCAAACAAAATTGGGTTAAGTTGGGGTGGAAGTGTATGGTGGGTAAGCCTATGCGGAAGTGGTGGTGGTGGTTGAAGAAGAAGCAATCGTACCTAAGTAGCCGAAACACCTTAGGAGACTCGAATCACTACTCAAGCAACCACATATACAATGGGAAACAAAATTGGTTAGGTTGCGGAAGTCGGTGGTGGCTATGCGGATGATATGGTGGAGGGCCTAGGCAGACTTGCCAAATTTTGGAAAATTTGATGAAGTCAAATGGTGTTGGTGGTATTTTTGTGGGAAGGGGGATGTCAATAGCTTCAAAACGAGCTAAAGAACTTCAAAATCGGAGTTCGGATGAATTAGTTATGGACAAAACAAAAATCAGCCGAATTAGGAATGTACAGGTTACAGACGTCCGTAAAGGTCGGATGTCCGGGGCGTCGGACGTCGGAAACGCCGAAATCCGTAAATTCGGTTCGGGTTAGGGGTTCGGTCGTCCGGAAAAGGTCGGACGTCCGTGCTTGTGGGGGTCGGACGTCCAGTAAATCGTCGGTTGTCCGGTGGGTCGGGTTAACTCGAAATTTCAGATCCGGACGCGATTTTGGGCGGAAATTGGGGATTTCGGGTCAAAATTATGGATTTTGTGGATGAAAGATGGGAAACTTGGGGAAATGCTAGATCCACTCGAAACCAAGCAAATCCATGGATCAAAATCAACAAAACTTCATCTAACCAACAAATCACAAAAAAATTTGGGGCTATTTTTGGTGGGGATTTTCAAAATTTAGGACGAAATCAAACAAAAGAAGGCTAGAAAACAGTGGGAGGGACTCCAAATACGTGATCAACGTGGCTCATGATACCATATGATACGGGGCTAACCCGGTGTAGGCCGATCTTTCATGTTTGGAGTGGGATCCCTCGAAGAACACGATGAACGCGGGGAAGAACGGAGAGAAATCACAAGGGGAAACACTCAAGAACAAGTCTAATCACACATCCACTAGACAATCAAACACACAAGATCCACAAGGTACATGAACAACAAAGGGAAAGATACAAGGTAAAGTTCATCTCCATGAGGAGGTCTTGAAGGGGTCCGCCTAGGAGGGGGTCTTGATGATATATCCCGCAGGATCTTCTCCTAGATGGAGGTCTTGGCCTCCAATGGAGTAATGGTCTCTCTCTCTCTCAAGAGTAGAGGTAGGAGCAAAGCTCACCTAAGAATGAGCTATCATATTTGCTAACCTGAGAAAGGAGGTGGAGGTGGTCTATTTATAGTCTAAGCCACGAAGGGGTAAGTGGGAGAGGATACAAGGCCAAGGCCCGCGGCAGCAAGACACAGCGTCGGACGTCCGGAAGGGTCGGACGTCCGGAAGCTCGGGACGGTCCGGACGTCCGGAAGTCTTCGGACGTCCGTAAATTCTGTTCTGTCGCCATAGCACCGGTAGTCCGGTCGGTGTCGGTCATCCGTGCGCTGGGACTTGTCGGACGTCCGGCGTTCGTCGGTCGTCCGGCCGCTGGAGAGTGTCGGACGTCCGGTGGCCTCCGGTCGTCCGGCCGCTGGGGACTCCGTAGCTCCGTCTTTTTCCGCCGTCTCTTCCAGGCTTCCCTCGCGGATGGTGTAGGTGTTCCTTGGCGCTTGCACTCCTCCTCGTCGTCCGTGAAGCTCCGGAAATACCTATGCATGCACACGAGTGGAGTGTCAAGTAGTATACCATCCTCGAAGGGGTCAAGTGAACACGTGTAAAGGAGAAGATTCACCTTTATGTATGAGAAGTAGAGGTCGCACGTGTCACTTGCCAAACGGACTCTTGAAATGGTGATGACCTTAGGATGCTCCGCATCATCTTTGCATTACATGCTCCAGAGTTAACATAGTTCCATTAACCAAAAGAGGTGGTGAGCCAAATAAATCTATCATAGCATTATAAGAGTCAAAAGTGTGGCTACCCAAGAAATTCCCTCCGGTAATGGTATCAAGGATATATCTATACCAAGGATTAGCACCTACATAAAAATTACGGAGAAGAACTGAAGTAGATTGCTTCCTGGTAGATCTATTTTGAGCATTGCAAATTCTATACCAAGCATCGTTTAGATTTTCTCCCTCCCTTTGCTTAAAATTTAGAACTTCATTCTCGGGAGACAACGGAGAAGATATAAGACTAGCCATAATGACAAGCAAGCGAGAAAAAGGCAAACGGAAAAGAGAGGGCGAATAAAACGGCAAGGGTGAAGTGGGGGAGAGGAAAACGAGTGGCAAATGGCAAATAATGTAATGCGAGAGATAAGGGATTGTGATGGGTACTTGGTATGTTGACTTTTGCGTAGATGATACGTCTCCAACGTATCTATAATTTTTGATTGCTCCATGCTATATTATCTATTGTTTTGGACAATATTGGGCTTAATTTTCCACTCTTATATTATTTTTGGGACTAACCTATTGACCCGAGCCCGATGCGATTCCTTTTTTTTCACTTGTTTGATGTTTGAAGAAAAGGAATATCAAACGAGTCGAAACGGAATGAAACCAACTGGAGAAGTTATTTTGGAAGGAAAGCTACATAAAAACTTGGAGTGCACGTCGGGGAAAGAGACGAGGAGCCACGAGGCAGGGGCGGCCCACCCCTAGGGCGCGCCTCCACCCTCGTGGGCCCCTCGTGGCTCCCCTGACGTACTTCTTTCACCCATATATACCCACGTACCCTAAAACCATCGAAGAATAGAATAGATCTGGAGTTCCACCGCCGCAAGCCTCTGTAGCCACCAAAAGTCAATCGGGACCCTCTTCCAGCACCTTGCCGGAGGGGGGGAACCCTCACCGGTGGCCATCTTCACCATCCCGGCGCTCTCCATGACGATGAGGGAGTAGTTCACCCTCGGGGCTGAGGGTATGTACCAGTAGCTATGTGTTTGATCTCTCTCTCTCTCTCTCTCTCTCTCTCTCTCGTGTTCTTGATTTGGCACGATCTTGATGTATCACGAGCTTTGCTATTATAGTTGGATCCTATGTTTCTTCTCCCCCTCTACTCTCTTGTAATGGATTGAGTTTTCCCCTTGAAGTAATCTTATCGGATTGAGTCTTTAATGACTTGAGAACATTTGATGTATGTCTTGCCATGCATATCTGTGGTGACAATGGGATATCACGTGATTCACTTGATGTATGTTTTGGTGATCAACTTGCGGGTTCCTCCAATGAACCTATGCATAGGGGATGGCACACGTTTTCATCTTGATTCTCCGGTAGAAACTTTGGGGCACTCTTTGAGGTTCTATGTGTTGGTTGAATAGATGAATTTGAGATTGTGTGATGCATATCGTGTAATCATACCCACAGATACTTGAGGTGATATTGGAGTATCTAGGTGACATTAGGGTTTTGATTGATTTGTGTCTTAAGGTGTTATTCTAGTACGAACTCTAGGGCTGTTTGTGACACTTATAGGAATAGCCCAACGGATTGATTGGAAAGAATAACTTTGAGGTGGTTTCGTACCCTACCATAATCTCTTCGTTTGTTCTCCGCTATTAGTGACTTTGGAGTGACTCTTTGTTGCATGTTGCGGGATAGTTATATGATCCAATTATGTTATTATTGTTGAGAGAACTTGCACTAGTGAAATTATGAACCCTAGGCCTTGTTTCCTATCATTGCAATACCGTTTGTGCTCACTTTTAACATTGGTTACCTTGCTGTTTTTATATTTTCAGATTACAAAAACCTATATCTACCATCCATATTGCACTTGTATCACCATCTCTTCGCCGAACTAGTGCACCTATACAATTTACAATTGTATTGGGTGTGTTGGGGACACAAGAGACTCTTTGTTATTTGGTTGCAAGGTTGTTTAAGAGAGACCATCTTCATCCTACGCCTCCCATGGATTGATAAACCTTAGGTCATCGACTTGAGGGAAATTTGCTACTGTCCTACAAACCTCTGCACTTGGAGGCCCAACAACGTCTACAAGGAAAAGGTTGCGTAGTAGACATCAGTAGACTCCCTGCAATGGCGCCAGAAATTCTTCTTGCTACCTCTTGAGCACTGCGTTGGATTTCCCCGAAGAGGAAAGGATGATGCAGCAAAGTAGCGTAAGTATTTCCCTCAGTTTTTGAGAACCAAGGTATCAATCTAGTAGGAGGCTACGCGCAAGTCCCTCGTACCTACACAAAGCAAATAACTCCTCGCAACCAACGCGAATAGGGGTTGTCAATCCCTTCACGGTCACTTACAAGAGTGAGATCTGATAGAGATGATAGATAATATTTTTGGTATTTTTGGTATAAAGATGCAAAATAAAATAAAAGGCAAAGTAAAAAAGCAAAGCAATATTAAAGTGATGGAAGATTAATATGATGAAGATAGACCCGGGGGCCAGAGATTTCACTAGTGGCTTCTCTCAAGAGCATACGTATTTTACGGTGGGTGAACAAATTACTGTTGAGCAATTGACAGAATTGAGCATAGTTACGAGAATATCTAGGTATGATCATGTATATAGGCATCACGTCCGAGACAAGTAGACCGACTCCTGCCTGCATCTACTACTATTACTCCATTCATCGACCGCTATCCAAGATGCATCTAGAGTATTAAGTTCAAGAAAACAGAGTAATACCTTAAGCAAGATGACATGATGTAGAGGGATAAATTCATGCAATATGATAAAAACCGCATCTTGTTATCCTCGATGGCAACAATACAACACGTGCCTTGCTGCCCCATCATCCTTTGGGAAGGGACACCGCAAGATTGAACCCAAAGCTAAGCACTTCTCCCATTGCAAGAAAAACCAATCTAGTAGGCCAAACCAAACTGATAATTCGAAGAGACTTGCAAAGATAACCAACCATACATAAAATAATTCAGAGAAGATTCAAATATTGTTCATAGATAATCTTGATCATAAACCCACAATTCATCGGTCTCAACAAACACACCGCAAAAATAAGATTACATCTAATAGATCTCCACGAGAGAGGGGGAGAACATTGTATTAAGATCCAAAAAGAGAGAAGAAGCCATCTAGCTACTAACTATGGACCCGAAGGTCTGAGGTAAACTACTCACACTTCATCAGAGGGGCTATGGTGATGATGTAGAAGCCCTCCGTGGTGGATTCCCCTCCGTGAACTCGGAACAGGCCCCAAGATGGTATCTCGTGGGTACAGAAGGTTGCGGCGGTGGAATTAGGTTTTTGGCTCCATATCTGATCGTTTGGGGGTACGTAGGTATATATAGGAGGAAGAAGTACGTCGGTGGAGCTTCATGGGCCCCACGAGGGTGGGGGGCGCGCCCTAGTGGGGTGGGCGTGCCCCCTACCTCGAAGCTTCCTTGGCGTAGGGTCCAAGTCTCCTGGGTCATATTCGGTGAGAAAATCACGTTCCCGAAGGTTTCATTCCGTTTGTACTCCGTTTGATATTCCGTTTCTTCGAAACTCTGAAATAGGCAAAAAAACAGCAATTCTGGGCTGGCCCTCCGGTTAATAGGTTAGTCCCAAAAATAATATAAAAGCGGAAAATAAAGCTCAATATGGTCCAAAGCAGTAGATAATATAGCATGGAGCAATCAAAAATTATAGATACGTTGGAGTCGTATCAAGCGGCTATTGCCTCCTGAGCTGCAGCGTGGCGGCGAGCTGCCTCCGCCCTCCTCTCGTACTCATCTGCCTCCTCTCTGGTAATAACATATCTTCCTTTTGCCTGATAATCAAAGAAGGCAGGAGCAGGGAGAGTAATATGGACAGAGCGGCGTCTGTCAAAGATTAAGCGATACTGGAGGGACTGCTCGTTCCTCTCAAGAAAACGATGATGAACCATGGCATTATAATCTAAATAAACATTAGGCAGCTCAACATCATACTCACGTATAGGTACCTCAAGAAAATTGGCTAGACGGGTTGCATAAATTCCTCCAAAGAAATCTCCATTAATTTTATTATTATGCAACCTACGTGCGACAATGGCTCCTAAATTATAATGTTTATCTCCTAACACAACACTCCTGAGAACACTGAGGTCAGGGACACACATGTGACATGCTTCATCCTTACCATTTATGCACCTACCTATGAAGAGAGCAAAATAATGTATAGCAGGAAAATGAATACTCCCTATGGTAGCTTGTGTTATATCTCTAGATTCTCCCACTGTTATACTAGCAAGAAAATCTCTAAACTCAGATTTGCGAGGCTCATTAGTGCTACCCTGTTGTGGAAGTTTGCAAGAAGTGGTAAAATCTTCTAAGTCCATAGTATAAGAATTTTCATAAAGATCAAACATGACAGTTTGAGAATTGCGTGAAGATGAAAATTCAAACCTCCTCACAAAGGAACTAGTGAGATAGTGGTACTGACGACACTTTTCTACCTCGAAGCTCACAAGATCAGCGTTACGCAAATATGTGCTAAATTCTTCCTTGATTCCCACTCGATCCATAAAGTCTTCTGAAGGCCATTCACAAGGCCGAACTGGAGCGTCCCTTGGTGGTTCATCATCAGCATCACACATTGCAAGCCTGGGTCCTTGCTTCCTTGAAGGACCACCTTGGTACATTTTCCTAAACATATTTCTTTAGTAACTTCAAATAAAAGTAAACCAAACTCAACAAAATTGATAGCAACTACTCCTACAAGTGCCTAGAGACTATATCATGCATTAGAACTACTTGGAACCATATAAATTTGACATGCAAGCTCAAGAACATGGTCACCTAGGCAGCACAAATTTGCAATGAATAAAGCACTAGAACAAAAACTAATTGGACCAATGGAAGAGTCACATAACAATCCCCCCAAGCAGTTTTGTGGGAGGTGCTTTGAGCAAGGAGATCGAAAATCGCAGCAAAATGAGCTAGAACTCGTGCTTGAGCTGGATGGTGAATTTTTTGGGAGGAAGAGGAAGTGTGTGGTGGCTGGCATAAGTGGAGGGGGGCCACCGTGGGCCCACGAGGCAGGCGCGCCAGGTGGGCGCGCCTGGACCTCGTGGCAGTGCCGACTCCCTCTGTTGTGTTCTCGATGCGGATATTCTCAAATATTCAGAAAAAATCATATTTCAATTTCAAGGCATTTGGAGAACTTGCATTTTCGTGGTATTTTATATTGCGGTTAAATCGAAAAATGCATGAAAAATGAGTAGAAAAGATGAGGAGTTAGAAAATGAGAAGAGAATAGTGATCTATGGCTTTAACTTAGTGGTCGTGTCCTACGATCGGCGTGTGCTCGATACCATCTCTGTAGCGACCCGACCGAATGGATCAAGTCTCGTGCTCAGTGTCATCCCTGGATCGAGAATCTTGACACCACACGATGCTTCAAGGATTTATAACAGAGTAGCAATCACACACTTATTACATCGTTGCCAAAAGAGGACTTATTACAATAATATGGCTTAAGGCCATATAATAACGATAACAGCGGAAGACTTGGAAGATAAGTGAGTCCAACGACTCCAGCGGCATCACTGAGTATAGAACCACGACCTAAAGCACCTTACTGTTGTGCGAAAAGTCGCAACATGAAAGTTGCAGCCCAAAACGGGTCAAGACATGGAATATCTTGGCAATGTAACACATAGAGAGAAATAATGAGTATTGGCTATACTACATGCATATTTGGCTGGTGGAAAAGCTCTATGGTTACAGTTTTGCATAAAGCCAGTTTTTCCCTACTGCAAAGGAATAAATTTGTTTAACTATCATGGTGGTTGTTAAACATTGAGAATGGTTGACAGCATCCTCAATCCCAATTAAAAGTACTCATTAAAAACCCAACAATATTAATTAGAGTAACATGTTGAGATTCACATGATATTCAAGTACTAGATACTCAAGATGTCCATAACCGGGGACACGGCTAATCATGATTAGTTTATACACTCTGCAGAGGTTTGCACTTTTCCCCACAAGACTCGATCGCCTCCGTTTGGTTTCTCGACTACATGGTGTTTGAGAGCGGATGACCGAGACATAGTCTTTCGGAAGCATTTGCACCTTACGATGGGTAGACCGTACCACCTACAACCCCTACATCAGCTAGTCTAGCACCGTAAGAGTTCACACGACTTAATCAACTATGCCAGAGCCCATAATGGCTTGTGGCTGCACACGGAAGTTACTAGCATGAATGATCTTATGATCCCTTTGAGCACAGGTGGCGGTCCAGAAGAAAAACAGGCAAGTCTGATAGAAACCAGGTGCCTCAATCCACCCGGATGTGTGTTTAAGTTGCCACCTTAAATAAATCATTAATTTAACAATCTCACATCTGTCATGGAATACACTCACCCAATCCACGTCTACTAGCATAGCATAGCATAATAAGCAAGCGAGAAGTAACTCCCAAGGTTTCATAAGTAAAACAGGTAATAGGTACTACCTCAATCTACTTCCCATCCCACAATTTATTTTAGATCCTAATCATGCAAGTGTTTGAGGATTGATCTAATGCATAAAACTGGGTATGAGAAAGTATGATCAAAGTGTTACTTGCCTTGTCGATGATCCATGAAACCTAGAGATTCAAGTAACAAGCGGCGCACTCCGGTGATCTATCGCAGACAAACAACAAGCATACAATAAGTACTCATCTAATGCACGGTAAATCTCGAATAAAAGATCTAACCAGAAAGTTCAACTTAAGAACCCTGGTTGCAAAAGAATCGAATCAAATAAAACAGCGAAAGTCAAGCGACGAAAGAAAACAACTCGGTTCTAGCAAGTTGAAACTAAGTCAAATTTTACAGTAGCAAAACTTTGTTTAAGTTGATTAGTCGGAACGGCGGTTTCGAGATGAAACTCCAGCGCTTGAATCACGATTCCGATAAGCGGCGAGAAGATAGACTAGAAAGAAAATCGGATCTGAAATCGCTATCGAAAAATAGCGGAATAAATCCGATGAGAAAGAAAACGAGCGAACGGTTGAGCGAGCGGACGTTCATTAACGAAGCAAACCGGTGATCACGTTCGTTAGTACGAACGGTCCGTAACTTGCTAAACAAAACCGGAAAGAAAAACCGCGAAAAACCGATCTAGGGTTTGGAAAGAAAATCAAACGAAAAACCGATCTAGAAAACGGAGCGGAAACCGGAACGATTTACTTAAAACCGAACCGAGGAAAAGAAAAGGTGACGGGCTGGGCTAGTACCTTGAAGAGGTGAGGTGCTCGTGGCGGCGCGGCGAAGCGGCGGCGGCGGCACTTGGCGGCGGCGGTGTAGGCGGCGGCGCTGGTGTGGCTGCTTCTTCTGCTGGAGGAGAGGAGAGGAGAGGTGTTGGTTTGATGTGTTAGAGGGGGTGCTTGGGTATTTATATTGGGGAGGGAGGGTTTTCCTTGGAGTAGGGACAAGAATTAGAGTAGGATTAGGAATCCTAGGAATAAAAACGGAATAACGAAACGGGTCCAAATCCTACTAGGATTTGTAAAAGAAAAGGAAACCGGGGGCGGCTCCCTGGCTCCCTGGTGCGGCATGCGCTAGCGATGGCCTTGGCCTCCTGGCCGGCCGGCTGGCTTGGCGGCTTGGGCCTTTGGCCCAAGGCGCTGCGGCTCTCTCTCTCTTTTTTTTAATCAGTTTCGCGCGCAGAAAAATACAGAAAAAAAAATCTAAACGAACTCCAAAATTAATAAAGTAAACTTTCCCCGACTCCTAAAAATGAGTCGAACAAAATGGACTTTTACTCGGGGCCTAAAATGCAATTTTTGAAAACACGCATTTTTCCCTAAGGCAATAAACTCCGAGAAAAATCCAAAATTTGATTTATTTATTAAATCTTCATTTTTCCTAAATTTTGGGAAAGTCATATTATTCCCTCTCTTATTTTTGATATTGGAAAAATATTTGAAGATAAAATAAATAAATCCAATGATCCTCTTTTCATAGTTTTGAGAGAACTCAAATACAAAAATTTCGAAATCTACAACTCTCTCCGAGGGTCCTTGAGTTGCGTGAATTTCTAGGATCAACAAAATGCAAGAAAATATGATATGCATGATGACTTAATGTATAACATTCCAAATTGAAAATTTGGGATGTTACAAACCTACCCCTTAAGATGAATCTAGCCCTCGAGATTCGGGTTAACTAGAAAATAGGTGAGGTGGTCCTTGAGCAAATCTTCTTCTCTTTCCCGGTGGCTTTCTCCTCGGTGTGGTGGCTCCATTGAACCTTGCAAAACTTGATAACCTTGCTGCGAGTAACTCTGCTGGCATGTTCGAGAATCTGTTGGTTTCTCCTCATATGTTAAATCATCCTTCAACTGAATTGCTTCAAGTGGCCTTGTATCTCTTAGCGGTACTTCCGCCATCTCGGCGTGACATTTCTTCACTAAGAAACATGGAATACATCATGAACTCTGACAGTCCCTCGGTAATTCCAGCTTATAAGCAACTTCTCCCATGCGTTGCAAAATCCTATACGGTCCAACGAAACGTGGTGCTAACTTTCCTTTAACTCCAAATCGCTTAACTCCTCAAGTGGGGATACTCTAAGATAAACTCTGTCTCCAACTTCATATTCTATCGCCTTGCGTTTTGAATCCGCATAGCTTTTACATGCAGTGCAGGCTACCTTGAGCCTATCGCGAATCAACAACCTTCTGCTCGACTCCTTGATCAAATCTGGTCCAAACAACTGACGGTCTCCAACTTCATCCCATGATAATGGTGTCCTGCACCTCCTTCCGTACAAAGCCTCGAAAGGTGCCATCTTCAAGCTGGTTTGGTAACTGTTGTTATAAGAAAACTCTGCATACGGCAAGTTATCATCCCAACTAGATCCATAATCTAGTGCACAAGCTCTCAAACATATCCTCCAAAATCTGATTGACTCTCTCGGTCATCCATCGATGCGTGGGTGGAAAGCTGTCTTGAATTCCAGCCTGGTTCCCAATGTTTCGTGCAACCGATTCCAAAACTTTGAGGTAAATTGGGTTCCTCTATCGATACGATACTCCTCGGAACTCCGTGCAAACACACAATTCTGGTCATGTATATCTTTGCCAACTTAGCACTGCTATAGGTAGTCTTATTTGGAATGAAATGAGCTACCTTCGTCAAGCGTCGACTATAACCCAAATCGAGTCATAGCTCTGAGCGAGTCTTTGGCAAACCTGTGATGAAATCCATGCCTTGTTTATCCCACTTCCATTCGGTATTGGCAATGGTTGCAACAATCCTGCTGGCCACGATGTTCGCCTTCACTCTTTGACATACATCGCAAACTGCTACATACTCGCAATATCCTTCTTCATTCCGTCCACCGAATGTTTCCTTCAAATCTAAATACATCTTGGTATTTCTGGGTGAATCGAGTAGGGTGAATCATGTGCTTCTTGCAAAATCAACTTCCTGATCTCCGGGTCATTTGGCACATAAACACGGTCCTCAATCCATAGTGTATCGTGCTCATCCTCACGAAATCCCTTAGCTTTTCCTTCGCTCATTTTCTCCTTTATAGAGGCAACTTCCTTATCTGCCTTTTGAGCTTCTCTGATTTTTTCCATCAACGTAGACTGAATCTCCAATGCTGCTACATAGCCTCTCGGAACTATTTCCAAACATAGCTCTCGAAGGTCTTCGGCTAACTCCTTGGGTATTCCTCCCACCGTTAGTGTATTGACGTGGCTCTTACGGCTCAATGCGTCTGCTACAACGTTAGCCTTCCCGGGGTGATAATGCAATCTCATATCATAATCCTTAATAAGCTCCAACCATCTCCTCTGTCTGAGATTTAATTCCTTCTGCGTGAAGATGTACTTCAAACTCTTGTGATCCGTGTACACCTCACAATGATTTCCAATGAGAAAATGTCTCCATGTCTTCAATGCATGCACAACGGCTGCTAACTCCAAATCATGTGTGGCATAATTCAACTCATGAGGCTTAAGCTTTCGTGAAGCATACGAAACAACTCTTCCTTCCTGCATAAGCACTGCTCCAAGTCCTCGACGTGAAGCGTCGCAATACACCTCATAATTCTTGGTCTGATCTGGCAAAATTAGCATTGGTGAGGTAACCAATCTTTTCTTCAACTCCTGAAAACTTGCCTCACAATCCTCAGTCCATATGAACTTGGTATCCTTTTTCAGCAATTTTGTCATAGGCTTTGCAATCCTTGAGAAATTCTCAATGAATCTTCGGTAGTATCCTGCGAGTCCAAGGAAACTCCGGATCTCTCCAACTGTCGTTGGTGCTTCCCATTTGGTTACGGTCTCAACCTTCGTGGGGTCAACTGCTATCCCTTCTCCGGATATAACATGTCCAAGAAATCCAACTTCCTTTAGCCAAAACTCACATTTGCTGAACTTGGCATATAAGCGATGTTCCTCGGTTTCTCCAAAACCAATCGCAAATGTTCCTTATGTTCTTCTTCATTCTTCGAGGAGACCAAAATATCATCTATGAACACCACGACAAACTTATCCAAAAACTCCATAAACACTTTGTTCATCAGGTTCATGAATTAGGCTGGCGCGTTAGTCAGTCCAAATGACATAACGGTATATTCATACAGTCCATATCTCGTGGTAAATGCTGTCTTAGGTATGTCCTGCTCCCGAATCTTCAACTGATGGTACCCTGATCGCAAATCAATCTTGGAAAACACTTTAGCTCCTTGCAAACGATCAGACAAATCATTTATCATAGGTAGTGGGTACTTGTTCTTGATCGTTACTTGATTTAAACCACGATAGTCTACAACCATCCTTAATGATCCGTCCTTCTTCTCTACTAAAAGTACGGGTGATCCCCAAGGCGAAGAACTTGGGCGTATATAACCTTTATCCATTAGCTCCTTAATTTGCTTCTTGATTTCCGCCAAATCCTGTGCGGGCATCCTGTATGGTCGCTTCGATATTGGGCCTGCACAGCAAACGCTCTATCAAAAACTCAATGTCTCTATCCGGTGGCATTCCTGGCAACTCTTAGGAAATACATCGGAAATCCCTTACCATCGGTACTTCTTCTGCACAACTCCCGATAAGGAATTTACTTGTGCTCTCCTCGACTCATGCCGTGATACATACTTGATTCTCCTCCTTACGGGGTGGTAAGCAAAATTGACTTAGTGGCGCAATCTATGTTCCTCCATACTTGATAACCAATCCATGCCTAATATCACATCCAATCCTTGGGATTCCGAACTATTAGGTCCGAGGAAAAACATAGTGTCCAATCCTTAATGGCGATCGATCACACCATATACTAGCCATGTATTCTGCTCGGGTGAGGTTACTAGCATGGGTGACCTAAGGGCTTGGGTTGGTAATTTGTACTTATCCACAAATCCCTTGATATGTATGAATGTGATGCACCAAGATCGAAAAGAACTAGTGCAGTAAATGACTTAACCAAAAACTTACCGATTCTTGCATCGGGTGATCTTCAACCTCCTCCACGGTAGCGTGGTTCACTTATCCTTTATTGAAAGGGTTTGGCTTCTTTCGAGCTTCCATTTCCACCTTGGCCTTGGGACATTCATTTGCATAATGTCCGTTCTTGGAACACTTGTAACATGTGACATGACTCAAGTCTTTCTTGGTTGGGGTTGATGGTGTGGTCCGGTTCGCCGTTGCTTCCTCCATTCCCATTTCCATTTTGTGGCCATTATGGTTGTGCGAACTACCTCCTCCATGGGTATCTGAAACTGAACTCCTGTTTAGGGGTATAACAGGGCTTCATGGGCTCGAGTTATACTTCCCTGCCCATACTTCCTCTTGCGGTTCTCAATTTGCTGCTGCTTTCCTTCAATCATGAGGGCACGGTCTACCAATTCCTGGTAGTTATTGAAACTTGCTACCATCAACTGCATGCTTAATTCATCATTCAGTCCTTCGAAACTTCTCGCTTAGCTGCATCAGTAGTAACGTCATCCAGGGCATAACGTGCTAACTTACTAAAATCATCCACATACCGCCAACAGTCCTTCCTCCTTGGCGTAAGTTGCGAAACTCACGCTTCTTCATGGCCATAGCTCCTGCTTTGAGACATGGGCAGTCTGAAAGCTTCTTTGAAACTGATCCCATGTGGCGGTGTCTCTGGGTAAGTGGCTGTAAAATTCTCCCACCATGCTGCGGGTCCTTCAAGCTGGTGTGCAGAAAACTTCACATTTTCTCCATCTGTACATCCTGCAGTGGTCAACTCCCTCCCTACCTTACGGAGCCAATCATCTGCTACTATCGGCTCGGTGCTACTAGAAAACACCGGCGGGTTCAGTCTTAAGAAACGTGTCAAGTGATCTGCAGGTGGTGGTGGCGGTTTGTTGTTGTTGTTGCCTTGGTTCTGTACCAATGTTTGGATCAAAGTGTTCTGCTGCTGGATCAACTAGGTGATCTCTGGCGGGAAAACCAACCCGGGGTCGCGTCTCGGGGGCATCTGATGGGTTTAGAAAAGATGAGAAATTAAGAAGTAGAGTGAGGTCTAAGGAGAAACACTACCCAAATGTATATGAGCAAATGCACACAAAATCACTTCATTCAATTCAAACAAAGGGCTTACAACGATCTAACTATCGCAAAAGTCGTGTACTATGATGTTACATGGAGGTAATACTACTAATGTGTGGGGTCATCTACTAATTTGAACCGTGGAAGACTCCATGATGTCTGCTCCACCGTCTTCAAAGTCGGGTTCACTTGGATCCGAATCGGTGTCGTCGATGATGATGTAGTTGCTCGGACAGCCGATGTACTTGTCTTCATTCTTGAGCGCCAATTTCTTCTTAAGTTCTTCAATCTCATACTTAAGATCGTTATTGTGTCTTGCTACAGCTACGATCTCGTCCATGTAGTCCTTACGTGTAGACTTTAGTTCTTCTTCAAGTTCGATGATCCTTCCCTTCGCATCCTTCAATTCGATCTGGTTCTCCTGGCGTCGAATGTGCTGGTTTAACTCCTGGATAAAAGCTGCAATGGATCTATCCTTCTTGGTGCTGACTATCTCCCAGTGTTCATCTCGGCGTCCGCAAATCTGATAGATGGTGTCCTTGAGGTCTTCTTAGTAAACTTCTCCAATGCGTCCCATGGTGATATGAGCTGCCATGCTCTTTCCTGACTCGAGGTTGGTGCAATCGAAAACACTATCTATAGGCTTGGTGATTGGGACGAATGTCCTTCCCGAACGTGAGCTTGAATCTTCGGCGCTCTTCTTGAGCAGAGTGGCGTTGAAAGTCCCGTGAAACTTGGTAGTCAATGTTCGTACTTGGTGACTTCCTTCAAGTGAAATCCAAAAGGTGTGCCTTCATCTGGTTGGGCGTACTTGATCTTGGCGTCCTTCATCCTAAAAGAGTAGAAAAGATGAGGAGTTAGAAAATGAGAAGAGAATAGTGATCTATGGCTTTAACTTAGTGGTCGTGTCCTACGGTCAGCGTGTGCTCGATACCATCTCATGGCGACCCGACCGAATGGATCAAGTCTCGTGCTCGGTGTCATCCTGGATCGAGAATCTTGACACCACACAGTACTTGAAGGATTTATAACAGAGTAGCAATCACACACTTATTACATCGTTGCCCAAAGAGGACTTATTACAATAAATATGGCTTAAGGCCATATAATAACGATAACAGCGGAAGACTTGGAAGATAAGTGAGTCCATCAACTCCAGTGACATCATCGAGTATAGAACCACGACCTAAAGCACCTTACTGTCGTTCGAAAAGTGCGCAACATGAAAGTTGCAGCCCGAAAATGGGTCAGCACATGGAATATGCTGGCAATGTAACACATAGAGAGAAATAATGAGTATTGGCTATACTACATGCATATTTGGCTAGTGGAACAGCTCTGTGGTTACAGTTTTGCATAAAGCCAGTTTTTCCCTAATGCAAAGGAATAAATTTGTTTAACTATCATGGTGGTTGTTAAACATTGAGAATGGTTGACAGCATCCTCAATCCCAATTAAAAGTACTCATTAAAAACCCAACAATATTAATTAGAGTAACATGTTGAGATTCACATGATATTCAAGTACTAGATACTCAAGATGTCCATAATCGGGGACACGGCTAATCATGATTAGTTTATACACTCTGCAGAGGTTTGCGCACTTTTCCCCACAAGACTCGATCGCCTCCGTTTGGTTTCTCGCACTACATGGTGTTTGAGAGACGGATGACCGAGACATAGTCTTTCGGAAGCATTTGCACCTTACGATGGGTAGACCGTACCACCTACAACCCCTACATCAGCTAGTCTAGCACTGTAAGAGTTCACACGACTTAATCAACTATGCCAGAGCCCATAATGGCTTGTGGCTGCACACGGAAGTTACTAGCATGAATGATCTTATGATCCCTTTGAGCACAGGTGGCGGTCAGAAGAAAAACAGGCAAGTCCTGATAGAAACCAGGTGCCTCAATCCACCCAGATGTGTGTTTAAGTTGCCACCTTAAATAAACCATTAATTTAACAATCTCACATCTGTCATGGAATACACTCACCCAATCCACGTCTACTAGCATAGCATAGCATAATAAGCAAACGTAGAAGTAACTCCCAAGGTTTCATAAGTAAAACAGGTAATAGGTACTACCTCAATCTACTTCCCATCCCACAATTTATTTTAGATCCTAATCATGCAAGTGTTTGAGGATTGATCTAATGCATAAAAACTGGGTATGAGAAAGTATGATCAAATGGTTACTTGCCTTGCTGATGATCCGCGAAACCTAGAGATTCGAAGTAACAAGCGGCGCACTCCGGGTGATCTATCGCAGACAAACAACAAGCATACAATAAGTACTCATCTAATGCACCGGTAAATCTCGAATAAAAGATCTAACCAGAAAGTTCAACTTAAGAACCCTGGTTGCAAAAAGAATCGAATCAAATAAAGCAGCGAAAGTCAAGCGACGAAAGAAAACAACTCGGTTCTAGCAAGTTGAAACTAAGTCAAATTTTACAGTAGCAAAACTTTGTTTAAGTTGATTAGTCGAACGGCGGTTTGAGATGAAACTCCAGCGCTTGAATCACGATTCCGATAAGCGGCGAGAAGATAGACTAGAAAGAAAATCGGATCTGAAATCGCTATCGGAAAAATAGCGGAATAAATCCGATGAGAAAGAAAGCGACAAGCGGTTGAGCGAGCGGACGTTCATTAACGAAGCAAAACGGTGATCACGTTCGTTGGGACGAACGGTCCGCTAACGCTTGCTAAACAAAACTGGAAAGAAAAACCGCGAGAAAAACCGATCTAGGGTTTGGAAAGAAAACCAAGCGAAAAACCGATCTAGAAAACCGAAGCGAAACCGGAGCGATTACTGAAAAACCGAACCGAGGAAAAGAAAAGGTGGCGCGGTGCGGGCTAGTACCTCAAGAGGCGAGGGGCTCGGCGGCGGCTGGGGTGGTGGCTGGGCTTCTTCTTCTGAGGAGGAGAGGAGAGGAGAGGTGTTGGTTTGATGTGTTAGAGGGGGGGTGCTTGGGTATTTATATTGGGGAGGGGAGGGTTTTTGCTTGGAGTAGGGGACAAGAATTAGAGTAGGGTTAGGAATCCTAGGAATAAAAACGGCATAACAAGCGGGTCCAAATCCTACTAGGATTTGTAAAAGAAAAGGAAGCAGGCGGCTCCTGGCTCCACAGTGCGGCGTCGCTAGCGATGGCCTTAGCCTCTGGCGGCGGTGGCTTAGCGGCTTGGGCCTTTGGCCCAAGCGCCATGACTCTCTTTTTTAAAATCGGTTTGTGGCATGAAAAATACAGAAAGAAAATCTAAATGAACTCCAAAATTAATAAAGTAAACTTTCCCGACTCCTAAAATGAGTGAACAAAATGAACTTTTATTCGGGGCCTAAAATGCAATTTTGAAAACACGCATTTTCCCTAAGGCAATAAACTCGAGAAGAATCCAAAATTTGATTTATTTATTAAATCTTCATTTTCCTAAATTTTGGGAATGTCATATTATTCCCTCTCTTATTTTGATATTGGAAAAATATTTGAAGATAAAATAAATAAATCCAATGATCCTCTTTTCATAGTTTTGAGAGAACTCAAATACAAAATTTTCGAAATCTACAACTCTCTCCGAGGGTCCTTGAGTTGCGTGAATTTCTAGGATCAACAAAATGCAAGAAAATATGATATGCATGATGACTTAATGTATAACATTCCAAATTGAAAATTTGGGATGTTACAGATATAAAGAGAGAGGCATAACACTAACACCGGCTCCAAGATCACATAAAGCAGTTTTAACATAGTTTCTGTTAATGGAGCATGGTATAGTGGGTACTCCTGGATCTCCTAGTTTCTTTGGTATTCCACCCTTAAAATTATAATTAGCAAACGTGGTGGAAATTTCAGCTTCTGGTATCTTTCTTTTATTAGTAACAATTTCTTTCATGTACTTAGCATAAGGATTCATTTTGAGCATATCAGTCAATCGCATACGCAAAAAGATAGGTCTAATCATTTCAGCAAAGCGCTCAAAATCCTCATCATCCTTTTTCTTGGATGGTTTGGGAGGCAAAGGCATGGGTTTCTGAACCCATGGTTCTCTTTCTTTTCCGTGTTTCCTAGCAACAAAGTCTCTCTTATCATAACGCTGATTCTTTGATTGTGGGTTATCAAGATCAACAGCAAGTTCAATTTCTACATCATTATCATTACTAGGTTCATGTTCATTACCAGATTGTGTTTCAGCATCAGAAATAGAAATATCATTTGGATTCTCAGGTGTTTCAGCAATAGGTTCACTAGAAGCATGCAAAGTCCTATCATTTTTCTTTTTCTTCTTTTTAGAAGGACTAGGTGCATCTATATTATTTCTCTGAGAATCTTGCTCAATTCTCTTAGGATGGCCTTCAGGATACAAAGGTTCCTGAGTCATTTTACCAGTTCTAGTAGCCACTCTAACAGCATAGTCATTATTCTTATTGTTTAATTCACTGAGCAAATCGTTCTGAGCTTTAAGTACTTGTTCTACTTGAGTGGTAAACATAGAAGCATGTTTACTAAGAGTTTAAGTTCACCTTTAACTCTAGACATATAATCACCCAAGTGTTTAATCATATAAACATTTTGTTTTAATTGTCTACCAAAATAAGCATGAAAATCTTCTTGCTTAACCATAAAGTTATCAAACTCATCCAAACATTGGCTAGCAAACTTGGTAGGAGGGATCTCAGCTTTATCATATCTATAGAGAGAATTTACCTTTACTACCTGTGTCGGGTTATCAAGACCATGTATTTCTTCAATAGGCGGTAAATTAAGACCATGTATTTCTTCAATAGGAGGTAAATTCTTAACATCTTCAGCTTTAATACCCTTTTCTTTCATAGATTTCTTTGCCTCTTGCATATCTTCAGGACTGAGAAATAGAACACCCCTGTTCTTCGGAGTTGGTTTAGGAATAGGCTCAGGAGCTAGCTCGGGAAGTGTCCAATTATTTTCATTTGTCAACATATTATTCAATAGAATTTCAGCTTCATCCGGTGTTCTTTCCCTGAAAACAGAACCAGCACAACTATCCAGGTAATCTCTGGAAGCATCAGGTAGTCCATTATAAAAGATATCAAGTATTTCATTTTTCTTAAGAGGATGATCCGGCAAAGCATTAAGTAACTGGAGAAGCCTCCCCCAAGCTTGTGGGAGACTCTCTTCTTCAATTTGCACAAAATTATATATATCCCTTAAAGCAACTTGTTTCTTATGAGCAGGGAAATATTTAGCAGAGAAATAATAAATCATATCCTGGGGACTACGCACACAACCAGGATCAAGAGAATTAAACCATATCTTAGCATCACCCTTTAATGAGAACGGAAATATTTTAAGGATGTAAAGGTAGCGAGTTCTCTCATCATTAGTGAACAGGGTGGCTATATCATTTAATTTAGTAAGATGTGCCACAACAGTTTCAGATTCATAGCCATAAAAAGGACCAGATTCAACCAAAGTAATTATATCAGGATCAACAGCGAATTCACAATCCTTATCAATAACAAAGATAGGTGAAGTAGTATAAGCAGGATCATATTTCATTCTAGCATTCAGAGTTTTTGTTTAAGCTTAGCTAATAATTTCTTAAGATCACTTCTATCATTGCAAGCAAGAAAGTCTCTTTTAATTTCTTCATCCATAACATAGCCCTCACGCACAACAGGCAATTCATATTTATTGGGAGAGCCTTCATCATCACTATCATCAATATTATCAGTTTCAATAATTTCATTCTCTCTAGCCCTAGCAAGTTGTTCATCAAGAAATTCACCAAGTGGCACAGTAGTACCAAGCATAGAAGTAGTTTCATCATAAGTATCATGCATATTAGAAGTGGCATCATCAATAACATGCGACATATAAGAATTAATAGCAGAAGCATGTTTAGGTATCGCAAGCTTACTCAGAATAGCAGGTGAATCAAGTGCAGAGCTAGATGGCAGTTCCTTACCTCCCCTCGTAGTTGAGGGATAAATTTTTGTTTTCTCGTCTTTCAAGTTCCTCATAGTGACCAGCAGATATAAATCCTAGTGACTAAAAGAATAGAGCTATGCTCCCCGAAAGAACGACGCTTGAGAAAATAGTCTTGATAACCCACAAGTATAGGGGATCATAGCAGTTTTCGAGGGTAGAGTATTCAACCCAAATTTATTGATTCGACACAAGGGAGCCAAAGAATATTCTCAAGTATTAGCAGTTGAGTTGTCAATTCAACCACACGGATAACTTAGTATCTGCAGCAAAGTATTTAGTAGCAAAGTAATATGGAAGCAGCGGTAAGGATAGCAAAAGTAATATTTTTGGGTTTTGTAGTGATTGTAACAAGAGAAAGCGAAAAAGTAAATAAGCGAAGAACAATATGTGAAAAGCTAGTAGGCATTGGATCGGTGATGGAGAATTATGCGGATCACGGTTCATCATGTAACAATCATAACATAGGGTGACACAGAACTAGCTCCAATTCATCAATGTAATGTAGGCATGTATTCCGAATATAGTCATCGTGCTTATGGAAAAGAACTTGCATGACATCTTTTGTCCTACCCTCCCGTGGCAGCGGGGTCCTAATGGAAACTAAGGGATATTAAGGCCTCCTTTTAATAGAGTACCAGACCAAAGCATTAACACGTAGTGAATACATGATGTCCTTAAACTACGGTCATCACCGGGAGTGGTCCCGATTCTTTTCACTCGGGGTCGCCGGATCATAACACATAGTAGGTGACTATAGATTTGCAAGATAGGATCAAGAACTCACATATATTCATGAAAACATAATAGATTCAGATCTGAAATCATGGCAATCGGGCCCTAGTGACAAGCATTAAGCATAGCAAAGTCATAGCAACATCAATCTCAGAACATAGCGGATGCTAGGGATCAAATCCTAACAAAACTAACTCGATTACATGATAGATCTCATCCAACCCATCACTGTCCAGCAAGCCTACGATGGAATACTCATGCACGGCGGTGAGCATCATGAAATTGGTGATGGAGGATGGTTGATGATGACGATGGCGACGAATCCCCCTCTCCAGAGCCCCGAACGGACTCCACATCAGCCCTCCCGAGAGAGTTTAGGGCTTGGCGGCGGCTCCGTATCGTAAAACACGATGAATCCTTCTCTCTGATTTTTTCTCCCCGAACACGAATATATGGAGTTGGAGTTGAGGTTGGTGGAGCAACAGGGGGCCCACGAGGCAGGGGGCGCGCCCCCACCCTCGTGGACAGGTGGTGGGCCCCTGGCCTTGATTGTTTCGCCAATATTTTTAATATTTTCCAAAAATAATTTTCGTGGAGTTTCAGGTCATTCAAAGAACATTTGTTTCTACACATAAATAACACCATGGCAATTCTGCTGAAAACAACGTCAGTTCGGGTTAGTTATATTCAAATCTTGCAACTTAGAGTCCAAAACAAGGGCAAAAGTGTTTGGAAAAGTAGATACGACAGAGACGTATCAGGATCCTTCTCCAAGAGGAGGCCTTGATATCCACAAGAGGATCTTCTCCAAGAGGAAGCCTTGATCTCCAAGAGGAGCCTCTCCAAGAGGAGGTCTAGATCTCCAAGAGGAGGAAGATGAGCAAAGCTCACTTTTTGTCTATCCAATACTTTTCTATCCTCTCAAATGAGCTAGGGAAGGAGTATATATAGTCTAGGGACGAAATAGAGGGGGGAGGGGGATACAAGGGTCAAAACCCCAACTTGCACGCAGGCACTCTCGGAGGGGTCCGGGCACCCGGGGTAAAGGGGTCCGGGCACCCGGGGGTGAAGTCCGTGCACCCGGGGTAGCGCCAGGTGAGGGTGCGGGCACCCGATGGTGAAAGCCCGGGCACCCGGGGTGGTCAGGGGCCGCACCTTTTGGGGGCCGGGGGTTCGGGCACCCGGGGCATGATACGTCTCCAACGTATCTACAATTTTTGATTGCTCCATGCTATATTATCTACTGTTTTGGACCATATTGGGCTTTATTTTCCACTTTTATATTGCTTTTGGGACTAACCTATTAACGGAGGCCCAGCCGAAATTGCTGTTTTTGCCTATTTGGTGTTTTGAAGAAGCGGAATATCAAGCGAGTCCAAGCGGAATGAAACCGGGAGCGTGATTTGCTCATCGAGATAAGATCCAGGAGACTTGGACCCTCCGTGAAGAAAGCCACGAGGTGGTCATGAGGGTGGGGCGGCCCCCTAGGCGCGCCCCGCCTCGTGGGCCCCTCGAAGCTCCACCGACGTACTCCTTCCTCCTATATATACCTACGTACCCCAAATGATCGAATCTGGAGCCAAAACCTAATTCCACCGCCGCAACCTTCTGTACCCACGAGATCCCATCTTGGGGCATGTTAGAGCTTCACGGAAGGGAATCCACCACGGAGGGCTTCTACATCATCACCATAGCCCCTCCGATGAAGTGTGAGTAGTTTACCTCAGACCTTCGGGTCCATAGTTAGTAGCTAGATGGCTTCTTCTCTCTTTTTGGAACTCAATACAATGTTCTCCCCCTCTCTCGCGGAGATCTATTCGATGTAATCTTCTTTTTGCGGCGTGTTTGTTGAGACCGATGAATTGTGGGTTTATGATCAAGTCTATCTATGAACTATATTTGAATCTTCTCTGAATTCTTTTATGTATGATTGGTTATCTTTGCAAGTCTCTTCGAATTATCAGTTTGGTTTGGCCTACCATATTGGTTTTTCTTGCAATGGGAGAAGTGCTTAGCTTTGGGTTCAATCTTGCCGTGTCCTTTCCCAGTGACAGTAGGGGCAGCAAGGCACGTATTGTATTGTTGCCATCGAGGATAACAAGATGGGGTTTTTATCATATTGCATGAATTTATCCCTCTACATCATGTCATCTTGCTTAAGGTGTTACTCTGTTTTCTTGAACTTAATACTCTAGATGCATCTTTGGATAGCGGTCGATGAGTGGAGTAATAGTAGTAGATGCAGGCAGGAGTCCGTCTACTTGTCTCGGACGTGATGCCTATATACATGATCATACCCAGATATTCTCATAACTATGCTCAATTCTGTCAATTGCTCAACAGTAATTTTTTCACCCACCATAGAATACTTATGCTCTTGAGAGAAGCCACTTGTGAAATCTATGGCCCCCGGGTCTATTCTCATCATATCAGTCTCCAATCACTTTATTATTGCTTTGCTTTTACTTTTGCCTTTTATTTTACCTTGCATCTTTATATAAAAAATACCAAAAATATTATCTATCATCTCTATCAGATCTCACTCTCGTAAGTGACCGTGAAGGGATTGACAACCCCTAATCTCGTTGGTTGCGAGGAGTTATTCGCTTTGTGTAGGTACAAGGGACTCGCGCGTGGCCTCCTACTTTGGATTGATACCTTGGTTCTCAAAAACTGAGGGAAATACTTACGCTACTTTGCTGCATCATCCTCTCCTCTTCGGGGAAATCCAATGCAGTGCTCAGGAGGTAGCAAGAAGAATTTCTGGCGCCATTGCCTGGGAGTCTACGCAAAAGTCAACATACCAAGTACCCATCACAATCCCTTATCTCCCGCATTACATTATTTGCCATTTGCCTCTCGTTTTCCTCTCCCCCACTTCACCCTTGCCGTTTTATTCGCCCTCTCTTTTCCATTTGCCTTTTTCTCGCTTGCTTTTTGTTTGCTCGTGTGTTGGATTGCTTGCTTGTCGCGATGGCTCTACCTAGTTTTGGTAATCTCCACCTTAAAGGACTAGAAGAGATCGAAAGCAATGTTAGGAGATTTATGGTTTTGCAATTTGAGCATAATAATTTCTTCAGAAACGAGCTTAAGGAACAAAAAAGTTTTATGAGTTATATGAATAAAGAGCTCGATGACATGTCTAAAGAATTTGATGATATAAGATCTCAAATTGCTCGTCTTGAGAAGTTGACTGCTGAAATTTCGGATAAGCAGGCTACCTTAGTCAATAAGATGGCCGCTAAACCGAATCCCTATGAAAATCAAGATGAAGATCTAAAAGTTATTGATGTGTCCCCTATTAAATCTTTGTTTTGCAATATGAATCTTGATGAAACTGAATATGACCCACCTTTACCTAGAAGGCGTTCCAAAAAATCGGAGTATTTAGATCTTGATGATGAAATTAATAAAAGTGGGACTGAAAAGAATAAAACCCTAGATGTTGCTAAACCCACTATATTAGATTTCAAGGAATTTAATTATGAAAGTTGCTCTTTAATTGATTGTATTACCTTGTCGCAACCCGTGCTAAATTCTCCTAATGCTTATAGTCAAAATAAATCGTTTACTAACCATATTGTTGATGCCTTGATGCAATCTTATGAAGAAAAACTTGAGTTGGAAGTTTCTATCCCTAGAAAACTTTATGATGAGTGGGAACCAACTATTAAAATTAAGATTAAGGGTCATGAATTTTATGCTTTATGTGATTTGGGTGCTAGTGTCTCCACTATTCCCAAAACTTTGTGTGATTTGTTAGATTTCCGTGATTTTGATGATTGCTCTCTAAACTTGCATCTTGCGGATTCCACTATTAAGAAACCTATGGGAAGAATTAATGATGTTCTTATTGTTGCAAATAGGAATTATGTGCCCGTAGATTTCATCGTTCTTGATATAGATTGCAATCCTTCTTGTCCTATTATTCTTGGTAGACCTTTCTTTAGAACGATTGGTGCAATTACTGATATGAAGGAAGGGAACATTAGATTCCAATTTCCATTAAAGAAAGGTGTCGGTGTCAAAACTGGCGGATCTCGGGTAGGGGGTCCCGAACTGTGCGTCTAGGCGGATGGTAACAGGAGACAAGGGACACGATGTTTTACCCAGGTTCGGGCCCTCTTGATGGAGGTAAAACCCTACGTCCTGCTTGATTAATATTGATGATGTGTGTTACAAGAGTGGATCTACCACGAGATCAAAGAGGCTAAACCGTAGAAGCTAGCCTATGGTATGATTGTTGTTCGTCCTATGGACTACAGCCGTCCGGTTTATATAGGCACCAGAGAGGGCTAGGGTTACACAAAGTCGGTTACAAAGGTAGGAGATCTACATGTCCGTATCGCCAAGCTTGCCTTCCACGCCAAGGAAAGTCCCATCCGGACACGGGACGAGGTCTTCAATCTTCTATCTTCATAGTCTTGGAGTCCGGCCGATGATGATAGTTCGGCTATCCGGACACCCCCTAGTCCGGAACTCCCTCAGTAGCCCCCGAACCGGGCTTCAGCGACGGCGAGTCCGGCGCGTATATTGTCTTCGGTGTTGCAAGGCGGGTTCTCCTTCAAACTTCATGTTCCCGTCGAATAGTGTCCGGCTTCCTTATAAATGTTGTGCTCCTTGGCTTCTACGCCCAATAATAGCCTTCTTCCACATGTCGTACGAATGCGAAAGGATGTAGTATTTTTACATTTTGCCCCCTAGCCGTGCGATCGAGCCGCCTATAAGAGAGGCGAGGATCTAGATCCAGCTCACACCATCCTCCATCCGCAAGTTCTCATCGAAGCGCCTCTGACAAAAATCCATTCCATCATGGATAGCCGACGCGGCTCCTCCTCTCGCGCTCCCAGCCCTAAGCCAGGAGATTGGCGGAGATGCTTAGTTCCACACAGCGAGCTAGTGGTACTCCAAACCGAGGGATATCTTCCCCCAGCTTTCATGGTTCCGGTTCGAGCCGGACTAGCCACCTACAAGGGTGGAAAGCAGGCGGAGGCGTCCCCAACCCTTCAAAGGGGGCGGGTATGCTTTGTCCCCTATCTAATAAGGGACTCGGGTTTCCCATACATTCGTTTCTCCGGGGCTCCTAGAGTTCTCACGGACTCAGCTTCACCACCTCACGCCCGCCGTTTTGCACATCGCGGGCTTCGTAGCTCTTCTTGAGCTGTTCTTGACATCGAGCCCCATTTTTTGCTGTGGAAGAGATTGTTTTGTCTCGTACCCGTTCTCACGAGGGGTCGATATATCAAGTGGTGGAGCGAAATATGGTGCATCGCCGGGACGGATATTTATCGCACCCGAAGAAAGCGTCGAAGCGGCCTTGAGAATGGTTCTATATGGAGGGCGCCCCTCTGCGGATCGATTCGGATCGGCCTCCGGAGTTCAGCAATGCTCCCTTGAAGAAAGCGCTGAGTTGGCGCCCTTGAGCCCTCAGCGGGAAGATAATAGGGCGTCCATTATCGATGGGCGGATTAGATTCTTGGCCCCTCCAGATTGACCATGATCGAGTCATGGCCACGTGCATTATCACGAGGTGCAGCCATTCCAATATAGGGGCCACCCTATGTGGGATTTCAGCGGGAAGATGGCGCCACCCGTCATGGCATAAAGGCCAGGCTCGGCAGCCGATCGGCAAAGATCTGTCCGGCTTGTACAAGGTAGAGGAGGAGGACTTCCTCGCTTGAATCCGTTGAATGGATCTCTATGAATAACCCTCGGAGCTGGGTAGCGGATGTTCATCTACCGATCCATACTTTTAAAGTCAAGTATCTTACTCTGTGGTTTTGACGCAGAGCTGCGCCGGGGCGTGGAGGGCATATGAAGCCTAACTCCACGGCCGAGGATCAACGATCCTTGATCCGACCTCCGAAGAGGATCCGGACATAAAGGTGGAGCTGATTGGCGGGTGTTCCACCAGCGTAGCATGGACAATGCCCTAGTCGCCATTACGGTGACTACCCCGGTCTGTTTCCAGCCTCCCGGTGACTCGACCGAGGTCTTGACACCATCATTCGATCCGCGCTCAATTCGACCATCCCATACTGATGGTGCATCGCAGAGGTGCCTTTAAGGCGGGAAGCGAACCAGCGGCGGCCGACCAACAAGGTCGATCCGGCCCGGTAGGCGGAAGAGGAGTGCGACGCGAATCAAGCGTCGCCGCAATCTGTATGGAGCACCGCTATTTTTAAGGAAGGATCCCGGGAGATATATTAATGCTCATAACTTTTCGAGAAAAAGCGCTCGCGGACTGTGTCGGAGAGGTTATAATCAAGCCTCCGCCAGCCATGCTCCAACGCATGGTCCGGGGAGGCGAATACAAGGCATGAGCCGGACGCTCCTCCGACGGAGGATGCCGACAGGCTGTCCGCCACCCGGTCTGAGGTGGAGAGCGCCATGAATCACAGGCGTCGTCGGACAGTTCTTCGTGACGCGTGTTTATGATGAGGACATCAATACCATTGTTACACCCACAGCCCCTGCTGCTATACATACTGGACCAATTACTAGAGCTCGCGCACGCCAATTGAATTATCAGGTACTTTCGTTTCTTGGTAACGATTCCAATGTTCATGAGAATATGATGCTGCCTAAATTGGATACATTTGTTTTGCTTACAAATGAAGGGCCTACCATGGACAAGAAAGATGAACCTTGGAGCAAGTTCAAGCATGGAGATGTTGGCATGCATAAGGGAACAAACGGAGTTACAAGTGATGATTCAGGACTTTGAAGCCACCCTAATGAGTGCATGAGGCCTTGGACGAAATATACAAGATGCCACTTCATAATATTAGTCCATAGGCTATTCTAGGTGCTGCGTCACCTTATTATTGGGCCAGGCCCATGTAATTTCGAAATACTTAAGTATAGGCTGTTTTTAGAGTCCGTATGTGGGGAAACAAGAGTTAGGGTTGATTTGGACCCCTCCATCAAGGGCCACGAAATTCCCCCTCTTCCTCCATATATACAGCCCTTAGGGCACCGTTTAGACCTTGGGTTTTGTTTAGATTAAAAGTTAGCCATAGCTGCAACCCGCGTGCCGTTTGTGTTCAACGACCGGACAAAGGCGCCACAGAACCCCACCTTGATCAATAAAGCTTTCATCTTATATTCGCGATATCCAGATTGCAATCTCGGTTTCTTGCTTGTTCTTCGTTTGCTCGCAGGAAGCAGACCCTTGTGGTCAGGTTGATCGTGCTCGGCGTGGTCAATAACCTCTCGGAGTTGGTTTAGCGATTGCTAAAGGCGCGGCGTCCTCGCACGTTAAGTAGTCGGATCGTCAAAGTCAACTTCCTCCAAAGCGAAAACCAACATCTCATCGAAGGCGGGACACCTTTGCCTCTATCAAGTGGTATCAGATTTTCAGGTTGCTCGGTGAGATTTTCCGAGTTTTTCGTAGATTAGATCGAGTCTGTTCTTCATACCTAAAGTCCACGAAAAAGCCAAAAAAATAAATTAGGGTTAGTTCATCATATCCGAACCAATCTGAGCCTTTGCATAATCTTTTTAGGGTTTTTGCTTTGTTGAATTTGCGGTTGCATCGTCGTGTCAAGTTGCTGGTCTTAGAGTCTAGTCTTTTAGAGTTTGAGTTACGGTCATAAGTTGTCACGCCGCCGCTTTCATCATCCGTGTCCATATACCACCACCAATCCGTATCCAAATACCACCACCAATCCGTATCCATATACCACCACGCTACCATATACCACCACCGCTGCCATATACCACCTCCATATATCCACCACCATATATCCACCACCAATCCGAGTTCCTTGCATATTAGGTTTGTTTTGAGATCCATCTAGTTTCCGATTCGTGTTTCCTTGCGGAGTAGGTTTGGAAAAAAAAAAAAAAAATCCAGCGTGCTTGTCAAAAAAATTCTGGCTATCCTGTTTTTAGGTGTTTCTAAGCGTATTGAGGCGATCGCCATTATAGAAAGTTTTTTGACCCGTTTCGATTTTTGGGTCAGGCGTTCGAAAAAAAAAATTTTTGGTCGAAAAATTTCGTGCCCATCTGTCGGTTTGACACTGGGAAGAGTTTTGAGACACTCGCCATTATAGTGATTTTTCGCAAAAAAAAAAAAAAAAAGCAGCGCAAAAAAAAAAAAAGCAAAAAAAAAAAAGCGAAAAAATAATTTCAGTGTGCTTTTCCCTTGTTTACGTGCAGCGCCGTGATTTTGTTAGTGTTCTAGGCTCGCGTCTCTAGCACGGTCTAGCCTAGGACCAGACAATCTACCGTCGTTGAGCGTTTATTCAACTTTGCATCTCTGAATTGATTATTCTGACCCTTTTGCTACCATATTATAAGCCTTCCCAGCTCCACATACATCTACATCGTGCGTTTGACTCTCCACAGTAATCGCTCTATCAAGCTTTGAGAGTTTTGACTACATCGGTTCTTGATCACCGCTTTCTTGGGTGGGTAGGCTGGTAAGAATTTGAGATTTGCTTGACGGATTTGTGATCGTCCACCACCACCACCACCACTTCCTAGTAGTCTGTGAATCATATTCTTGTGTGTTTCTATTGCTGCTAACCATGGCAGGATCACAAGCAGCGTAATCGATCGGGAGAACATGACAAACAAAGCGCTACATGATAAGTTTCAACAAATGATGAGTGGGCAGGTGGAAGATGTGCTAAATAGATTTGAAGAGGCCATGGAGAAGATAGATGGCATTGAGAAGGCGTTCGAAACAAAGCTCGATAACAAGTTTAATGAATTGCTCGCGCGTCTACCACCACCACCACCGGCGGCACCTAACGCACCTCTACAACAACAAGGACTACCTCCACATCATGAAACAGCCCTCCATGAGCTTCCGTGTCCCTCTTCACTGGCCAAGCTCTTTGGTGCTGCTGTTGATATACATGGCTCCTCGCTGCTGCGGCGGGGAGGATGATTATGTGAGAGCTTACGAGGATGAGGTTGATCAACATCGAACTACGTGCAACCACCAGCACCACAACCACCAGGTCGTCCACATGCAAATAATGGCAATGTTGGGCTCCCCTTGAGTGCGAGATCATGACCATCTCCCTAAACTGAAATTGAATATTCCACCATTTGAGGGTAGATATGTTCTGATATATATCTTACTTGGGAATTAGAAACTGAACAACGATTTACATGTTTACAATATCACGAGGAGAGGCGTGTTCTGCTCTTGTTTGTGCTTTCACTAGCTTTGCATGTGTTTGGTGGTCCGAACATTGTAGATTATATCTGTTCCAGCTACTTGGGCTGCTTTGAAAACTGCTATGCGTACTCGTTGGGTTCCACCATATTATCAACGTGAATTACTTCAAAAATTGCAGCGCTTAAGACAAGGAAAAAATTCGGTGAAGAATATTATCGGGAATTACAAACTGGCTTGATTAGATGTGGTATTGTTGAGGAGAATGAAGCTATGCTTGCACGTTTTACGGGTGGATTAAATAGAGATTCAGACCATTCTAGACTACAAGGATTATAATAATATCACTCGATTATTCCATCTTGCTTGTAAAGCTGAGCGTGAAGTGCAGGATCGATGAGGCCTTGGCGCGGACTAACTTTTTGCAGGTCGACCTTCATCATGGACACCACGTGCATCATCTACTTCCACACGTTCTACTACACGGCACCTCCGTCGGCTTCCACCTCCAACGTGATACAAGAAAGCAGGCACAACCACCACTATCTCGCCAAGAGTACACTGCTTTGGGCCTACGAGCTCTTCTTCTTCCATGGCGTCAACAGGGCACACAAGTGATATTAATTGTCGTCGTTGTAAGGGAAGAGGACATTTTGAGAGAATGCCAATCTCAGCGTGTGATGATTGCTCACGAGGATGGTGGGTATGAGTCTGCTAGTGACTATGATGAAGAGACTTTGGCTCTTATTACACATGAAGAACACGGTGGAGAGGATTACGATCTTGAGGCGCAATACATGGCTGCTGAAGATCTTGACAGGTATGAATGTTTAGTTGCTCAACGTGTTTTGAGTGTGCAGGTTACACAAGCTGAGCAAAATCAGAGGCATAACTTGTTCCATACAAAGGGAGTTGTGAAGGAGCGTTCTATTAGCGTCATCATAGATGGAGGAGCTGCAACAACTTGGCTAGCATGGATATGGTGGAAGCTTTCTCTCACCACAAGACCACATCCACATCCTTACTACATCCAATGGTTCAACAACAGCGGCAAGGTTAAGGTAACACGTCTTGTTAGTGTGCATTTTAGTATCTCTACATATGCTGATTATGTTGATTGTGATGTGGTACCTATGCAAGCATGTTCCTTATTACTTGGTAGACCATGGCAATTTGATAAAATTCTGTACACCATGGTAGAAACAATCAGTATACTCTTGTTCACAAGGATAAAAATATTACTTTGCTTCCTATGACTCTGATTCCATTTTGAAAGATGATATTAATAGAGCTAATAAAGCAAAACAGGAGAAAAATAAGAGTGAAAATCAGATTGTGGCAAAAGAATTTGAGCAACAAATGAAGCCTAATAATAAACCATCTAATGTTGCTTCGATATTAAACTGAAAAGTGCATGTTTATTTGCCACCAAATCTGATATTGATGAGCTAGATTCTAGCAAATCTGTTTGCTATGCTTTTGTGTGCAAAGAGGCCTTATTTTCATTCGAGGGCGTGCCTTCCTCTTTGCCCCTGCTGTCACTAACATTTTGCGGGGAGTTCGCCGGCGTCTTCCCACAAGGCGTGCCACCGGATTACCACCTATTCGAGGATTGAGCATCAAATTGACTTAATTCGGTGCATCGCTACCAACCGTGCACCATACCGTACCAATCCGGAGGAGGCGAAGGAGATTATCGTCAAGTCTGAGGAGCTGCTCGACAAAGGTTATATCGCGAATCTCTTAGTCCTTGTGCTGTTCCTATTATACTAGTGCCTAAAAAGGATGGTGCGTCGGCGTATGTGTGTTGATTGTAGAGGCATTAATAATATTACTATTCGTTATCGTCATCCTATTCCTAGGCTAGATGATATGCTTGATGAATTAAGTGGCTCTACAATATTCTCCAAAGTTGATTTGCGTAGTGGATACCATCAAATTCGTATGAAATTGGGAGATGAATGGAAAACAACATTTAAAACTAAGTTTGGATTATATGAGTGGTTAGTCATGCCTTTTGGGTTAACTAATGCACCTAGTACTTTCATGAGATTAATGAGCGAAGTTTTCGTGCTTTCATTGGACGATTTGTGGTAGTTTACTTTGATGATATACTGATTTATAGCAAATCTTTGGAAGAACATTTGGAACATTTCGTGATGTTTTTAATGCTCTCGTGATGCACGTTTGTTTGGTAACCTTGGGAAGTGCACCTTTTGCACCGACCGAGTATCTTTTCTTGGCTATGTTGTTACTCCACGAGGAATTGAAGTTGATAAAGCCAAGATTGAAGCTATTGAGAGTTGGCCGCAGCCCAAAGCGGTCACACAAGTGAGGAGTTTTCTTGGACTCCCTGGTTTCTATAGGCGTTTTGTGAGAGACTTTAGCACCATTGTTGCACCTCTCAATGAGCTTACAAAGAAGGATGTGCCTTTTGTTTGGGGTACCGCATAGGAAGAAGCCTTCACGGTATTGAAAGATAAGTTGACACATGCTCCTTTACTCCAACTTCGACTTTAATAAGACTTTTGAGCTTGAATGTGATGCTAGTGGAATTGGATTAGGAGGTGTGTTATTACAAGATGGCAAACCTGTTGCATACTTTTCGAAAAATTGAGTGGGCCTAGTCTGAACTATTCTACTTATGACAAAGAATTATATGCTCTTGTTAGGACTTTAGAGACATGGCAACATTATTTATGGCCCAAAGAATTTGTTATACATTCGATCATGAATCTTTGAAACATATTAAAAGTCAAGCTAAACTGAATCGTAGACATGCTAAATGGGTTGAATTCATTGAGACTTTCCCTTATGTCATTAAACACAAGAAGGGTAAAGAAAATGTTATTGCTGATGCTTTGTCTCGTCGATATACTATGCTTTCACAACTTGACTTCAAAATATTTGGTTTGGAGACCATCAAAGATCAATATGTGCATGATGCTGATTTTAAAGATGTAATGCAGAATTGTAAAGAGGAAGAACATGGAACAAGTTCGTTATTAATGATGGTTTTGTGTTCGTGCTAACAAGCTATGCATTCCTGCTAGCTCTGTTAGTCTTTTGTTGTTGCAGGAGGCGCATGGAGGAGGATTAATGGGACACTTTGGCGTCAAGAAGGCGGAGGATATACTTGCTACACATTTCTTTTGGCCAAAGATGAGGACGGGATGTTGAGCGTTTTGTAGCTCGCTGCACTACATGTCAAAAAGCTAAGTCACGACTCAATCCTCATGGTTTATATATGCCTTTGCTGTGCCTAGTGTTCCTTGGGAGGATATATCTATGGACTTTGTTTTAGGTTTACCTCGAACAAAGAAGGGAGGATAGCATATTTGTTGTCGTGGATAGATTCTCGAAAATGGCACACTTTATACCATGTCATAAAAGCGATGATCTTTGTTAATGTTGCTGATTTGTTCTTTCGTGAAATTATTCGCTTGCATGGTGTGCCAAATACTATTGTTTCAGATCGTGATACTAAATTTCTTAGCCACTTTTGGAGATGTTTATGGGCTAAGTTGGGGACTAAACTGCTTTTAGTACTACTTGTCACCCCAAACCGATGGACAAACTGAAGTAGTCAATAGAACATTGTCTACTATGCTTAGGGCTGTTTTGAAGAATAATAAGAAAATGTGGGAAGAATGCTTGCCTCATATTGAATTTGCTTATAATCGTTCATTGCATTCTACTACTAAGATGTGCCCTTTTGAAATTGTGTATGGCTTCCTACCTCGTGCACCTATTGATTTGTTGCCTCTTCCATCTTGGAGAAGCTTAATTTTGATGCTAAAGAACGTGCTGAATTGATTTTAAAATGCATGAGTTAACTAAGGAAAACATTGAGCGTATGAATGCTAAATATAAACTTGTTGGAGATAAGGGTAGAAAACATGTTGTCTTTGCCCTGGAGATCTTTGTTTGGTTACATTTGCGTGAGGATAGGTTTCCTAATTTGCATAAATCAAAGCTAATGCCACGTGCTGATGGTCCATTTAAGGTGTTAGAGAAAATAAATGATAATGCATATAAACTTGAGCTGCCTGCAGATTTTGGGGTTAGTCCACTTTTAACATTGCAGATTTGAAGCCTTATTTGGGTGAGGAAGATGAGCTTCCGTCGAGGGCGACTTCATTTCAAGAAGGGAGGATGATGAGGACATCAATACCATTGTTACACCCACAGCCCTGCTGCTATACATCTTGGACCAATTACTAGAGCTCGCACGCCAATTGAATTATCGGTACTTTCGTTTCTTGGTAACGATTCCAATGTTCATGAGAATATGATGCTGCCTAAATTGGATACATTTGTTTTGCTTACAAATGAAGGGCCTACCATGGACAAGAAAGATGAACCTTGGAGCAAGTTCAAGCATGGAGATGTTGGCATGCAAGGGAACAAACGGAGTTACAAGTGATGATTCAGGACTTTGAAGCCACCCTAATGAGTGCATGAGGCCTTGGACGAAATATACAAGATGCCACTTCATAATATTAGTCCATAGGCTATTCTAGGTGCTCGTCACCTTATTATTGGGCCAGGCCCATGTAATTTCGAAATACTTAAGTATAGGCTGTTTTAGAGTCCGTATGTGTGGGGAAACAAGAGTTAGGGTTGATTTGGACCCCTCCATCAAGGGCCACGAAATTCCCCCTCTTCCTCCATATATACAGCCCTTAGGGCACCGTTTAGACCTTGGGTTTTGTTTAGATTAAAAGTTCGCCATAGCTGCAACCCGCGTGCCGTTTGTGTTCAACGACCGGACAAAGCGTCACAGAACCCCACCTTGATCAATAAAGCTTTCATCTTATATTCGCGATATCCAGATTGCAATCTCAGTTTCTTGCTTGTTCTTCGTTTGCTCGCGAAGCAGACCCTTGTGGTCGAGTTGATCGTGCTCGGCGTGGTCAATAACCTCTCGGAGTTGGTTTAGCGATTGCTAAAGCGCGGCGTCCTCGACGTTAAGTAGTCGGATCGTCAAAGTCGACTTCCTCCAAAGCGAAAACCAACATCTCATCGAAGGCGGGACACCTTTGCCTCTATCGGTTTATCCCGGGCGTTAAATGTCTTTGATGCGGAAGCGCGCACCTCCGTGCCGCTCAAGATGGGTTAACGAGCCACGGGCGGTATGTGAAAGACATACCGGTAAGTAATTTTAATAGTTATATCGCCCGAGTAGCCCGAGACTTAAAATAGTTGAAAATACTGATTTAAGGATCAATTATTATCAGGATCTTACGGAGAAGAATACCCAGCTGTCCCGGAGCTCCAAGAGTGCAAGGCCCAACTTGAGGTCCTTGGCGCCTGTGGGGGAGCCACAGAGACCCCCACCGGTAAGGCGTACTTTGAAAAGATAATTATTTAACAAAGTGCGGCGTGAATCGACAATAATATTGCAGAGGGCGCGGACTAGATCCGGACAAGCAACAGCTCTGCGTCGGCTAAAGGCGGCGAGAGGTGCTCAAGAAGGTGCAGCGGGGAGAGAAACAAGCTCCAAGATGCCCACACCCAGCAAGGAGAAGAGCTGAAAGGTGTTCGGGCCCACTATGCAGCTCGTGAAGGAGAATCGCGTAACCGCCACGGCATTTATAGTAAGTGCTTGAACAAATTCCTTTGAAAAGAAGAATCCGGCGAGGAAGTCGATTGACGAAATATGTCTTTAGGTGTGCTCACGTGTCGCCTGCTGAGAAATGCACAGGTCGGCGGGTGACCAACTTCCGAGCTGGTGCAATTGCTCGAGCGTGTTGGCAAAGCGATGAGTGGCGTTGTTCATGCTTTATGGCCATCCGTCTCCCTGCCCGAGGGCCTTGGTGAGCTTCTTTGAGAAGCCAGAGAGCACGGCGACGCCTCCATTTGTGGAAGATATCGGCTGCTGCCGTCGGCGCCGAGGAGGCTGGGCTATGGTGAAGACGCGTTACGAAGGCTGACCCAAACCACATGGCGAGGTTGGACTGCGGGGCTGATGGGAAGGAGATCCTGTGAGCTTGATGTGCGACCAAGTAGAAGCGGCGCGAAATATTCCCAGCAGGATGTAAGTTAGACAACTGTTAGATGGGATTGAGGAGGAGTACAATCGATCGGTTTGACGATGTAGTTTGAAATGACATGTAAAATGCCTTCTAGCGGATTGTAGATCGTTTGTCTTTGCGGACCGTTTCGCTTCAACCTCGGGACCCAACAGTGCAGAGTGTGTCCGAATACCCTTACGGTTATAAAAGAACCGGGGCATGCATGGAGACAAGGCGTCGGGGTCATAATTGCTTTATCGGACAAGTGCCCAACTAGTTATGTTATATTACATGGTTAGTAAGAAACATCTTCCGGGAGAATAGTTCCGTTAAGGGTTCCTTTCCACAGGAGGCATGCCCTAAAGTGCAATGCGGACTGCGAAAATAGCGAAAAAAGCATCCGGGGCAGATAAATAAGTAAGTAATAAATCATCTTTCAAGTCACCGACCGAATATTCTCTTAAAACGCTAGCTTTCGGCTTCACCCACCGAGGTACACATCCGCTGACCCGCAAGAACAATCGTAGAGGTGCTTCCTTTACCTCCTAGCCGAACAATCGGGAGCGAGGGGTAAGCACAGAGCGAGCAACCCAGCTTGGCCAAAACTTAAGTCATATCGATGCATACAATGGTGAATAAAAGGTACATGCGGAAGTATGACACATGTATTGGGCATGAAGCCCGTTAATAAGCTTCATTAAAGAAGCCCCGAGTATAAAGAGTGCCAGAGCACATCAAGTGTGTGCGAACAAAGCACAAATCAGCCTATAAAAGGTATTGAAAAAGGTGGGAAGAAGAAGGGGACAAGAGGCGGTAAAAATATAAAAATGTGGGCGGGGGTGAGGCGAACCCGAGTCCGGCGTTAAGCGTAGAATCTTCGGAGGCAGGCTGCGTTCCATGGGTTCGGCTCGAGTCGGTTGTCGGATCGTTCGTGAGCGGTATGCTCCGCGGTCGAGGACTTGGTCGATTATGAAGGACCTTCCACTTGGGCTTGAGTTTGTCCTTTTTCTAGTCCGGCAGGCGTAGAACAAGTTCGCCAACATTGTAAGTTTTGGCCCGTACTTCTCTGCTTTGATATCTTCGAGCCTGCTGCTGATAAAATGCGGAACGAGCCTTTGCCACGTCCCGCTCCTCCTCTAAGGCGTCCAAACTGTCCTGCCGATCCAACTCGGCTTCTCTTTCTTCGTACATGCGCACACGAGGTGAGTCATGAATTATATCGCAGGGCAGAACTGCCTCTGCGCCGTATACCATGAAAAATGGTGTGAATCCGGTAGTTCGGTTTGGCGTGGTCCGCAGCCCCAGTCTGGTCGAGCTCCTCTACCCAGTCGTGTTAGATTCCTTGAGGACCGCACTAGTGCGGGTTTGATGCCGCTCATGATTAGACCATTTGCTCGCTCAACTTGACCGTTAGTTTGGGGGTGATAGGCTGAAGCGTAATCGAGCTTGATGCCCATGTTTTTGCACGAGTTTAACCTCGTCGGCCGTGAAGTTCGTGCCGTTATCGTGATGATGTTGTGGGGGCGCCAAAGCGGTGTACTACCCGGATATGAAGTCTATCACGGTCCGGATTCTGCCGTTTTAACCGGCTTGGCCTCAATCCATTTGGTGAATTTGTCCACCATGACCAATAAGTATTTGTGCTTGTGGGTTCCCCCTTTAAGGGTCCAACCATGTCAAGCCCCGGACATGACGGCCGGTAATGGGTATAGTTTTGAGGCGGTGGGTGGCATGTGGCTCGATTAGCAAAGAGCTGGCAACCGGCGCATCGTTGGACTAAGTCTGAGCATCTGCCGGGCTGTCGGCCAATAAAATCTTATACGGAAGGCCTTGCCTACAAGGGCCGGGCTGCAGCGTGGTGCCCACGAGTCGGCGTGAATTTCAGCCAGGAGATTTCGCCCTTCCTCTTCGGAGATACACCTTTGAAGGACTCCGGTTGTGCTTTTCTTATAAAGTTCTCCCTCGTGGACCTTGTAGGCTTTAGATCGCCGAACTATGCAGCGGGCCTTATTTTGGTCTTCGGGAAGTTCCTGCCGCATTAAGTAGGCTAGGAATGGTTCTGTCCACGGGGCAATTACTGCCATTATTTCGTGAGCTGAAGGTGTTATTTCATTGGCTGAACCGCCGATTGTGTCAGAATGGTCTGAGTTAGGTGATGCAGCTGGATCCAGATTGTTATTTCCGGACTCCTCTTCCCATAATACGGATGGCTTAAAGAGCCGTTGATGCGGAGCATCCCACGATCATCCCCATGGACCTACAACCGTCTCATCAAGAGCCAAGAGGACCCATGACACGAGCTAGAGCTAGAGCTCTCGAGAACGAGGTGACTTCCTTCCTTATTGATATCACATATGATCCACTCGAGACATGGCTACTACCTAAGTCCGATATGCTATGCGTGATTAGGTGTCAAGGGGAAGCTCCCGAGGGTGCACGTGAAGACGGACAAGCCACCAAGTCCATGGATGAAGAGGACCACGGAAGCGGACAAGTTCAACCCCCAGGCCCCGGACATCCGGCCAAGGTCCGGACATCCGGCCCTGGAGACGCCAACATCACAGCCAAGCCCAGCCGAAGCTCACAGGGCGGACATCCGGCCTCCATGCCCGGACATCCGGCACTGCCCGAAATCTGGCGCTTCTCTCCCGATTCGGCAGAACTGGCCATCCCAGCCCGGACATCCGGCCGGTTAGCCCGGACATCCGGCGCCTCGCGAAGGCCCGGACATCCGCCCGACGCCGGACATCCGGCCTCCCTGCTGCGTGCGATGTATCAGGACTTGTCCCATGTACCCTTCGCCCCGAGACTATATATACTTCATCCCCTTCCTCTTTCTAGGGTAGCTTAGGTTTAGCTCATGTTTGTGTGAGAGCCTTGCTCATCCACTTGGTTACTTCTCCTCGGAGCTCAGGACCTCTTCGGAGAAGATCCCCCAAGCGGATTCAAGACCCCCTTCTAGGGTGGACCCCATCAAGACCTCCTCTCGGAGAAGAACGACTACTCGTGTATCCTTACCTTTGTTGATCTTGAATCTTGTGCCACCTTATGTGATCGGTGATCTAGCACTTGTGTGATTGATCTCTTGTCGGTTTAGTGATTTCTCTCTCGTTTCCTCCGTGTTTCCCTCTTGTTCTTCTGTGTGTTCTTCGTGATTCCCCGTAGGATCCGCTCCAACGTGAAAGATCATCCACGTAGGGTTCCGCCCTACATCATCTTGGTATCATGAGCCACGTTGATCACGTTTTTGGAGCCCCTACCCCGTGTTCTAGCTTGATTTTGTTGTTTTTGTCCGAATTCCGAAAATTCCCCACAAAAATAGCCCTCAATGTTTTTTGTGATTTGTTGGTGTGATGAAGTTTTGTTGGATTTGATCCACGGATTTCGTGTGTTGCAGGTAGATCTAGCATTCCCCCACCATTTCCACAATTTCCATCCACAAAATCGCCAAAATTTTGACCGGATTTGACCTCTCCACGCGGTGTTCATCGAGCCCGGACATCCGGCCCGAACAGCCCGGACATCAGGCACCCCGGACATCCGGCCCGACCAGCCCGGACATCCGGCTTCTAGCCCGGAAATCCGGCCCCTGGTAGCAACTATCCCCATCCACCACTCCGTTCACCGCCTAACTCTCGCCAAATTTTGTCCCGGTGCCCACATACACCTCCACATACCTCCACCACTTCCGCATAACCCACCATAGCCTTTCCCACTACTAATTCCGACAATGTTGCCAAATTTTGCTTTGAGAATTTGAGTTGGGGTTTCCGTATCCTTTGTGTTTCGGCTATCTAGGTACGGTTCAACATCAACATCACCACCGCTCATCTTCGCCAAGGACGGTAACATCGTCGACATCTTTGTCATTACTTGCAATTGCATTGATACCCATCATAGCCCATCTTTTGCGTTGCTTACCCATCGAGACTAGCCATTGAGTATTGCCGACAACGTGACTTGTGCACATTAGTGATCATACTCCATAGCATACATACCATACCAAAGTGGTGCATATCTTAGCATCAACTTGTGTGTCACAAAGTTGTCATCGCATACACAATTGCTATCTTGGTTCGTGAAATTTTGCATGAGAAAAGAGCTCAAAAGAGAAAGAGCCAATCAAGCTTTTAAGCAAAGAGAGAAAGATAAGCAAAGAGCTTATGAGCAAGAACCATAGCATCATAAAACATTAAGATTGTCATACTTGATCATCTTGGATCAACACATCGAAACACCATACATATAGCATACTTGGGATAGAAGTCGTTGCATTTTTGCTTAGTAGGTTGTGCACAAGTTCGTATCCGCCTATTGTGCAATCGTGCTAGCGTCTCTCTAGTGTTGTGCAACAAGAGCATCTTGGTGAATTCCACATTTTGGCTCATCCTTGGTTGCATAACCCCATATTATCTATTTGCGTGTGTGTTTCCGTGTACCATATCTTGCTATTGGTCTACTTGTTGCATTTGCAAATTTGTGAATCATTTCCAACATTATTGAGTCTCACTTACAATTGCATCAAATTTTGTGCCACCATCCTAACCGAGCTCCACCATAAGCTTTTATTTGTGTAGGTGTGAGAACCGACAAGAATCGGTACCAAGAGTGCTATTTCATTGTCCGCATTTGAGTGAACTTGATTCATCTTCAACACCGGTCAAAGGTACATTGGTATAAGTTCTTTTCCGTTCTACCACTCACATTTTGTTTGGAATGATGGATAGGCCAAGTACCTCTACCAACCCACTCTTCATCGAGCAAGACGACGACATGTCATCATACGTCCCCAAGAGCCACCTCTTTGGTGCACAACGAGCATTGCACCAAGAACAACAAGCAATGAGCGACCGCATCGACAACCTCGCCACCGACTTGCGACTCTTCGAGCAACGTACAAGAGACTACTTCGACAACAAGTTCGACGCTCACAAGCAAGAGAACGATGCAAGAATGGACGAGCTCCGCGCTTTGATGAGAAACCGACATAATTCAACTTCTTCATCATCAAGACGGAGCCGCTCGAGTCGACACTCCGACGACACCTTCTACGACTCAAGTACACCTACTTCGAACACTCTTCGTCGTGCCGCTCGTCAAGACCGTCATGCATCTCGCAACCCGCTACATGACAAGCATTCACAAGAGCAAGCTGATGATCAAGTTCCTCGTCCTCAATAAAACCAAGAGGCTTTTGCTCAAGCTCAAGAACGACAACGTCTTCGTCGCCAACAAGAGGAAGAACGAGCGCGTCTTCACCAAGACGAACAAGACGCCAAGGCTCAACGTCTTCAACAACACCAACGTGAGGCGCAAGCTCTTGAGGCGCAATGTGCCCTTCAAGAATCAAGTAGAACCTTCGCCAACCGCAATCGCGAACGGCGCAATCAAGAGGAAGCCCTTCGAGAAGAAATCCAAGAGAGGAACTACCAACCTCATGTACAATGTCAAGTTCCTCAAGCCCCTCCACAAGCTCGTCAAGCTCCAGCCCAACCTCAAGTTCAACAAGGGCAAGTTGATCATGGTCTTCCTCCACACCAAGAGCAACATGAAGACGAGTACAATCCACGTCAAGGACGTCATCATCAACATCGCCAACAACACAATGAAGAGCAACGCTACGGCAAGCTAAAATTCACCATGCCCAAGTTCAATGGAAGCAATGACCCCGAAGACTACCTCTCATGGGCATTGAAGGTTGACAAAATCTTCCGCTTGCACAACTACAATGAAGCGAAGAAAATCGCTATGGCATCACTTGAGTTCCAAGACTATGTGCTCATATGGTGGGAACAAATCATTGAGCGACGACAAGCAAGAGGTGAACCTCCAATCACCACTTGGGCTCAAATGAAGGATGTCATGCGAGCACGTTTTGTGCCAACCTACTACAACCACGACCTCTTCAAGAAACTCCAACTACTCAAGCAAGGAACAAAGAGTGTTGAAGAATACTACAAGGAAATGGAGATAGCCATGATTCGAGCCAATGTCAAAGAAGATGATGAGCAAACTATGGCACGTTTCTTGAATAGACTCAATCATCCCATCAAGAAGATCACCGACTTCCAACCATACTCAACCCTCATTGAGCTCGTGCATCAAGCTACAAAGGCGGGCGCCAAGTGCAAGATGACTTCAAAGCACGCCAAGTACTCATCCAAGACCTACGGCTTCTCCAACAACCAAGCTTCAACGACTCCTCCAACATCTACATCAACCAAACCTTCTACAACCAACGACGACAAGTCGAGTTACAAGAGAAAGTCGACAAGTTCAAGTCGTCCTCCTCCTACTACAAGCAACTTCAAGCCGCGTGCTTCATCATCTACTCCGACCGATGAGAAGCTCCTTCAAGTGTTTCACTTGCGGTGGCCGAGGCCACAAGTCCTTCGAATGCACCAACAAGCGCACCATGATCCTCAACGACGACGGCACCTATGACTCAATGAGTGAGGAGGAGATGGAAGCCCTTGAGCAAGTGGCCATGCACCGGCAAGTGAACGAAGATGAAGATGATCAAGTCTTTTTTGATGAGGATTCGAGCCCCGCTCTCATTGTCTCCAAGGTCTTGACTCTTCAACATCAACAAGAAGACGACCAAAGATGCCACATCTTCCACACAAAGGCCGGCATCAACGGACGGTCCATCAAGGTCATCATCGATGGAGGTAGTTGCCACAACTTGGCAAGTGAAGAACTATGCTCCAAGCTCCAATTGGTAAAGAAGAAGCACCCGCACCCTTACAAGGTTCAATGGCTAAGTGACTCCGGCACTATACGAGTTGAGCATACGGTCCAAGTCTCCTTCAAAATTGGTGCTTATGAAGACACGTTGGAATGTGATGTGGTCCCAATGACCGTTTGCCACCTACTTCTAGGTCGACCGTGGCAATTCGACCGTGGTGTCATCCACAATGGGCGCGCCAATCACTATAGCTTCAAGATGAAAGGGAAGGAATATGTGCTACGACCTATGTCTCCTACTCAAGTGATAGCCGACAAGCAAGCCACACATCATAGCGAAAAGAGTGAGAAAGTGATCCACCCAAAAGTGAGTGAGAGCCACAAGCCAAATTTGAGCGACTCTTCGCCTAGAGAGAAAAACCTCATTCTATTTGCCACCAAAAGTGAGATGAGAGAAGTGTGTGAGAACCCATCGAGTGTGATGCACTTTGTCCTTGTGTGCAAGGATGGAGAACCAAAAACTAACACCATTCACGAGCTACCTTTGGTGTTTCAATCTCTTTTGCAGGAATTTCAAGATGTTTTTCCCGATGAGCTACCTCCGGGTCTACCTTCTCTTCGAGGCATTGAGCATCGAATCGACCTCATCCCCGGAGCGCCGCTACCAAACAAAGCTCCATACCGCGTCAATCCGGAAGAAACCAAGGAGATTCAACGGCAAATACAACAACTAATCGACAACGGTCATGTGCGTGAAAGCTTAAGCCCTTGTGTCGTTCCCGTTATACTTGTACCTAAGCCCGACGGAAGTTTTCGCTTGTGTTCCGATTGTAGACCTATCAATGCGATCACCGTCCGTTATAGGCATCCCATTCCTCGCTTAGATGATATGCTTGATGAACTTAGTGGAGCCAACTTTTTCTCAAAAATTGACCTTAAAAGTGGCTATTATCAAATCCGCATACAAGAGGGTGATGAATGGAAAACTGCTTTCAAAACCAAATTTGGTTTATATGAATGGTTAGTGATGCCTATGGGTCTTCGAAGCTCCGGTACTTTTGTCGTCTTATGCATCATGTGCTTCGTCCTTATATTGGAGTCTTTGTTGTGGTTTACTTCGACGATATTCTTGTGTTTAGCAAAACCATGAAAGAGCACATCAATCATGTAAAATCTGTGTTGCAAACTCTTTGCAAGGAAAGCCTTTATGCAAACTTGAAAAAATGCACTTTTGGAGTTGACAAAGTGGTTTTCTTGGGTTTTGTAGTATCCTCAAAGGGTGTCCATGTTGATGAATCTAAAATTGAAGCAATTAAAACTTGGCCCCAACCCACCAATTTGCAACAAGTGCGAAGTTTTCTTGGTCTTGCGGGTTTTATCGTCGCTTTGTGAAAGATTTTAGCACAATTGCCGCTCCTTTGCATGCCTTGAGTAAGAAGAATACTCCCTTTGTTTGGGGAACTTTGCAATCAGCCGCTTTTGATGAGCTCAAGTCTTTGCTTACTCATGCTCCGATTCTCGCTTTGCCCAATTTTGACAAAACTTTTGAGGTTCATTGTGATGCAAGTGGTACCGGAATTGGCGGAGTTTTGATGCAAGAAAAACGAGCCATTGCTTATTTTAGTGAAAAACTATCCGGTGCTCAACTTAATTATCCCATCTATGACAAAGAATTGTATGCTTTAGTGCGTGTGCTACATGTTTGGGAACATTACCTTAGACCTCATGAGTTTGTCATCCATACCGATCATGAAACGCTTAAGTACCTCAAAGGTCAAACTAAATTAAACAAGCGTCATGCAAAATGGAGTGAATTCATTGAATCTTTTCCTTATGTGATCAAGTACATTAAGCGTAAAGAAAATGTAGTGGCCGACGCGCTTTCACGCATATGCATGCTTGTCACTCAACTAGAGTTTAATGTTATTGGTTTCGAGCATATAAAAGACTTGTATGAGCATGATCCATCTTTTGCTTCTCCTTATGCTAAGTGTTTGACGCATACTTCTTGGGAACAATATTACATCAAGGATGGTTATCTTATGAGAGCTAACAAACTTTGCATTCCCGAGTCTTCTCTTCGTTTGCTCCTTTTGCAAGAGGCTCATGGAGGCGGACTCATGGGACACTTTGGACGCGACAAGACATTCGCCACGCTCTCCAACAACTACTTTTGGCCCAAGATGTTCCGCGACGTCTCACGCTTCACCACCCGATGCTATACATGTCGCAAAGCTAAGTCAAAAGCTCAATCCCATGGTCTTTACATGCCTCTTCCTATTCCTTATCAACCTTGGGAAGACATTAGTATGGATTTTGTACTCGGTTTGCCTAGGACTCAAAATGGCAAGGATTCCGTGTTTGTTGTTGTGGATAGATTCTCTAAGATGGCACATTTCATTCCTTGCAACAAGATAGACGATGCTTCACATGTTGCAAATCTCTTTTGTAGGGAAATCTTGCGACTCCATGGCGTACCAAAGACAATCGTCTCCGATCGCGACGTCAAGTTCTTGAGTTACTTTTGGAAGACCCTATGTGCCAAGCTCGAAATCAAGCTCTTGTTCTCCTCGGCATACCATCCTCAAACCGACGGCCAAACGGAGGTGACGAACCGCACACTATCCACTCTACTTCGTGTCTTGATCAAGAAGAACATCAAGGAGTGGGAAGCATGTCTACCCATCGCCGAGTACGCCTACAATCGTGCAAGACATTCAACTACCGGCAAGTCCCCCTTTGAGGTCGTCTACGGTTTCAACCCGTAGTCCCCATTGGACATTCTACCACTTCCTCTCCAAGAGCGCACCAACATGGATGCAAGTGAACGAGCAAGCTACATCAAGAAGATGCACGAAGATACAAGGCACACCATTGAGCGACAAGTACACCATCAAGCAACCAAGCTCAACGCCAACAAGCAACCCATCGTCTTCAACATTGGTGATCTAGTGTGGCTATACCTTCGCAAGGACCGCTTCCCCAAAGAATGCAAGTCCAAGGTTCTACCTCGAGCCGATGGACCCTTCAAGGTGCTAGCACGCTACAACGACAACGCTTACAAGATCGACATACCTCGAGACAAATACAACGTGAGCGACATCTTCAACATCAAGGACCTCGCACCATTCCATGGCGATGAAGGTTTTGATCCGAGGTCGGATCTCTCCCAAGGGGGGGGGGAGATGATGCGGAGCATCCCACGATAATCCCCATGGACCTACAACCGTCTCATCAAGAGCCAAGAGGACCCATGACACGAGCTAGAGCTAGAGCTCCCGAGAACGAGGTGACTTCCTTCCTTATTGATATCACATATGATCCACTCGAGACATGGCTACTACCTAAGTCCGATATGCTATGCGTGATTAGGTGTCAAGGGGAACCTCCCGAGGGTGCACGTGAAGACGGACAAGCCACCAAGTCCATGGATGAAGAGGACCACGAAGCGGACAAGTTCAACCCCGGCCCCGGACATCCGCCAAGGTCCGGACATCCGCCCCTGGAGACGCCAACATCACAGCCAAGCCCAGCCAGAACTCTCACAGGGCGGACATCCGCCCCCAGCCCGGATATCCGGCACTGCCCGAAATCTGGCGCTTCTCTCCCGATTCGCAGAATCGCCATCCCAGCCGGGACATCCGGCGGTTAGCCGGAATCCGGCGCCTCATGAAGGTCCGGACATCCGCCCGACGCCCGGACATCCGCCTCCCCGCTGCGTCAAGTGTATCCGGACTTGTCCCATGTACCCCTTCGCCCCCGAGACTATATATACTTCATCCCCTTCCTCTTTCTAGGGTAGCTTAGGTTTAGCTCATGTTTGTGTGAGAGCCTTGCTCATCCACTTGGTTACTTCTCCTCGGAGCTCAGGACCTCTTCGGAGAAGATCCCCCAAGCGGATTCAAGACCCCCTTCTAGGGTGGACCCCATCAAGACCTCCTCTCGGAGAAGAACGACTACTCGTGTATCCTTACCTTTGTTGATCTTGAATCTTGTGCCACCTTATGTGATCGGTGATCTAGCACTTGTGTGATTGATCTCTTGTCAGTTTAGTGATTTCTCTCTCGTTTCCTCCGTGTTTCCCTCTTGTTCTTCCGCGTGTTCTTCGTGATTCCCCGTAGGATCCGCTCCAACGTGAAAGATCATCCACGTAGGGTTCCGCCCTACATCAGCCGTTCCAGGAAGATGTTTGGAGGGACGACGTCTCGTTTCGCGCCGATGCGTGCTAACACGTTTGCTGCCTGGTTATTATCACGGGCTACATGGTGGAATTCGAGTACTTCGAACCGAGCTGACATTTTTAGGACGGCGTTGCGGTAAGCTGCCATTTTTGGATCTTTGGCGTCAAAGTCTCCATTTACTTGGGATATTGCGAGGTTTGAATCCCCACGCACCTCTAGGCGTTGAATGCCCATGGAGATTGCCATCCGGAGGCCATGTAGGAGGGCCTCAGATTCGCCACGTTGTTGGAGTCCATGTACATTATTTGAAGTATGTATTGATTGTGTCTCCGTTGGGGACGCCAGACGACGCCAACCCCAAGCCAGCCAACATTTTGGATCCGTCGAAATGCATGATCCGGTTAGAGTACGCGTCGTACTCTTTAGGGAGTTAAAGCGGTCCATTCGGGCGAAGTCAGCGAACTCTGCGACTTTATAGTTCGCCATGGTTTGTAGGTTATATCAAATGGTAAGAGCTCGATAGCCCATTTTGCAATACTGCCCGTTGCGTCGCGATTGTTTATAATATCGTTGAGAGGTACTTCGGAGGCCACCGTTATTGAACACTCTTGAAAGTAGTGTCGCAGCTTCCGGGATGCCATGAACACCGCATACGCTATGTTTTGATAATGTGGGTACCGGGATTTGCATGGAGTTAGAACAGTGGATACGTAGTACACTGGTTTTTGAAGAGGGAATCTGTGCCCTTCTGTTTCTCGTTCAACGACGAGTACCGCGCTGACAACTTGATGTGTTGCCGCGATATATAATAACATAGGTTCGCCCAGGTTGGGCGCGGCCAGAAACGGATTTGTTGCCAGTATGGCCTTTATTTCTTCGAGTCCGGCTGTGGCAGCATCCGTCCATTCAAAATGGTCGGTGCGCCGGAGGAGGCGGTAGAGGGGCAGAGCCTTTTCTCACAAACGGGAGATGAAGCGACTTAAGGCCGCTACGCATCCGGTTAGTTTTTGTATCTGCTTGAGGTCTTTTGGAATATCCAATTGTGACAGAGCTCGGATTTTGGCCGGGTTTGCTTCAATTCCTCTACCGGATACGATGAAGCCCAAGAGCTTTCCGGCTGGTACGCCGAAGACGCATTTTTCCGGATTGAGCTTAATGTCATATGTTCGGAGGTTGTCGAATGTCACCCTCAAGTCTTCTACTAGAGTTCCGACGTGTTTGGTCTTGACGACCACATCGTCTACGTATGCCTCTACTGTTTTGCCTATCTGGGTAGCGGACATGTTTGAATCATGCGCCGATATGTTGCGCGGCGTTTTTGAGTCCGAAGGGCATTGTGTTGAAGCAGAATGGCCCATATGGAGTAATGAATGCCGTTGCGGCTTGATCTTTCTCCGCCATCTTGATTTGATGGTATCCGGAGTATGCGTTGAGGAAGCACAATGAATCGTGCCCTGCGGTAGCATCGATGATTTGGTCGATGCGAGGGAGGGGGAAAGGGTCCTTTGGACAGGCCTTGTTAAGGTCTTTAAAATTGACGCAGAGGCGCCAGGATTTGTCCTTTTTTGGTACCATTACTAGATTGGCTAGCCAGTCCGGATGTTTTATATCTCTGATGAATCCGCCTTCTAAGAGTTTGGCTAGCTCCTCTCCCATTGCCTGTCTTTTGGGTTCGGAAAATCGCCGAAGAGTTTGTTTGACTGGCTTGAATCCTTTTAGGATATTTAGGCTGTGCTCTGCCAACCTGCGTGGGATTCCTGGCATGTCTGAAGGGTGCCAGGCAAAAATGTCCCTATTTTCCCGAAGGAATTCTCGTAGTGCGACTTCGACATCAGGACTTAATTGTGCCCCAATGGAGGCCGTCTTTGTGGGGTCCGTTGGATGGACCTGAAATTTGACTATTTCGTCTGCTGGTTTAAAAGAGGTGGACTTGGACCTCTTATCGAGGATCACATCGTCCCTATCCACCGTGGAGCGCAGCGTAGTTAGTTCCTCTGCCGCTAGGGCTTCGGACAATGCCTCTAGGGCCAGTGCGGCTGTCTTATTTTCAGCGCGGAGTGCTGTATCTAGATCACTGGCGAGAGTGATTATCCCGTTGGGTCCGGGCATTTTGAGCTTCATATACCCATAGTGGGGTATAGCTTGGAAGATTGTGAATGCCTCTCGCCCTAACAAAGCGTGATATCCGCTGCCGAATGGGGCCACTTGGAACGTGACCTCCTCGGACTGTAATTGTCCAAAGGAGCGAACACTACATCTAGTGTGATTTTTCCTGTGCAGCGCATTTCTCGACTAGGGATTATCCTCTGAAGGTTGTCTTTGCTGCGCCAATGCGGCTCCATCAATTTCCATTTTTGAAGGGTTTCCTCATAGATGAGGTTTAATCCACTGCCGCCATCCATGAGTACCTTAGTAAGACGGAAACCGCCCACTATCGGACCGAGGACCAATGCGCTGGTGCTCTAGCTGTTCGGAATTTAGGTTCGTCGCTGGCGTTGAAGGTGATAGCCGTGTCACCCATGGATTTGTTGTTGCTACTTGGTAGACTTCGCAAGGCTGCGGGTTGTTCGCTTCCGCATGTTATTTGATGCGAAAGTCTCAAGATCGTTAATACCGCATTGGTATCGCTGGGTTGGTTGCCGGGGCTAAAAAGCCCACGCCACTTTTGGCCACTGCCGTAGTATCCAACACGCTCAAGGCTGCGTGTTGGAGTGGCACCTCCGTCATCGTGGATTTTGCGGGGTCCATTGAGCCAACCCTCCGAGCGATTCCGCACCCTTTAGGGGTTTTGGTTTTGGTATTCAACCCGGGTGCTTGATAATGATGCACCCTTTTGTTTCGGACTAGGGATGTATTCGGGGCCGGATTATCCCAAAATTTACTTTCGGTTTTCCAGGCGCTCTCCATCGCACAGTACTTTTGTACTATGGTCACCAAGTCAGTAAAGCGTGTTATTTCACGACGACTTATGGCGTTTAGGATTCCCTTGTCCATGCAATTATTGCAGAAAATTGGGATTGCGTCCTCCTCTCGGTAGTCCTTTATCCTGTTCATAACCAGGAGGAATCTGGCCCAGTAATGATGTACTGTTTCAGCGGGCTCTTGCCGAATTCGAGAGAGATCGCTAATGTTTGGGTGGGCGGGTGGAACTAGATCCGGAACCCCATCCAATTTAGGACTCAAGGGCCAAGAAGTTTCCGAACTTGGAAGTTTGGATTTTTGAGTGTTATCCAATGAGTCCAACCCACCGCCTGACTTTAAGTTCAGGGCTTGATAGACATCCGTCCCTCTGCGGGAATCCGGCATGGACGGATCGGGAATCCGGACGTAACTAGTCCTTAAGATACAAGAAGAATCGCCGCATTGCTGCTCAATCACAGCAACATGATGGGTAGCCTGGGGAGAGTTGATCTCTCTCAGATTGGTTTTAGGCCCGATCCGGTCGTAGTCTGTGGCGACTCCTGTATGCACGATGCGATCCAAGAGCTCGTTTATGGAGGAGAGCTCGATCGATCTAACTGTTCGGCAAGTTCGAACTAACTGGAGATTGGTTTCGATGACTCGAGAGGTCATTGTTTGCCATGATGGCGGATGGCGGTCATAAGAAAACCACCTAGTCAAGAGTCGGCCAGCGCCAAGGCTCCTTTGGCGATAGTATCGTCTTTAAAGGCGAGATGAGGCATCCTACCGATGGCGGCGACACGGAGGAACTCCCAATGAAAGCACCAATGTCGGTGTCAAACCGCGGATCTCGGTAGAGGGTCCCGAACTGTGCGTCTAGGCGGATGGTAACATGAGACAAGGGACACGATGTTTTACCTAGGTTCGGGCCCTCTTGATGGAGGTAAAACCCTACGTCCTGCTTGATTAATATTGTTGATGTGTGTTACAAGAGTGGATCTACCACGAGATCAAAGAGGCTAAAACCCTAGAAGCTAGCCTATGGTATGATTGTTGTTCGTCCTATGGACTACAGCCGTCCGGTTTATATAGGCACCGAAGAGGGCTAGGGTTACACAAAGTCGGTTACAAAGGTAGGAGATCTACATATCCGTATCACCAAGCTTGCCTTCCACGCCAAGGAAAGTCCCATCCGGACACGGGACGAGGTCTTCAATCTTCTATCTTCATAGTCTTGGAGTCTGGCCGATGATGATAGTTCGGCTATCCGGACACCCCCTAGTCCGGAACTCCCTCAAAAGGCATGGAACACTTACCTAGGAAGAAAATAAAACTACCATATGAATATATCATGAGAGCCACTTATGGATTGCCTACCAAAGATGGCAATACCTAGATCTATCCTTGCTTTTATGCCTAGCTAGGGGCGTTAAACGATAGCGCTTGTTGGGAGGCAACCCAATTTTATTTTTAGTTTTTTTGTTTCTGTTTAGGAATACATAATCCATAAACCTTATGTTTAGATGTGGTTTTATCTTTAAATTAGTGTCTGTGCCAAGTTAAACCTATAGGATCTTCTTGGATGATAGTTATTTGATCTTGCTGTAATTTCCTGAAACTTTCTGTTCACGAAAAAAATTATTAAAATTCACCAAAGCGTGATAAAATAGTGATTCCAATTTCTGCTGATCAATAAACAAATTGCCTAGGTCGTCCTATTTTTTCTGAATTTTTGGAGTTCCATAAGTTTTCGTTAGTTACAGATTACTACAGACTGTTCTGTTTTTGGCAGATTCTGTTTTTTCGTGTGTTGTTTGCTTATTTTGATGAATCTATGGCTAGTAAAATAGTTTATAATCCATAGAGAAGTTGGAATACAGTAGGTTTAACACCAATATAAATAAATAATGAGTTCATTACAGTACCTTGAAGTGGTCTTTTGTTTTCTTTCGCTAATGGACCTCACGAGATTTCTGTTGAGTTTTGTGTTGTGAAGTTTTCAAGTTTTGGGTGAAATCTTTTGATGGATTATGGAACAAGGAGTGGAAAGAGCCTAAGATTGGGGATGCCTATGGCACCCCCAAGATAATCGAAGGACACCAAAAAGTCAAAGCTTGGGGATGCCCCGGAAGGCATCCCCTCTTTCGTCTACTTCCATCGTTAATTTTACTTGGAGCTATATTTTTATTCACCACATGATATGTGTTTTGCTTGGAGCGTCTTGTATGATTTGAGGCTTTGCTTTTTAGTTTTCCACAATCATCCTTGCTGTACACACCTTTTGAGAGAGCCATAGATGAATTGGAATTTGATAGAATACTCTATGTGCTTCACTTATATCTTTTGAGCTTTATAGTTTTGCTCTATGTGCTTCACTTATATCTTTTGAGCTTTATAGTTTTGCTCTATGTGCTTCACTTATATCTTTTGAGCTTTATAGTTTTGCTCTAGTGCTTCACTTATATCTTTTAGAGCACGGTGGTGGATTTGTTTTAAAGAAACTATTGATCTCTCATGCTTCACTTAGATTATTTTGAGAGTCTTAAATAGCATGGTAATTTGCTTAATAATAATAATATGCTTGGTATTCAAGATTTGTAAAACTTTCTTTTGAGTGTGTTGAATACTAAGAGAAGTTTGATACTTGATAATTGTTTTGAGATATGAAGATGGTGATATTAGAGTCATGCTAGTTGAGTAGTTGTGAATTTGAGAAATACTTGTGTTAAAGTTTGTGATTCCCGTAGCATGCACGTATGGTGAACCGTTATGTGATGAAGTCGGAGCATGATTTATTTATTGATTATCTTCCTTATGAGTGGCGGTCGGGGACGAGCGATGGTCTTTTCCTACCAATCTATCCCCCTAGGAGCATGCACGTAATACTTTGCTTTGATAACTTCTAGATTTTTGCAATAAGTATATGAGTTCTTTATGAATAATGCTGAGTCCATGGATTATATGCACTTTTTCCCATCCTTCCACCATTGCTTGCCTCTCTAATACCGCGCACCTTTCACCGATATCATACACCCACCATATACCTTCCTCAAAACAGCCACCATACCTACCTATCATGGCATTTCCATAGCCATTCCGAGATATATTGCCATGCAACTTTAGACCGTTCCGTTTATTATGACACACTCTATCATTGTCATATTGCTAGCATGATCATGTAGTTGACATAGTATTTGTGGCAAATCCACCATTCATAATTCTTTCATACATGTCACTATTGATTCATTGCATATCCCGGTACACCGCCGGAGGCATTCATATAGAGTCATAATTTGTTCTAAGTATCGAGTTGTAATTGTTGAGTTGTAAGAAAAATAAAAGTGTGATGATCATCATTTTTAGAGCATTGTCCCAAGTGAGGAAAGGAAGATGGAGAGTATGATTCCCCCACAAGTCGGGATGAGTCTCCGGACGAAAAATAAAAAAAGGGGGGAAAGAAAAAAAAGAGGCCATAAAAAAAGAGAAAGGCCCAAATAAAAAAAATGAGAGAAAAAGAGAGAAGGGACAATGTTACTATCCTTTTACCACACTTGTGCTTCGTAGCACCATGATCTTCATGATAGAGAGTCTCTCATTTTGTCACTTTCATATACTAGTGGGAAATTTTCATTATAGAACTTGGCTTGTATATTCCAATGATGGGCTTCCTCAAACTGTCCTAGGTCTTCATGAGCAAGCGAGTTGGATGCACACCCACTTAGTTCCTTTTGTTGAGCTTTCATATACTTATAGCTCTAGTGCATCCGTTGCATGGCAATCCCTACTCACTCACATTGATATCTATTGATGGGAGTCTCCATAGCCCGTTGATACGCCTAGTTGATGTGAGGCTATCTTCCCCTCCTTTTGTCTTCTCCACAACCATCACTCTATTCCACATATAGTGCTATATCCATGGCTCGCGCTCATGTATTGCGTGAAGATTGAAAAAGTTTTGAAAATGTCAAAAGTATGAAACAATTGCTTGGCTTGTCATCGGGGTTGTGCATGATTTAAATACTTTGTGTGGTGAAGATAGAGCATAGCTAGACTATATGATTTTGTAGGGATAAGTTTCTTTGGCCATGTTATTTTGAGAAGACATAATTGCTTTGTTAATATGCTTGAAGTATTATTATTTTTATGTCAATATGAACTTTTGTCTTGAATCTTTCGGATCTGAATATTCATACCACAATTAAGAAGATTTACATTGAAATTAGGCCAAGTAGCACTCCGCATCAAAAATTCTCTTTTTATCATTTACCTACTCGAGGATGAGCAGGAATTAAGCTTGGGGATGCCTGATACGTCTCCAACGTATCTATAATTTTTGATTGCTCCATGCTATATTATCTACTGTTTTGGACCATATTGGGCTTTATTTTCCATTTTTATATTACTTTTGGGACTAACCTATTAACCGTAGGCCCATCCCAGAATTGCTGTTTATTTGCCTATTTTAGTGTTTCGAAGAAACGAAATATCAAACGGAGTCCAAACGGAATGAAACCTTCGGGAACGTGATTTGCTCATCAGATAAGATCCAGGAGACTTGGACCCTCCGTCAAGAAAGCCACGACGCGGTCACGAGGGTGGAGGGCGCGCCCCCTGCCTCGTGGGCCCCTCGAAGCTCCACCGACGTACTCCTTCCTCCTATATATACCTACGTACCCCAAACGATCAGATACGGAGCCAAAAACCTAATTCCGCCGCCGCAACCTTCTGTACCCACGAGATCCCATCTTGGGGCCTGTTCCGGAGCTCCGTCGGAAGGGGAATCCACCATGGAGGGCTTCTACATCATCACCATAGCCCCTTCGATGAAGTGTGAGTAGTTTACCTCAGACCTTTGGGTCCATAGTTAGTAGCTAGATGGCTTCTTCTCTCTTTTTGGATCTCAATACAATGTTCTCCTCCTCTCTCGTGGAGATCTATTCGATGTAATCTTCTTTTTGCGGTGTGTTTGTTGAGATCGATGAATTGTGGGTTCATGATCAAGTCTATCTATGAACAATATTTGAATCTTCTCTGAATTCTTTTATGTATGATTGGTTATCTTTGCAAGTGTAGCGACCGGACCCAAATGGGTCAAGTCTCTGTGCTCAGTGTCATCCCTGGATCAGTAATGCTGACACCACACAGTACTTCGAAGGATTTATAGCAGAGTAGCAATCACGCACTTATTATAGCGTTGTACAAAAGAGGACTTATTACAATAAATATGGCTTAAGGCCATCTAATAACGATAACAGCGAAAGGCTTGGAAGATAAGTGAGTCCATCAACTCCATCAGCATCACTGAGTATAGAACCACGACCTAACATCTTACTCGACGTCTGAAAAGTCTGCAACATGAAAGTTGCAGCCCGAAAACGGGTCAGCACATGGAATATGCTGGCAATGTAACACATAGAGAAAACGAAGGAATAAGCCTATACTACATGCTTATATGGCTGGTGGTAAAGCTCTACGGTTACAGTTTTGCATAAAGCTAGTTTTTCCCTACTACAAAGGAATAATTTTATTTAACTATCATGGTGGTTGTTAAACATTGAGAATGGTTGACAGCATCCTCAATCCCAATTAAAAAGTACTCATTAAAAACCCAACAACATTTATTAGAAGTAACATCTTGAGATTCACATGATATTCAAGTACTATATACTCAAGACGTCCATAACCGGGGATACGGCTAATCATGATTAGTTTATACACTCTGCAGAGGTTTGCGCACTTTTCCCCACAAGACTCGATCGCCTCCGTTTGGTTTCTCGCACTACATGGTGTTTGAGAAACGGATGGCCGAGACGATCTTTCGAAGCACTAACACCTTACATGTGGGTAGACCGTACCAACCTACATCCCCTACATCAGCTAGCCTACCCGTAAGAGTTCGCACAACTTACTCAACTATGCCAGAGCCCATATTGGCTTGTGGCTGCACACGGAAGTTTCTAGTTTAAATAATCTCATGATCCCTTAGAGCACGGGTGGCGGTCCGAAAAAATACAGGCAAGTCTCGATAGAAACCAGGTGCCTCAATCCACCCGGATGTGTGTTTAAGTTGCCACCTTAGATAAACCATTAATTAACAATCTCACATCTGTCATGGATATTCACTCACCCAATCCACGTCTACTGGCATAGCATGGCATAGTAAGCAAACGTAGAAGTAACTCCCAAGGTTTCATATGTAAAACAGGTAATAGGTACTACCTCAACCTACTTCCCATCCCACAATTTAAGATGATCCTAAACATGCAAGTGTTTGAGGGATAGAGCTAATGCATAAAACTGGGTAGCAGAAAAGGTATGATCAAGTGTTACTTGCCTTGCTGATGATCCGCGAGACCTAGAGATTCGAAGTAACAAGCGGCGCACTCCGGGTGATCTAACGCAGACAAACAACAAGCATACAATAAGTACTCATCTAATGCACAGGGAAAATCTCGAATAAAAGATCTAACCAGAAAGTTCAACTTAAGAACCCTGGTTGCAAAAGAATCGAATCAAATAGAGCAACGAAAGTCGAATGCCAAGAGAAAACGACTCGGTTTTTAGCAATTTGAAACTAGGTCAAATTTTACAGTAGCAAAACTTTGTTTAAGTGGGTTAGTCGGAACGGCGGTTTCGAAACGAAACTCCAGGCGCTTGAATCACCTGATTCCGATAAACGAGCGAGAAAATAAACTGATTTGAAGATTGAATCGGAAATCGAAATCGGAACGGATTAAATCTGATTAAAAGAAAGACGACGAACGGTTAAACGAACGGATGTTCGTTAACAGAAACTAACCGACGAACACGTTCATTAAAACGAACGGATCGGTGAACGTTCACTAGTTAATAAAACCGAAAAAAAACCAATCTAGGGTTTTGTTTTTTTTTAGAAAACCGAACAACGAAAGAAAAACCGGACGGTTTTTTTGAAACAAAACCGGACCGGGGGGTGGCGCGGTGGTGGCTACCTCCGCGAGGTCGCCGGCGGGCTCGGGCTCCGCGGGTCGGGCAAGGGTCGGCGGGTGGCGGCGGGTCGGGCGATGGCGGCGGCGGCGGCGGGCGTCGGGAGACGGCGGCGACGCGACGGGCCCGGCGGCGGCGGCGGCTCGGTTGGGGGCGGCGGCGGCTGGGTGAGGAGGAGGGGGCTCCGGTATAAATAGGAGGGGGTGGTGCCTTGGGAGGGGGCACGGCGGGGGCGGCGTGGCCGAGCCGGACTCGGTCGGCGGCGGCGGCGGGACTCCTCCCGAGCGGGGGAGCGCGCGAGGGGGAGGGGCGGCTGGGCCGGCGGCGGTGGGCGGCTGGGCCCTTGGCCCAGGCGGGGCGCGACGCGTTTTTTTTAAAACAAAACGAAACGAATTTAAAATAAAACTAAACGAACTCCAAATTAAATAAAATAAATTTTCCCCGACTCTTAAAAATGAGTCGAACAAAATGAACTTTAAAACGGGGCCAAAATGCATATTTTTAAAATACTCATTTTTTCCCTAAAGCAAATAAACTTTCAAAAACCAAAATTGATTTATTTATTAAATCTTCATTTTTCCTAAATGTTGGGAAAGTCATATTATTCCCTCTCTTAAATTTTTTTTATAGGAAAAACTTATGAAGATGATTAAATAAATCCAAATGATCCTATTTTCAAAATTTGAGAAATTCCAAATATGAAAATAATGAAATCTCCAACTCTCTCCGAGGGTCCTTGAGTTGCGTGAAATTTTCTAGGATCGGAAAATGCGAGAAAATATGATATGCATGATGACTTAATGTATAACATTCCAAATTGAAAATTTGGGATGTTACAAACCTACCCCCCTTAAGATGAATCTCGCCCTCGAGATTCGGGTTGGCTAGAAAATAGGTGAGGGTGGTCCTTGAGCAAATCTTCCTCTCTTTCCCAGGTGGCTTCATCTTCAGTGTGGTGGCTCCACTGAACCTTGCAAAACTTGATAACCTTGCCGCGAGTAACTCTACTGGCATAATCAAGGATCTTGACTGGTTTTTCCTCATATGTTAAGTCATCCTTCAACTGAATTGCTTCCAGTGGCACTGTATCTCTTAGCGGTATCTCTGCTATCTCGAATGACATTTCTTCATTTGAGAAACATGGAATACATCATGAACTCCCGACAGTCCTTCCGCAATTCCAGTTTATAAGCAACTTCCCCATGCGTTGCAAAATCTTATACGGTCCAACTAAACGTGGTGCTAATTTTCCTTTAACTCCAAAACGCTTAACTCCTCAAGCGGGATACTCTAAGATATACTCGGCTCCAACTTCATATTCAATCGCTGCGCTTTGAATCCGCATAGCTCTTACATGCGAATGGGCTACCTTGAGCCTATCTCGAATCAATTTAACCTTCGCTCAGACTCCTTAATCAAATCTTGTCCAAACAATCGACGATCTCGGTTTAGTCCCATGACAATGGTGTCCTGCATCTTCTTTCATCTGAGCCTCGAAGGTGCCATCTTCAAGCTGGTTTGGTAACTGTTGTTATAAGAAAATTCTGCATACGGCAAATTATCATCCCAACTAGATCCATAATCTAGTGCACAAGCTCTCAAAGATATCCTCCAAAATCTGATTGACTCTCTCGGTCGTCCATCGGTCTGTGGGTGGAAAGCTGATCAATTCCGATCTGGTTCCCAATGTTTCGTGTAACTGGTTCCAAAATTTTGAGGTAAATTGGGTTCCTCTATCCGATACGATACTCCTCGGAACTCCGTGTAAACACACAATTCGGGTCATGTATATCTTTGCCAACTTAGCACTGCTATAGGTGGTCTTGACTGGAATGAAATGAGCTACCTTCGTCAAGCGGTCGACTATAACCCAAATCGAGTCATATCCTGAACGAGTCTTTGGCAAACCTGTGATGAAATCCATGCCTAGTTTATCCCACTTCCATTCGGTATCGGCAATGGTTGTAACAATCCTGCTGGCTTCGATGTTCGCCTTTACTCTCGACATACATCGCAAACTGCTACATACTCCGCAATATCCTTCTTCATTCCGGTCCACCGAAAGTATTCTTCAAATCCAAATACATCTTGGTATTTCTGGGTGAATCGAATAGGGTGAATCATGGGCTTCTTGCAAAATCAACTTCCGATCTCGGGTTGTTTGGCACATAAACACGGTCCTCAAACCATAGGGTATCGTGCTCATCCTCACGAAATCCTTTAGCTTTTCCTTTGCTCATTTTCTCCTTTATAGAGGCAACTTCCTTATCTCGCCTTTTGGGCTTCTCTCGATTTTGTCCATTAGTGTAGACTGAATCTCCAATGCTGCTACATAGCCTCTGGAACTATTTCCAAACATAGCTCTCAAGGTCCTCGGCTAACTCATTGGGTATTCCTCCCATCATTAGGGTATTGACGTGGCTCTTACGGCTCAATGCGCTCTGCTACAACGTTAGCCTTCCCGGGTGATAATGCAATCTCATATCATAATCCTTGATAAGCTCTAGCCATCTCCTCCGTCTCGAGATTTAATTCCTTTGTGTGAAGATGTACTTCAAACTCTTGTGATCCGTGTACACTTCACAATGATTTCCTATGAGAAAATGTCTCCATGTCTTTAATGCATGCACAACGGCTGCTAACTCCAAATCATGTGTGGCATAATTTAACTCGTGAGGCTTAAGTTGTCGTGAAGCATATGAAACAACTCTTCCTTCCTGCATAAGCACTGCTCCAAGTCCTTGACGTGAAGCGTCGCAATACACCTCATAATCCTTGGTCTGATCCGGCAATATTAAAACTGGTGAGGTTACCAATCTTTTCTTCAGCTCCTGAAAACTTGCCTCACAGTCCTCAGTCCATATAAATTTGTTATCCTTCTTCAATAATTCTGTCATAGGCTTTGCAATCCTTGAGAAATTCTCAATGAATCTTCGGTAGTATCCTGTGAGTCCAAGGAAACTCCGAATCTCTCCAACTGTCGTTGGTGCTTCCCATTTGGTTACGGTTTCAACCTTCGTGGGGTCAACTGCTATTCCTTCTCCGGATATAACATGTCCAAGAAATCCAACTTCCTTTAGCCAAAACTCACATTTGCTGAACTTGGCATATAACTGGTGTTCCCTTAGTTTCTCCAAAACCAATCGCAAATGTTCCTTATGTTCCTCTTCATTCTTCGAGAAAATCAAAATATCATCAATGAACACCACGACGAACTTATCCAAAAACTCCATAAACACTTTGTTCATCAGGTTCATGAAATAGGCTGGTGCGTTAGTCAGTCCAAATGACATAACGGTATACTCATACAGTCCATACCTCGTGGTAAACGCTGTCTTAGGTATGTCCTGCTCCCGAATCTTCAACTGATGGTACCCTGACCGCAAATCAATCTTGGAAAACACTTTAGCCCTTGCAAACGATCAAACAGATCATTTATCATTGGTAGTGGGTACTTGTTCTTGATTGTAACTTCATTCAATCCACGATAATCAACAACCATCCTTAATGATCCATCCTTCTTCTCTACTAACAGTACGGGTGATCCCCAAGGTGAAGAACTTGGCGTATAAAACCTTCATCCAACAGTTCCTTAATCTGCTTCTTGATTTCCGCCAAATCCTGTGCGGGCATCCTGTATGGTCGCTTTGATATTGGTCCTGTTCCTGGCAACAGCTCAATCAAAAACTCAATGTCTCTATCCGGTGGCATTCCTGGCAACTCTTCCGGAAATACATCAGGAAAATCCTTCACCACTGGTACTTCTTCCTGCACAACTCCTGATAAGCAATTTACTTGCGTTCTCATCGGCTCGTGCCGAGATACGTACTTGATCCTTCTTCCTTCTGGTGTGGTGAGCAAAATTGACTTTGTGGTGCAATCTATGTTCCCTCCATACTTCGATAACCAATCCATTCCTAATATTACATCCAATCCTTGAGATTCCAGAACTATTAGGTCTGAGGGAAAAACATAGTGTCCAATCCTTAATGGCAGTCGATCACACCATTTACTAGCCATGTATTCTGCTCCGGGTGAGGTTACTAGCATGGGTGACCTAAGGGCTTGGGTCAGTAATTTGTACTTATCCACAAATCCCCTTGATATGTATGAATGCGATGCACCAGTATCAAAAAGAACAACTGCAGTAAATGACTTAACCAAAAACATACCGATTACTGCATCGGGCTGATCTTCAACCTCCTCCACATCAATGTGGTTCACCTGTCCCCTGTTGAAAGGGTTTGGCTTCTTTCCGAGCTTCCATTGCCATTTCCATTCGGCCTTACGGGCGGTCATTTGCATAATGCCCGATCTTGCGGCACTTAAAGCAAGTGATGTGACTCAGTCTACCTTGGATGGTGTTGATGGGTTGGCGCGGTTCTGTCCATTGCTTCCTCCATTCCGCTCCCATTCTTGGTGCCATTATGGTTGTGCGAATTACCTCCTCCATGGGTATGCTGAAACTGAATTCTGATTTAGGGTATAACGAGGCTTTCATGGGCTCCGAGTTATACTTTCCCCTGTCCATACTTCCTCTTGCGGTTCTCAATTTGCTGCTGCTTTCCTTCAATCATGAGGGCTCGGTCTACCAACTCCTGGTAGTTATTGAAACTTGCTACCATCAACGGCATGCTGAACTCATCATTCAGTCCTTCCGAAACTTCTCCGCTTAGCCGATCTCGTAGTAACGCTATCCGGGGCATAGCGTGCTAACTTACTAAAATCGTCCACATCTTCGCCAACAGTCCTTCCTCCTTGGCGTAAGTTGCGAAACTCACGCTTCTTCATGGCCATAGCTCCTGCTGAAACATGGGCAAGTCGGAAAGCTTGCTGAAACTGATCCCATGTGACAGTGTCTACAGGGTAAGTGGTTGTAAAATTTTCCCACCATGCTGCTGCGGGTCCTTCAAGCTGGTGTGCAGCAAACTTCACTTTTTCTCCATCTGTGCATCCTGCAGTGGTCAACTCCCTTCCTATCTTGCGGAGCCAATCATCTGCTACAATCGGCTCGGTGCTACTGGAATACACCGGCGGATTCAGTCTAAGGAAACGAGTCAAGTGATCCGCAGGTGGTGGTGGTGGGTTGTTGTTGTTGTTGTTGTTGCTTGGTTCTGCACCAATGTTTGAATCAAGGTGTTCTGCTGCTGAATCAGCTGGGTGATCTCTGGCGGGAAAACGAACCCGGGGTCGCGTCTCGGAGGCATCTGATGGTTTAGAAAAGACGAGAAATTAAGAATAGATTGAGGTCTAAGGAGAATCACTACCCAAATGCACGTGAGCAAATGCACACAAAATCACTTCATTCAATCAAACAAAAGGGCTTACAACGATCTAACTATCGCAAAAGTGCGTGTACTATAATGTTTACATGGAGGTAATACTACTAATATGTGGGGGACTTCCACTAATTTGAACCGGTGGAAGACTCCATGATGTCTGCTCCAGCTTCGTCTTCAAAGTCGGGTTCACTTGGATCCGAATCGGTGTCGTCGATGATGATGTAGTTGCTTGGACAGCCGACGTGCTTGTCTTCATTCTTGAGCGCCAACTTCTTCTTGAGTTCTTCGATCTCGTACTTAAGATCGTTATTGTGTCTTGCTAGAGCTACGATCTCGTCCATGTAGTCCTTGCGTGTAGTCTTTAATTCCTCTTCAAGTTCGATGATCCTTCCTTTGCATTTCGCAACTCTAACATATCATTGCACATCTGGTTCTCCTGGCGCCGAATGTGCTGGTTTAACTCTGGATGAAAGCTGCAATGGATCTATCCTTCTTGGTGCTGACTATCTCCCATTGTTCATCTCGGCGCCCACAAATCTGGTAGATAGTGTCCTTGAGGTCTTCTTGATAAACTTCTCCAATGCGTCCCATGGTGATATGAGCTGCCATGCTCTTTCCTGCACTCCAAGTTGGTGCAATCGAAAACACTATCTATAGGCTTGGTGATTGGGGCTAATGTCCTTCCGAACGTGAGCTTGAATCTTCGGCGCTCCTCTTGAGCAGAGTGGCGTTGAAAGTCCCAAAGTGAAACTTGGTAGTCCAATGTTCGGTATTTGGTGACTTCACGCAAGTGAAATCCAAAAGGTGTGCCTTCATCTGGTTGGGCGTACTTGATCTTCGCGTCCGTCATCCTAAAGAGTAGAAAAGATGAGGAGTTAGAAAATGAGAAGAGAGTAGTGATCTATGGCTTTAACTTAGTGGTCGTGTCCTACAGTCAGCGTGTGCTCTGATACCATCTCTGTAGCGACCGGACCCAAATGGGGCAAGTCTCTGTGCTCAGTGTCATCCCTGGATCAGTAATGCTGACACCACACAGTACTTCGAAGGATTTATAGCAGAGTAGCAATCACACACTTATTACAGCGTTGTCCAAAAGAGGACTTATTACAATAAATATGGCTTAAGGCCATCTAATAACGATAACAGCGGAAGGCTTGGAAGATAAGTGAGTCCATCAACTCCATCGGCATCACTGAGTATAGAACCACGACCTAACATCTTACTCGACGTCTGAAAAGTCTGCAACATGAAAGTTGCAGCCCGAAAACAGGTCAGCACATGGAATATGCTGGCAATGTAACACATAGAGAAAACGAAGGAATAAGCCTATACTACATGCTTATATGGCTGGTGGTAAAGCTCTACGGTACAGTTTTGCATAAAGCTAGTTTTTCCCTACTACAAAGGAATAATTTTATTTAACTATCATGGTGGTTGTTAAACATTGAGAATGGTTGACAGCATCCTCAATCCCAATTAAAAAGTACTCATTAAAAACCCAACAACATTTATTAGAAGTAATATGTTGAGATTCACATGATATTCAAGTACTAGATACTCAAGACGTCCATAACCGGGGACACGGCTAATCATGATTAGTTTATACACTCTGCAGAGGTTTGCGCACTTTTCCCCACAAGACTCGATCGCCTCCGTTTGGTTTCTCGCACTACATGGTGTTTGAGAAACGGATGACCGAGACACAGTCTTTCAGAAGCACTAGCACCTTACATGTGGGTAGACCGTACCAACCTACATCCCCTACATCAGCTAGCCTACCCGTAAGAGTTCGCACAACTTACTCAACTATGCCAGAGCCCATATTGGCTTGTGGCTGCACACGGAAGTTTCTAGTTTAAATAATCTCATGATCCCTTAGAGCCTGGGTGGCGGTCCGAAAAAAATACAGGCAAGTCTTGATAGAAACCAGGTGCCTCAATCCACCCAGATGTGTGTTTAAGTTGCCACCTTAGATAAACCATTAATTAACAATCTCACATCTGTCATGGATATTCACTCACCCAATCCACGTCTACTGGCATAGCATGGCATAGTAAGCAAACGTAGAAGTAACTCCCAAGGTTTCATAAGTAAAACATGTAATAGGTACTACCTCAACCTACTTCCCATCCCACAATTTAAGATGATCCTAAACATGCAAGTGTTTGAGGGATAGAGCTAATGCATAAAACTGGGTAGCAGAAAAGGTATGATCAAGTGTTACTTGCCTTGCTGATGATCCGCGAGACCTAGAGATTCAAAGTAACAAGCGGCGCACTCCGGGTGATCTAACGTAGACAAACAACAAGCATACAATAAGTACTCATCTAATGCACAGGGAAAATCTCGAATAAAAGATCTAACTAGAAAGTTCAACTTAAGAACCCTGGTTGCAAAAGAATCGAATCAAATAGAGCAACGAAAGTCGAATGTCAAGAGAAAACGACTCGGTTTTTAGCAATTTGAAACTAGGTCAAATTTTACAGTAGCAAAACTTTGTTTAAGTGGGTTAGTCGGAACGGCGGTTTCGAAACGAAACTCCAGGCGCTTGAATCACCTGATTCCGATAAACGAGCGAGAAAATAAACTGATTTGAAGATTGAATCGGAAATCGAAATCGGAAAATAACGGATTAAATCTGGTTAAAAGAAAGACGACGAACGGTTAAACGAACGGATGTTCGTTAACAGAAACTAACCGACGAACGCGTTCATTAAAACGAACGGATCGGTGAACGTTCACTAATTAATAAAACCGAAAAAAAATAAACCAATCTAGGGTTTTTTTTAGAAAACCGAACAACGAAAGAAAAACCGGATGGTTTTTTTGAAACAAAACTGGACCGGGGGGTGGTGCGGTGGTGGCTACCTCCGGCGAGGTCGCCGGCGGGGCTCCGGGCTCCGGCGGGGTCGGCGGCGGGTCGGCGGGTGGCGGCGGGTCGGGCGATGGCGGCGTCGGCGGCGGCGTCGGAGAGGCGGCGGCCTTGGCGGAGCTTCAGGCGGCGGGCGGTTTCGGTTGAAGGGGGCGGCGCGTGGGTGAGGAGGAGAGGGGGCTCCAGATAAATAGGGGGGGTGGTGCCTTGGGAGGGGGCAACGGCGGCGGGGCGGCGTGGCCGAGCCGGACTCGGTCGGCGGCGGCGGCCGGGCGGACTCCTCCCGAGCGGGGAGCGCTTGAGGAGAGGCGGCTGGGCGGGCGGTGGGCAGCTGGGCCCTTGGCCAAGCGGGCGCGCTGCGTTTTAAAAAAAAAACAAAACGAAACGAATTTAAAATAAAACTAAACGAACTCCAAATTAAATAAAATAATTTTTCCCCGACTCTTAAAAATGAGTCGAACAAAATGAACTTTTAAACGGGGCCAAAATGCATATTTTTTAAAATACTCATTTTTTCCCTAAAGCAAATAAACTTTCAAAAACCAAAATTGATTTATTTATTAAATCTTCATTTTTCCTAAATGTTGGGAAAGTCATATTATTCCCTCTCTTAAATTTTTTTATTGGAAAAATGTTTGAAGATAATTAAATAAATCCAAATGATCATATTTTCAAAATTTGAGTAAACCCAAATATGAAAATAATGAAATCTCCAACTCTCTCCGAGGGTCCTTGAGTTGCGTGAAATTCTCTAGGATCGGGAAAATGCATGAAAATATGATATGCATGATGACTTAATGTATAACATTCCAAATTGAAAATTTGGGATGTTACAGCAAGTCTCTTTGAATTATCAGTTTGGTTTGGCCTACTAGATTGGTTTTTCTTGCAATGGGAGAAGTGCTTAGCTTTGGGTTCAATCTTATGTGTCCTTTCCCAAAGGATGAGGGGCAGCAAGGCACGTATTGTATTGTTGCCATCGAGGATAACAAGATGGTTTTTTTTATCATATTGCATGAATTTATCTCTCTACATCATGTCATCTTGCTTAAGGCGTTACTCTGTTTTCTTGAACTTAATACTCTAGATGCATGCTGGATAGCGGTTGATGAGTGGAGTAATAGTAGTAGATGCAGGCAGGAGTCGGTCTACTTGTCTCGGACGTGATGCCTATATACATGATCATACCCAGATATTCTCATAACTATGCTCAATTCTGTCAATTGCTCAACAGTAATTTGTTACCCACCATAGAATACTTATGCTCTTGAGAGAAGCCACTAGTGAAATCTATGGCCCCCGGGTCTATTCTCATCATATCAATCTCCAATCACTTTATTATTTCTTTGCTTTTACTTTTGCCTTTTATTTTACCTTGCATCTTTATATAAAAAATACCAAAAATATTATCTATCAGATCTCACTCTTGTAAGCCACCGTGAAGGGATTGACAACCCCTAATCGCGTTGGTTGCGAGGAGCTATTCGCTTTGTGTAGGTACAAGGGACTCGCGCCTGGCCTCCTACTGGATTGATACCTTGGTTCTCAAAAACTGAGGGAAATACTTACGCTACTTTGCTGCATCATCCTCTCCTCTTCGGGGAAATCCAACGCAGTGCTCAGGAGGTAGCAGGGCATAGGAGGCCCGGGCACCCGGGGGTCCTAGGCCCAGGCAACCAGGGTGGCTGCAGGTTGCTGGACGGGGTAGGCCGGGCACCCGGGGTTGAGGGCCCGGACACCCGGGGGCGAGCTGGGCACGACCCAGGTGGGGGGCCGGGCACCTGCGCAAAACAGGGGCGCCGCGCCAGGGGGCCGGGCACCCGACGGGGAGAGGGCCGGGCATCCGGGCCAGCCAGGGAGACCGCAACCTCGGCGGTTGGAGGTGGCCGGGAACTCGGAGTGGTCCGTGCCCTCCGTTTCTCCATTCTTCTCGTTCCCTCGCTGCTCTTCCATCTCCATGGTTGCTTGACTCTCCGTCCTCATTTCCTCCCGGTCATCTCCTTGGTACCTAAGCATGCATAGAGTTTCCATTTGAGGTAGAACCCAATTCATATGTGAATCCGAATGAAACTCAAAGAGGAAATAATTGATCTCGTCCTCGATGGCGCGTGCGCGAGCTCTTGTCCACGGTCCTCTCCGTCCTTGCGGCGGTGGTGTGACGTCCATGGTGATGGTCGAGGGATGCTCCGCATCTTCTCCCCCCCTTGGGAGAGATCCATCCACGGATCGTGATCTTCATCACCATGGGAAAGAGAGGGCGTTGCCGTGTAGTAGTGGATGACCACCGAGCACTTATCATGTTGAAGCTCAAAATGGTCACTCTCCAATGTCGCACCGTCTTGTGATTTCTTCGAAGGTAGCAAAGATAACAAGCACTTGGGAAAACAAATGTGGTTGGCGTAAGAGCAAAACCAAGCATTCGAGAGGTGATTAACCCAACTAGTGTTGTCCTCAAGCATGGCATATGATTTGACAAAGAAGTGTGGCATGGCATTTAAGCATCTAAATGGAGCACAATCAAGGACATTATGTAAACAATCATGCAAATGGGAGGTAGATATGCTAAAACGTTTGACAAGAGAACAAGCATCAACCTCAAGATCATAGTAAGCACGCATAAGACTCTCAATGAATGGTCTATGGTAGGCATAAGAGTCATTCTCAACACCGAAAGAAATGAAATGTCTAAACACGCGGGGAAAGTGCAAGACAATCCAAGCATAATGTGCATATGGTGTGGTGAAGATAGTGATAGAGGCAAAGGTGTCCCGATGTTTCGATGAGATGGTGGCTATCGTTTCTGTGGGAGTCGACCTTGACGATCCGACTACGTACGTGCGAGACGTCGCGCCTTAGCAATCGCTAAACCAACTTCCGAGGGTTATTGACCACGCCGGAGCACGATCAACCTGACCACGAGGGCCTGTTTCCTGCGAGCAAACGAAGAACAAGCAAGAAACTAAGATTGCAATCTGGATATTGCGAATATAAGAGGAAAGCTTTATTAATGAAGATGGGGTTCTGTGACGCCTTGGTCTGGTCGTTGAACACAAACGGCACGTGAAGTTGCTGCTATGGCGAACTTTTGATCTAAACAAAACCCAAAGTCTAAACGACGCCCTAAGGGCTGTATATATGGAGGAAGAGGAGGAATTTCGTGGCCCTTGAGGGAGGGGTCCGAAACCAACCCTAACTCTTGTTTCCCACACATACGGACTCGAAAACAGCCTATACTTAAGTATTTCGAAATTACATGGGCCTGGCCCAATAATAAGGTGACGAGCACCTAGAATAGCCTACTGGACGAATATTATGAAGTGGCATCTTGTATATTTCGTCCAAGGCCTCATGCTCTCATTAGGGTGGCTTCAAAGTCCTGGAATCATCACTTGTAACTCCGTTCTTGTTCCCCTTGCGCATGCCAACATCTCCATGCTTGAACTTGCTCCAAGGTTCATCTTTCTTGTCCATGGTAGGCCCTTCATTTGTAAGCAAAACAAATGTATCCAATTTAGGCAGCATCATATTCTCATGAACATTGGAATCGTTACCAAGAAACGAAAGTACCTGATAATTCAATTGGCGTGCGCGAGCTCTAGTAATTGGTCCAGTATGTATAGCAGCAGGGGCTGTGGGTGTAACAATGGTATTGATGTCCTCATCAGATAGTGTGGCACTCAACACAATTGATATAGCAATTTTGCAACATGTGCGAGGCAATCAAGTCAATCATGTGACAAGTAATGGGACATGGCATATGCGAAGTAATGACATTGTGGCAACCAAACATATGATAGGAGCAAGTAATCCACGAATTGGGTGCAACAAGAGAAAGCATAGAAATCACGTCGTGCAAACTAGTGGAGCGAAGATGCAACACACTAGAGGAAATCATGGCAATCATGTCATGTGAGCAAATAATAGACATAGGTAATGCACATGGCATATCACAAGCACGATTACAAAGCAAGATATCATCATAGGAATGGATCACAAAGGAAACATGGCAAGAATAAGCAATATCTCCACCAAGCTTGCAAATACACATACAAGTAGTAGAATCAATCATCATATGTAATGCAAAGCATGGGTCACATATGCATGGCAAAGGCATAGGGATGAGCATATCTGGCAAAGTGAACATGGCAAGATGGGCATATAATATGTAATGGACGATAACCCATAACCATGTGAGAGCCATGTAGAAGAAATGCGCGAAGTCTTTGCGCGAAGAGAGCGGTGGGAAAGACAATCCACGGGATCCCAAGCCATCATTGCTCTCTAGAGCTCGTTTTGTCAACTCATGGGATTGTGAGGTTGACAAGTATTCATGGGTACCTACACAAAAGAGACACAAACCAAAGAAATTGTGTTCATGGTAAATGTACACATCATCCATCATGATGTGTATGTGCATGTGTGAGTTTGCACAACATAAGCATCGCTCAAAAAACTTTGATGCATGGTATAAGAACATGTCATCCATCATGAAAGAATAGTTGTTATGTAAGGCACGATGGGGACACAAATTGAGAATGCAAGTAGATGGCACATCACTAGCATGTTTATTCATGGGGAGCATATGGCGCACACAAGTAGTTTGATCATGTAATGGATAGGATGAATCAAAATCTCCTAATATGTATGTGGAAACTATGGGGGTCTCCTCATGAGCATTTGTGGAAACATCACATTGAGAATATTGACAACATCCAAAACAATGCATATCCGAGACTAGGTGGTCATGGCATGGCATATGAGATAAATGATGCAAAGGGAGCATATCAATATCATCACAAGAAAAACAAATGCCAATAACCCTGGGCTTGTCATCTATGCCATATGTGCAAATTGGGTTTATTTTAATGGCATATGCATAGTCACTATGAAGAGATTGCAAATATGACATATGGTTGATCTCATGCATAGCATATGACAAGTCAAGCGGATTGTCAAACATGATGTGACCTAGAGAATTGTCACACGAAACCCTATGTAACATGACATCACAACTAATAGACTCCACATGGCAATCATCAAACTCATCATAAATGGGTAAATCATCGCATGGAGAAGTCGCACTAGCATGAAGCATGACAATAGGTGGATCAACATCATGCAAGCAATCAATCTCAAGAATGTCCACTAGTGGGACTAGAGCATCACCTTAACCTATGTTACCTTGTTCATTCCACTCAAGTGGTGTAGGTGAGGTGGCAAAGACCAAATGGTGGTCATCATCTTCATCTTGATGGAATCATGTGGGGTGTGCATCATATTCCACCATGGCCATCATCTTGTCCATAGGAAGGACGAAGTTGTCGCGAATCGACGCGTCACCTATATGGGGCCTAGCACCAAATGAGAAGACACAATAGAGGTAGAGGTTAAGTTGTTAGAAATCGAAATGGCCTCACATGCCCTATCTACTACCTCACTCTCTCTATGTGGTGGTGGCTCACTCACTCCCACAAGGTAGGTGCACTCAGTGTCACATATGGTGGAGTCACTCAAATCACTCAGGTGGTGGTAGCTCTCCTCACATGGGAATTGGGGAAGCTCATCATATATGGGGCTAGTGGTGAAGGCACTCTCACTCTCAATATGGTGGTATAAGTCACTCAAGTCATCATACGTCGCCGTGATCGAAGGGAAAATCCCATGCTCAACCATCTCGTCGTCGTCGCCGTGGATGCAGGTCGAAGATGGCACATGATCGCTCTCCTCCATGACCGAAGGGAAAATCCCATGCTCGATCATCTCGTCATTGTCGCCGTGGATGAAGGCCGATGTAGGCGTACTCGTCGGAGGTAGGCGGAGATGTCGTACGTCCAAAGGCGAAGATGCCTTGATAACACTTGGCGAAGATGCTGAAGTGGTGGTAGTAGTCATAGCTCCGTCTTGTTGGTGCTCCTCTCGCAGTCTTCTCTTGTGCTCATGAAGGTTTTCTTGACGGTGCCGCGTGGTACTTGCATCTTGTGGCCGTTCCGAAGACTTGCGAATCGAGCGTCTCCGCCTTGAAGATGACGAAGAGGAAGAAGACTTGTAGTTGGCCCACACGTGTCGGATGTCATCCAATTGTCCGTCCAACTTGGTGTCAATGTAGTCCTTGTCCGTGCTTTGCTTTGGTGAATGTCGACGGTGAGTTGCTCAATTCCTCACATTGCTCGTTGTAGTCCGAAGATGGACATTTTGGTGATGTAGTTGTTCGCATCGTCGTTGTCGTGGAAGACCGGAGATGAAATGCCTTGCCTATCCATCACAAGACTCGAGCAAATGTAAGTGGAAGAAAGGAAAGAACTAGACCAATGTACCTTATCCAATATTGAAGATGGATCAATGATCACTCAATAATGTAACAAGGAAATAACACAATTGGTACCGGATCTTGTCAATTCTCACACCTACACGCGTAAGGCTTATGGTGGAGCTCGGTGAGGATAGTGGCACAAAAATTTGATGCAAAATGTTAGCAAGAGTCAATAATGTTGGAAAAGATTCACAAATTCGCAAGTTCAACAAGTAGACCAATAGCAATATGTGGCACACGGAAACACACACATGGATAGATAAATGGGTCGTGCTACCAAGGAATGAGCACAAAATGTGGAATCCACGGAAAACGCTCGTGTTTCACAACTCAAGAGAGACGCTAGCACGATTGCTCGAAAGGCGGATACGACACTTGTGCACAACCTATAAGATGCAAAACGTATGAGCTTTCTATCCCAAGTATGCTATGTGTATGTTGTTCCCAGTGGTCTCCTCAAGATGATCCAAGATGATTGGATATGACAATCTTATGCGCAATGTGGTATGATGCTATGGCTATTGCTTACAAGCTCTTTGCTATCTTTTTCTTTTGATTAAAAGCTTATTATTATTTTTTGATATGGCCACTATGCGAAATGCACAAACCAAGATAGCAATTTTGTATATGCGGGTACAATCTTGTGACAGAAGGGATGATATGATGATACCAAGATGATACCAATATGATATGGTATGTATGCAATGGGAGGTATAGATCACTAATGCGCACAAGTAGGCGTTGCCCGCAATACTCAAAGGCTAGTCTCGATAGGCAAGCGACGCAAAATGGGCTAAGGGGTTAACAATGTAATGGCAAGAATTAATGTACAATGATGGGATACCACAATACCAAGATGATATAGAGGTTACCGTTCTTGCTTACAGTTAGGGTGTCAAAATGATGAAGTGGTCGATGCCGAGTCCTTGTCGAAGGTGAGCGGCGGTGTTGCCGATGTCGAATCGTTCCTAGTTAGCCAAAACACCCTAGGAAATTAAAAAAACCGTGAACTCAAAATCTCAAGGGAAAATGTCAAATGGTGGCAGCGGAATGCGTTGGTGGTTCCGGAGTTAGCAATGCGAAAGTGGGAGTGGTGGTTGATGACGAAGCAACCGTCCCTAAGTAGCCGAAACACCTTAGGAGACTCAAGTCACCACTCAAGCAAGCACAAATGCTATATGGATCCAAAATGGGTTCGGTTCCGGAAAGCTATGGTGGTTTTGCGGCCGATATGGTGGATGGCTTAGGCAAAGATGCCAAAATCCCAAAATTTTGATGGAGTCAAATGATGTTGGAACCTATCTATATGGAGGCGGGATGTCAATAGCTACTCAACGAGCTAAAGAACGTCAAAACCGGACTCCGGGAGTGAAAGTTATGGCCGAAACGGTATGTGGAAGTGGGCTGATTCTTGGGGGTGCGGGTGCCCGGGGGTCTGAGGTGCGAGCACCCGGGGTGGTCTGGGGCAAACAGCCCGGGGGTGCGGGTGCCCGGGGGTTTGGGGTGCGGGCACCAGGGTGGTCAGCGGGTATGCACGGGGGGTCCGGGTGCCCGGGGTTTGAGGCCCGGGTGCCCGGGGGTCGCGGATTTGGGCGAAAATGCATGGAGAAATGGAAGAAATTGGTGGATTGCATGGAGGGAAAGGTGGAGATGGTTGGGGGAATGCTAGATCCACTTGAAACCAAGCAAATCCATGGAACAAATCCAACAAAACCTCATCAAACCAACAAATCACAAAAAAAATTGGGGGTATTTTTGGTGGGGATTTTCGGATTTTGGGACGAAATCAAGCAAAACAAGGCTAGAAAACGGTGGGGGGATCCAAATTCATGATAAACGTGACTCATGATGCCAAGATGTTGTACGGTGGAACCCTAGATGGAGATCTTTCATGAATTGGAGGGGAAATCCCCAAGAACATGAAGAACACGAAGAACACAAGAGAGGGGAAACACTCAAATTGACTAGATCTAGTCACACATATGCTAGATTCAAGAACACATAAGAGGTCACAATGAATCCAAGGACAACAAAGGAAAGATACAAGGTACTAGTTCATCGCAATCCGATGAGGAGAGAGGTCTTGATGATCCTATGATGGGGATCCTTCTCCAAGAGGAGGCCTTGATATCCACAAGAAGATCTTCTCCAAGTGGAGGCCTTGATCTCCAAGAGGAGCCTCTCCAAGAGGACGTCTAGATCTCCAAGAGGAGGAAGATGAGCAAAGCTCTCTCTTTGTCTATCCAATACTTTTCTATCCTCTCAAATGAGCTAGGGAAGGAGTATATATAGTCTAGGGACGAAATAGAGGGGAGAGGGGAATACAAGGGTCAAAACCCCAACTTGCACGCAGGGACTCTCGGAGGGGTCCGGGCACCCGGGGGTGAAGTCCGGGCACCCGAGGTAGCGCCAGGTGAGGGTGCGGGCACCTGGGGGGGGTAGGGGTGCGGGCACCCGGGGGTACCCTGGATGGTCAGGGGCCGCACCCTTTAGGGTCCGGGCACCCGGGGCATAGGAGTACCGGGCACCCGGGGGTGGCCGCAGGTGGCTGGGCGGGGTAGGCCGGGCACCCGGGGTTGATGGCCCGGACACTCGGGGGCGAGCTGGGCGCGGCCCAGGTGGGGGGACCGGGCACCCGGGCCAAACAGGGGCGCCGTGCCAGGGGGGTCGGGCACCTGCCGGGAGAGGGTCGGGCACCCGGGCCAGCCAGGGAGACCGCGGCCTCGGCGGTTGGAGGTGGCCGGGCACCCGGGCCTTCGGTGGCCGGGCACCCGGAGTGGTCCGTGCCCTTCGTTTCTCCATTCTTCGCGTTCCCTCGCTGCTCTTCCTTCTCCACGGTTGCTTGACTCTCCGTCCTCATTTCCTCCCGGTCATCTCCTTGGTACCTAAGCGTGTATAGAGTTTCCATTTGAGGTAGAACCCAATTCATATGTGAATTCGAATGAAACTCAAAGAGGAAAGAATTGACCTCGTCCTTGATGGCGCGTGCGCGAGCTCTTTTCCATGGTCCTCTCCGTCCTTGTGGTTGTGGTGTGACGTCCATGGTGATGGTCGAGGGATGCTCCGCATCATTTTCTCTCTCTTTGGTTCTCAATACATCCTCGATTTTCTGGGAGATCTATTTGATGTAATACTTTTTGTGGTGTGATTGTCGAGATCCGATGAAGTGTGGGTTTATGATCAAGATTATCTATGAACAATATTTGCATCTTCTCTGAATTCTTAGATGCATGATTTAATATCTTTGCAAGTCTCTTCGAATTATCGGTTTAGTTTGGCCTACTAGACTGATCTTTCTTGCAATAGGAGAAGTCTTAGCTTTGGGTTCAATCTTGCGGTGCTCAATCCCAGTGACAGAAAGGGAACCGACACGTATTGTATTGTTTCCATCGAGGATAAAAAGATGGGGTTTATATCATATTGCTTGAGTTTATCCCTCTACATCATGTCATCTTGCCTAATGAGTTACTCTGATCTTATGAACTTAATACTCTAGATGCATGCTGGATAGCGGTCGATGTGTGGAGCAATAGTAGTAGATGCAGAATCGTTTCGGTCTACTTGACATGGACATGATGCCTATGTTCATGATCATTCCTAGATATTCTCATAACTATGCGCTTTTCTATCAATTGCTCTGCAGTAATTTGTTCACCCACCATAATATATGCTATCTTGAGAGAAGCCACTAGTGAAACCTATGGCCCCCGGGTCTACTTTTCATCATATAAGTTTCCGATCTATAATTCTAGTTTACTATTTATTTTGCAATCTTTACTTTTCAATCTATACAACAAAAATACCAAAAATATTTATCTTATTATCCTTATCAGATCTCACTTTTGCAAATGGTCGTGAGGGGATTGACAAACCCTTTACCGCGTTGGTGGCAAGGTTCTTGATTGTTTGTGCAGGTACTAGGTGACTTGTGTGTAGTCTCCTACTGGATTGATACCTTGGTTTTCAGAAACTGAGGGAAATACTTACGCTACTTTGCTGCATCACCCTTTCCTCTTCAAGGGAAAACCAACGCATGCTCAAGAGGTAGCATGAACCATTTGATGTTTGGGGATTTGATTACATGGGACCTTTTCCTTATTCTAATGGTATACACATATTTTGGTTGCTGTTGATTATGTTACTAAATGGGTAGAAGCTATTCCAACTAGTAGTGCTGATCACAACACCTCTATTAAAATGCTTAAGGAAATTATTTCCCCAAGGTTTAGAGTCCCTAGATATTTAATGACTGATGGTGGTTCACACTTTATTCATGGTGCTTTTTGTAAAATGCTTGCCAAGTATGATGTTAACCATAGAATTTCATCGCCTTATCACCCTCAGTCTAGTGGTCAAGTTGAACTTAGCAATAGAGAAATAAAATTAATTTTGCAAAAGACTGTCAATAGGTCCAGGAAGAATTGGTCTAAGAAATTAGATGATGCACTTTGGGCTTATAGAACAGCATATAAAAATCCTATGGGTATGTCTCCTTATAAAATGGTTTATGGAAAATCTTGTCATTTGCCTCTTGAGTTAGAACATAAAGCATATTGGGCAGTTAAAGAACTCAATTATGATTTCGAACTTGCTGGTGAAAAGAGGTTATTTAATATAGGCTCATTGGATGAATGGAGAACCCAAGCTTACGAAAATGCAAAATTATTCAAAGAAAAGGTTAAAAGATGGCATGACAAAAGAATTCAAAAGCACGAGTTTAAAGTCGGAGAATATGTTCTTTTGTACAACTCTCGTGTCAGATTCTTTGCAGGAAAACTCCTCTCAAAATGGGAAGGCCCATATGTCATCGAGGAGGTTTACCGGTCTTGAGCCGTCAAAATAAATAATTCTGAAGGTACTAACCCAAAGGTTGTTAATGGACAATGAATAAAGCATCATATCTCAGGTACGCCCATTAATGTTGGAAGTAATATCATCCAAACTTTGATACCGGAAGAACACATAAAAGAGTCCTTCCGGAACACTCCAGAATCGTGAAAATAAGGAGGTATGTGATACGGTAAGTAAACGGACTCCAAAAAATCCGCAAAAATATTTTTTATTAGTTTTGGAATATTTAAGAATTTTGGAAATAAAGAAACTTCCAGGAAGCGTCCCCTAGTGGGCACAAGACACAAGGGCGCGCCAGCCTGGCGCACCCAGGTGGGTTGTGCCCACCTGGGACACCTTCAGTACTCTGTTTTTCTCCCGTATGCTTGTCCCCCAAGATAAAAAATCTATATATACTTCCCGAACCTGTTAACCACCGTATCACGGAGAAATGCTCTGTTCTCTTTTCTTGTTGTTTTCCTGTTAGACCTGAAATTATGTCATCTCAAGACTCTGAGGGTGAGAGCTATGTTGTTGATCTCATTGCAAACCCCAAGTCCTATGGGGATGAGAAGCACTATAGCTGGACCTCCGAAGAAGACGAAGATGAATCGGTTCCTCCCCGGTTCAAAAACGAAAGCATGGAGGCGTTATGAAAGAGGATAATAAAACTCGAGATAGATAATTGCAAGTTGATGATAGAAAATTTTATTCTCCGTCAGAAGCTCGAGGAAGCAAAGGGCAAACCCTCTACTTACTCACCAACACCACTACCTTCTTCTTCACCACCAAAAGAGAACTAAGTATTGGGTATGGGCACTCCCCTTGGCTTCCGCCAAGCTTGGAGGAGGTGCCCCGGTATCGTATCATGCCACTATCTTTTTGCTTTTACTTATTTCAGATCGATCTTTTTGCTTTAGATGAATAAAAGTTTAGTTCGATCATTTCCTCTTTGAGAGTTTGCTTAGTGATCTATCATTGTAATCGTGTGCAAGTTACATAATAAAGTTTAGTTTGAGTTTTTGCTTTCTCTACTTTCATGTTGCAAATAAAGAAAAGAAATAAAAGAAAGGAGTTAAATCAATAATATCATATGCTAATCCTATGGTAGGTGATGGCACCACATAAGGAAAAGTATAAGTAGGAAATTTTATTAGAAATTGACAAACATAGTGTTAGTCAATGATGCAACTCATGAAAGAATTAATAAGGGAAGAGAAGATTCACATATAAATATACTATCCTAGAAATCTTTTGTAATTGTGAGCCCTCATCAAAATATTATATGCCAAAATTGTTGACGTTGGACAAGGAAGACAACTTAATGGTTTATGTTTATTTATATTCACATATAAGTCATATTGTCATAGATCCTTCAACATGTGGTGCTTGCCCCTATATTTGCTAGCCAAAAATTTCGCACTAAGTAGAGATACTACTCGTGCATCCAAAACCCCTTAAACTGAAATCTTATTTTCAAGTGTCCACCATACCTACCTAGGGATTGTGCAAGACCACTCAAGTAAGTTGTCATTGGTGCAAAAGGGCAATACAAATTGCTTCTAAAAATGTGAGATCATTTAGTGTAAGAGAAAATTGAGCGTTGTACCAACTTAGATGACAAATAATAAAAGCGACAGACTGGATAATAAAGGTTGTCATCTTAAGGGGCAATACAACATGACATTCTTTTACACTAAGGGATTGAGCATACAAACAAATAAGCGCATGGCAACCTCTGCTTCCCTCTACAAAGGGCCTATCTTTTACTTTTTATGTATTTACTTTTATGCAAAGTGTCAAAGTTTTTCTTCTATTCCCTTTTATTTTTCTCCTTTGGCAAGCATCATGTGGTGAGGAAAGATCTAGGCACATATGTCCAGTTGAATATAGCATAAGTTATTATTGTTGACATCACCCTCGAGGTGAATATGCTGGGAGGCGAAACTATAAGCCCCTATCTTTCTATGTGTCCGGTTGAAACGTTTTGCTCATGTGTACGCGGTGAGTGTTAGCAATCATGGAAGATTATATGATGGTTGAGTATGTGGACTTGCCTAAAGGCTCCAACACGTGACCCTTCCTGAAAAGATGATGAATTGTAGTTGCAAAGTTTACCGAGAACATAGTTTGTCGGTTTCTAATAGAGTTTTTGCTTTGTACTTTGATTGTGTGACGAACTGTTACCTATTCATGAGAAGTATATGATAAAAGTTCTATTATAAAAGTCCTATGTTTAAATTTGTTGTTGTTATAATAATCAACATGATGCTTCTATGTCCGCATTTTGTTTTTATCGACACCTCTCTCTCAAAGCATGTGGACATGTTTTTCGATTTCGGTTTTCGCTTGAGGACAAGCGAGGTATAAGCTTTAGGGAGGTGATACGTCTATTCTGCATCATGTTTTCTTACTGTTATTTATAACGTTTTTATCCATAATAATGCTTTTTGGAGTAATTCTAATGCCTTTTCTCTCATAATTTGCAAGGTATACACCAAGGGGGAGAATTCCGGCAGCTGGAAATCTGGACCTGGAAAAGCTACATTAGGCCACCTATTCCGCACAACTCCAAACAAGCTGAAACTTCGCGGATATTTTTATGGAATATTTAAGAATTATTGGAGCAAATAACTACAAGAGGGGGCCCACCAGGTGGGCACAACCCACCTAGTCGCGCCAGGAGCCCAGCGCGCCTCGGTGGGTTGTGCTCACTGTGCCCACCTCCGTGCCCATCTTCCGTATATAAGTCATTTTGACCTAGAAAAAGAAGGAGGACTTTCAGGCGGAGCGCTGCTGCCTCGAGGCGGAACTTGGGCAGGAGCACTTTTGCCTTCCCGTGAGCAATTCCCGGGGAACTTCCTCCGAAGGGGAAATCATCGTCATCATCATCACCAACAACTCTCCCATCTTGGGGAGGGCAATCTCCATCAACGTCTTCAACAGCACCATCTCATCTCAAACCCTAGTTCATCTCTTGTGTTCAATCTTGTTACCGGAACTATAGATTGGTGCTTGTGGATGACTAGTAGTGTTGATTACATCTTGTAGTTGATTACTATATGGTTTATTTGGTGGAAGATTATACGTTCAGATCCATTATGCTATTTAATACCCCTCTGATCATGAGCATGTTTATCATTTGTGAGTAATTACTTTTGTTCTTGAGGTCACTGGAGAAATCATGTTGCAAGTAATCATGTGAATTTGATATGTGTTCGATATTTTCATAGTATGTATGTTATGATTCCCTTAGTGGTGTCATGTGAACGTCGACTACATGACACTTCACCATATATGGGTGTGACGCCCGGATAATTAAGCTACAGTAATCCCCTCTTAATGATGCCATGTCATCGCAGTAATTTGCTAAACCTCACTTTGAACCAAACCCGATTCAAATTCAAATTTAAAATAAAGTCAAATTATTATTTCTTCAAATTGTAAAACAAAAATGTTTGGTGGGTTGCAAATATTCACTAACAATTTGTCATGAAATAATTAACGTTTTTCAAAATATAAAATTGCCCCTGGATATTAAAACAGTGGACCAACAACACCTTATTATCCCATTTAAATATAAACTCAAACTTAATAAATTATTTTGAACCCAAACTTGTTGTGGCAGTGCACAATAATGCATAGTAATTATATGGCAAGGTTTTACATTTTACAAAAGTGTTTTGATGCTAAAAGAAAGTACAAAACTATAGCTAATTAAATAAATAGAAAATTAAATGAAAAAATACCAGTAAAAAGAAAGAAAACCTAATCTACTGGGCCCCTTGGCCCATTTAGCAAAACAGGCCCAGCCCACCCCCAACTCCTTCAACCTATCGCTAAAGGAGGCTGGGGAGGCGTGGCGGCCATCCACGGCGCCATGGTCGCGGTGGCAGCCATCCCGCGGCTCCCCCGGTGGTTAAGGCCTCGCCCTACAAGACCCCGACGCCCCGTCGTTAACCCTAGCCCCTGCACATTTCCCCCCTTGCCTCGCTCTCCTTGATTTCTTTGACGCCCGAGCGTCACCGTCGTCGCGCCGTTGCCGTACACGTGGCCACCGGCTGCCGTTCACCGTCGGTTGGTGTCCAGGAGGTTCGCCGTCGTCCCCTACGTCGTCTACGCACCACCGTTCGAGCCCGAGGCCACTACATCAAGCGGATCAAACTCTTCTTCAACCTTTGGCCACCGGCGCACCTCCATCGACCCCGTCGTCATCCTGCGCTCCCGGCCCTCACCGAGCCTTTCATGCGCTCCCCGGTGAGCTCCGGCTCGAAATCCCTCTCGCTAGTTCTCGAATTCGTGTCCGTAGCTGTCGTTCCCATCGCGGTCGAAGCTCGTCACCGCCGTCCATGTCGTCACAAATCTCACAGCTGTTGTTGCTTGCACCCGAGCTTAGTCTCGAGCTCCTGGAGCTCCCACGAGGACAATGCGCCCACTTGCAGCTCCTGTCGTGCTCCACGCCGCTGAAACCAAGCTCGCCCGAAACCGCCGCCCCTTGCCGTCGTCGGAGTGCTCAACTCCGGCCGCTCCAGCTGTTGTAACCGCCACCGTTAGACGCGGCTCCCCGCGTACATTCGAACGCGACGAGGCGCATGTAAAATGGGCGCCTTGAGCGCAACCCCGACTACCTCGACACAGGCGCGTGGACCGAGCTCCGCCCCGCCTCAAGCCCTCGCTGTGCCGGGCCACGCCGACACCCCGCCGCGCTTCTGCGCGCCGCCCACGCGCCACCCGCGCCCGCCTCGTCCGCTCCTGCGCTGCCGCTGCTCTCTGCTACTGCTCACTGCTACTGCGCTGCTGCTCCCGTTGCCGCCTGAAGCTGCTGCCTTGCCGCTGCTGTTGCCCTGTTGTTGCTGCTGCTCGTGCCTGCTGCTGCCGCTAGATGCTTTGCTCGGCTGCTGCTCTGCCTCGCTGCTGCTACGCTAACTGCCGTTGTCCATGGCCAAGGCCATGGCCGTGCTGGGTTTGTTGTGTGTGTTGCGTGTGTGGTGGCTAACCCCTGGTTTAATTAGGACTTTTTTAGTTAGGAACTAATTTAGTGCTAAGTTATTCTAGTAGTAGATGACATGTAGAACCCCATTAAATTAGTTAGATGTTTTTATTAACACATGTGACAATGACATGTGGGCCACCACCTCCACTATTGACCAGTCAAATTGACTGGGTTGACCAGCCCCTTGGGTCCCGCTGTCATACACATAGACTACGGTAGCACTAGGTAACAAAAGTTTATTCTGTGGATAATTCAAATTAATAATAATTCTAGGATATTGGTGAAACTTTAGAAGATCATATAAAATAATCCGTAACTCGGATCAAAATAATTTGTACATGAAAGTTGCTCAGAATGACGAGACAAATCCCGATACGTAGCCCGTTCGTCTGCAACACATCCCTAGCTTAGCGAACACGCAACTTTCCTCCTCCGGTTCATCTGTCCGAGAACGCGAAACTCCGGGGATACTTTCCCGGATGTTTCCCCCCTTCACCGGTATCACCTCCTACTGCGTTAGGGCACACCTGGCACCGTTACTTGTTATGTCATGCATCGTTATGCATCTGTTTGCATTGTATTCATTGTTTCTTCCCCCTTTTCTCTCCTAGACTACGAGCCTGACGCCGCTACTGGTGCCCCGATCGACTACTGTGTTGACAACCCCTCCTTCTTGCCAGAGCAACCAGGCAAGCCCCCCCTTTGATCACCAGATATCGCCTATCTTCTCTATACTGCTTGCATTAGAAGAGTGTAGCATGTTACTGCTTTCGGTTAATCCTATTCTGCTGCATAGCCTGTCATTCTTGCTACATTTGTTACCCTTACCTGCTATCCTACTGCTTAATATAGGATGCTAGTGTTCCATCAGTGGCCCTACACTCTTGTCCGTCTGCCATGCTATACTACTGGGTCGTGATCACTTTCGGGAGGTGATCTTGGGAATATACTATATACTTTATACTGTTACATTACTTGTGATAGTGTTCGGAGATGGGGGCTGAAGGGGCAGGTGGCTCCATCCCGGTAGAGGTGGGCCTGGGTTCCTGACGGCCCCCGACTGTTACTCTGTGGCGGAGCGACAGGGCAGGATGAGACCACCTAGGAGAGAGGTGGGCCTGGCCCTGGTTGGCGTCCGCGGTTACATCACTTAACACGCTAAACGAGATCTTGGTATTTGATCTGAGTTGGGTCGTTGACCTTATACGCACTAACCGCCACGTGGGACAAGATATCGGCAACCCGCGTCGTGGTATCAGCCGAAGCTCTTTTTGATGTCAGCGACTGAGCGGCGTGCGCCGGATTGGACTGGAATGCCTGCTAGGCTAGGTCTGCTTCCGGCCGCCTATGCAACATGCAGGTGTGCAATGGGCGATGGGCCCAGACCCCTGCGCGCATAGGATTTAGACCGGCGTGCTGACCTCTCTGTTGAGCCTAGGTGGGGCTGCGACGTGTTGATCTCACGAGGCCGGACATGACCCAGGAAAGTGTGCCCGGCCAGAGGCATCGAGCGTGTCGGGTAATGTGGTGCACCCCTGCAGGGAAGTTGATCTATTCGAATAGCCGTGTCCACGGTAACAGGCGACCCGGAGTTGTACCTTGACCTTATGACAACTAGAACCGGATACTTAATAAAACACACCCTTTCAAGTGCCAGATACAACCCGGTTATCGCTCTCTAACAGGGCAACGAGGAGAGGATCGCCGGGTAGGATTATGCTATGCGATGATACTTGGAGAACTTCAACCTACTCTCTTCTACATGCTGCAAGATGGAGGCTGCCTGAAGCGCAGTCTTCGACAGTGTTAGCTATCCCCCTCTTATTCTGGCATTCTACAGTTCAGTCCACCGATATGGCCCTTTACACATATACCCATGCATATGTAGTGTAGCTCCTTGCTTGCGAGTACTTTGGATGAGTACTCACGGTTGCTTTTCTCCCTCTTTTCCCCTTTCCCTTCTACCTGGTTGTCGCAACCAGATGCCGGAGCCCAGGAGCCAGACCCCACCGTCGACGACGACTCCTACTACACTGGAGGTGCCTACTACTACGTGCAGGCTGCTGACGAGGACCAGGAGTTGTTAGGAGGATCGCAGGCAGGAGGCCTGCGTCTCTTTCGATCTGTATCCTAGTTTGTGTTAGCCTTCTTAAGGCAAACTTGTTTTACTTATGTCTGTACTCAGATATTGTTGCTTCCGCTGACTCGTCTATGATCGAGCACTTGTATTCGAGCCCTCGAGGCCCCTGGCTTGTATTATGATGCTTGTATTACTTATTTATGTTTTAGAGTTGTGTTGTGATATCTTCCCGTGAGTCCCTGATCTTGATCGTACACGTTTGCGTGCATGATTAGTGTACGATTGAATCGGGGGCGTCACAATGGGCCTAAGGGAATGCATTATGGAGTAGCAATTAGATGATGGTTTGCGAGAGTGGCAAAAGCTTAAGCCCCAGTTTATGCGCTATTCCGTAAGGGACCGATTGGATCCAAAAGTTTAATGCTATGGTTAGAATTTATTCTTAATACTTTTCTCGTAGTTGTGGATGCTTGCGGAAGGGTTAAGCATAAGTAGGAGGTTCGTTCAAGTAAGAGCAGCACCCAAGCACCGATCCACCCACATATCAAATTATCAAAGTAGCGAACACAAATCGAACCAACATGATGAAAGTGACTAGATGAAAATCCTGTGTACCCTCAAGAACACTTTGCTTATCATAAGAGACGGTTTTGGCCTGTTCTTTGCCTCAAAAGGATTGGGCTACCTTGCTGCACTTTTGTTACTACTATCGTTACTTGATCGTTCCAAATTATCTTGCTATCAAACTACTCCACTACTTACAATTTCAGCACTTGCAAACATTACCTTACTGAAAACTACTTGTCATTTCCTTCTGCTCCTCGTAGGGTTCGACAGTCTTACTTATGAAAAGAGATACAATTGATCCCCTATACTTGTGGATCATCACATACTAACAAGGCAATTATTTCTTCTCAAAATAACATGGCCAAAGAAAGCTTATCCCTACAAAATCATATAATCTTCATCACACAAAATATTCAAATCATGCACAACCCCGATGACAAGCCAAGCAATTGGTTCATACTTTCGATGTTCTCAAACCTTTTCAACTTTCAAGCGTTACATGAGCGTGAGCCATGGACATAACACTATAGGTGGAATAAAATATGGTGGTTGTGGAGAAGACAAAATGAGGGAGATAGTCTCACATCAACTAGGCATATCAACGGGCTATGGAGATGCCCATCAATAGATATCAATGTGAGTGAGTAGGGATTGCCATGCAACTGATGCACTAGAGCTATAAGTTTATGAAAGCTCAAAAGAAAACTAAGTGGGTGTGCATCCAACTAGCTTGCTCAAGAAGACCTAGGGTAATTTGAGGAAGCCCATTGTTGGAATATACAAGCCAAGTTCTATAATGAAAAATTCCCACTAGTATATGAAAGTGACAACATAGGAGACTCTCTATCATGAAGACCATGGTGCTACTTTGAAGCACAAGTGTGGAAAAAAGGATAGTAACATTGCCCCTTTTCTCTTTTACTCTCATTTTTTATTGGTTTGGCTTCTTTGGCCTCCCTTTTTTTCTCCTCACATGGGAAAATGCTCTAATAATGAAGATCATCACACTTATTTACTTACAACTCAAGAATTACAACTCGATACTTAGAAAAAAATATGACTCTATATGAATGCCTCCGGCGGTGTACCGGGATGTGCAATGAATCAGAGTGACATGTATGAAAGAATTATGAAAGGTGGCTTTGCCACGAATACGATGCCAACTACATGATCATGCAAAGCAATATGACAATGATGAAGCGTGTCATAATAAACGGAATGGTGGAAAGTTGCATGCAATATATCTCGGAATGGCCATGGAAATGCCATAATTGGTAGGTATGGTGGCTGTTTTGAGGAAGGTATATGGTGGGTGTATGGTACCGGCGGATGTTGCGCGGTACTAGAGAGGCTAGCAATGGTGGAAAGGTGAGAATGTGTATAATCCATGGACTCAACATTAGTCATAAAGAACTCACATACTTATTGAAAAAATCTATTAGTTATCAAAATGAAGTACTACGTGCATGCTCCTAGGGGGATAGATTGGTAGGAAAAGATCATCGCTCGTCCTCGACCACCACTCATAAGGAAGACAATCAAAAAAATACCTCGTGCTCCAACTTCGTTACATAACGGTTCACCATACGTGCATGCTACGAGAATCACAAACCTTAACACAAGTATATCTCAAATTCACAATTACTCACTAGCATGACTCTAATATCACCATCTTTATATCTCAAAGCAATCATAAGGAATCAAACTTCTCATAGTATGCAATGCACTTTATACGAAAGTTTTTATTATACCCCCATTGGATGTCTATCATATTAGGACTAAATTTATAACCAAAGCAAATTACCATGCTGTTTAAAGACTCTCAAAATAAAATAAGTGAAGCATGAGAGTTCATAAATTTCTATAAGATAAAACCACTACCGTGCTCTAAAAAGATATAAGTGAAGCACTGGAGCAATGCCTAAGTGAAGCACATAGAGTATTCTGATAAATCATGATTCATGTGTGTCCCTCTCAAAACGTGTGTACAACAAGGATGACTGTGGCAAACTAAAAAGCAAAAGACTCATATCATACAAGACGCTCCAAGCAAAACACATATCATGTGGTGAATAAAAATATAGCCTCATGTAAAGTTACCGATAGACGAAGATGAAAGAGGGGATGCCTCCCGGGGCATACCTAAGCTTAGGCTCTTGGTTGTCCTTGAATATTACCTTGGGGTGCCTTGGGCATCCCCAAGCTTAGGCTCTTGCCACTCCTTATTCCATAGTCCATCAAATCCTTACCCAAAACTTCAAAACTTCACAACACAAAACTCAACAGAACATCTCATAAGCTCTATTAGTATAAGAAAATAAATCACCACTTTTGGTACTGTTGTGAACTCATTATTTATTTATATTGGTGTAATCTTTACTATATTCCAACTTCTCCATGGTTCATACCCCCGCCCCCCCCCCCCCCCGATACTACCCATATATTCATCAAAATAAGCAAACAACACATAGAAAACAAAATCTATCAAAAACAGAACAGTCTGTAGTAATCCGTAACTCTCGAATACTTCTGTAACTCCATTTTTTTGAAAAATTAGGACAACCTAAGAAATTTGTTTATTAATCTTCTGAAAAAAGAATCAGTATTTTATCACGCTTCTGTTAAAAATGATAATTGTTTTCTGAGGGCAAAAGTTTCTTTTTTCAGCAAGATCAAATCAACTATCACCGCAAGCCATCCCAAAGGTCTTACTTGGCACAAACAGTAATTAAAACACAATACCACATCTACCCAGAGGCTATATGAATTATTTATTTTAAAACAGAAGCAAAAAGCAAAAAACAAAAATAAAATTGGGTTGCCTCCCAACAAGCGCTATTGTTTAACGCCCTTAGCTAGGCATAAAACACGAATATATCTAGGTATTATCATCTTTGGTATGCAATCCATAAGTAGCTCTCATAATAGATTAATATGGCAATTTAATTTTCTTTCTTGGAAAGTGTTCCATGCCCTTCCTCAACAGAAATTGAAATCTAATGTTTCCTTCTTTCATATCAATAATTGCACCAATCGTTCGAAGGAAAGGTCTACCAAGAATAATAGGACATGTAGGATTGCAATCTATATCAAGAACAATGAAAACGGCACATAATTCATATTTGCAACAATAAGAACATCATTAATCCTTCCCATAGGTTTCTTAATTGTGGAATCCGCAAGATGCAAATTTAAAGAATAATCATCAAATTCACGGAAGCCTAGCACATCACATAAAGTTTTTAGAATCGTGGAAAAACTAGCACCCAAATCACACAAAGCATGACACTCATAATCTTTAGTCTTAATATTAATAGTAGGTTCCCACTCATCATAAAGTTTTCTAGGGATAGAAACTTCCAATTCAAGCTTTTCTTCAAAAGATTGCATCATAGCATCAACGATATGTTTAGTAAAAGCTTTGTTATTATTATAAGCATGAGGATATTTCAACATGGATTTCAACAAGGAAATACAATGTATTAAAGAACAATTATCATAATTAAATTCCTTGAAATCCAAAAGAGTGGGTTCATTGCTACTTAAAGTTTTGACCTCTCCAATCCCACTTTTATCAATTTTTGCATTAAGTTCTAAAAACTCCGAATCATTGGGACGCCTTTTAACTAAAGTTGACTCATCTACAGTCCCATATTTATCAAGATTTATATCAGAAAACAAAGATTCAATAGGAGTCACATCAATCACTTTAAGATCTTCATCATTATTTTCACGGAAACTAGAAGAACACGTTTTTACAAACCAATCTCGCTTAGCACGCATCTTAGCAGTTCTTTCTTTGCACTCTAGAAATTCTCATAGGTTTGAGAGAATCATTAATATCATGCTTGGGTGGAATAGATCTAAGTTTCAAAGAATCAACATCAAGAGAAATTCTATCCACATTCCTAGCCAAATCATCAATCTTAAGCAATTTTTCTTCAACCAAAGCATTAAAATTCTTTTGCAAACTCATAAATTCTTTAACACTATTCTCAAAATCAGAGGGCATCTTATTATAATTTTCATAAGAATTATTTAGGAATTACAATAATTATTAGAGGAATTACTAGGAAACGGCCTAGGATTAAAATTACCTCTATACGCGTTATTACCAAAATTGTTCCTACCAACAAAATTCACACCCATAGATTCATTGTTATTTTCAATCAAAGAAGACAAAGGCATATCATTAGGATCAATAGAAGCACTCTTGCTAGCAAATAATTTCATAAGTTCATCCATCTTTCTACTCAAAACATTAATCTCTTCAATCACATGCACTTTTTTACTAGTGGAAGATCTTTCGGTATGCCATTGAGAATAATTAACCATAATATTATCTAGGATTTTAGTAGCTTCTCCGAAAGTAATTTCCATAAAGGTACCTCCTGCGACCGAATCTAAAAGATTTCTAGAAGCAAAATTCAATCTAGCTTAATTTTTTGTATAATCATCCACAAATTCAAACCATGAGTAGGGAAATTTTGTATCATCAATTTCATCCTCTCCCAAGATTGTGCAACATGTTCATGATCAAGTTGCTTAAAATTGATAATATCGTTCCTAAGGGAGATGATCTTAGCGGGAGGAAAATACTTGGAAATAAAAGCATCTTTACACTATTCCATGAATCAATACTTTTTTTAGGCAAAGATGAAAACCAAGTTTTAGCATGATCTCAAAGTGAGAACGGAAATAGCTTCAATTCAAAAATATCATTATCCACATCTTTTTTTTTTGCATATCACACAACTCAATGAAATTATTCAGATGGGATGCGACATCTTCACTAGGAAGGCCGGAAAATTGATCTTTCATAACAAGATTCAACAAAGCAGTATTAATTTCATAAGATTCCGCACTAGTGGCGGGAGCAATCGGAGTACTAACAAAATCATTGTTAGTAGTGTTGGAAAAGTCACACAATTTGGTATTATCTTGAGCCATCGTAACAAAGCAAGCAATCCAATACACGAGCACACAAAAGGCAAATGAAGAAGACGAACGGAAAAGGGGCGAAGAAAAGGCAAATCTTTTCAAAAATTATTTTAAAAGTGGGGGAGAGGAAAACAAGAGGTGAATGGCGAATAATGTAATGCAAGAGATAAGAGTTTATGATGGGTACTTGGTATGTCTTGACTTGGCGTAGATCTCCCCGGCAACGGCGCCAGAAATTTGTGTTGCTACTTCTTGAGCTTGCATTGGTTTTTTCCCTTGAAGAGGAAAGGGTGATGCAGCAAAGTAGAGATAAGTATTTCCCTCAGTTTGAGAACTAAGGTATCAATCCAGTAGGAGACAGCGCCAAACAATCAAATTACTTGCACCCAACGCGATAAAGGGGTTGTCAATCCCTTCACGGTTACTTGCAAAAGTGAGGTCTGATAGAGATAGATAAATGGTAAAGTAAATATTTTTGGTATTTTTGGTTTATAGACCGGAAAGTAAAAGATTGCAAAATAGTAGATCGTAACTTATATGATGGAAAATAGTAGATTGAAAACTTATATGATGGAAAATAGACCCGGGGGCCATAGGTTTCACTAGAGTCTTCTCTCAAGATAGCAAATTATACGGTGGGTGAACAAATTACTGTCGAGCAATTAATAGAAAAGCACAAAGTTATGACAATATCTAAGGCGATGATTATGAAATATAGACATCACATCCGTGTCAAGTAGACCGAAACGATCCTGCATCTACTACTATTACTCCACACATCGATGACTCGTGCCTGCATCTAGGGTATTAAGTTCATGAAGAACAGAGTAACACATTAAGTAAGATGACATGATGTAGAGGAATAAACTCAAGCAATGTGATGTAAACACCATATTTTTATCCTCGATGGCAACAATACAATGCGTGCCTTGCTTCCCCTACTGTCACTGGGAAAGGACACCACAAGATTGAACCCAAAGCTAAGCACTTCTCCCATTGCAAGAAAAACCAATCTAGTTGGCCAAACCAAACCGATAGTTCGAAGAGAATTACAAAGATATCAAATCATGCATAAAAGAATTCAAAGAAGATTCAAATAATATTCATAGATAAGCTGATCATAAATCCACAATTCGGATCTCGACAAACACACCGCAAAATAAGATTACATCAGATAGATCTCCAAGAACATCGAGGAGAACATGGTATCGAGAATCAAAGAGAGAGAAGAATCCATCTAGCTACTAGCTATGGACCCGTAGGTCTGTGGTAAACTACGCACGCTTCATCGGAAGGGCAATAGAGTTGATGTAGAAGCCCTCCATGATCGAATCCCCCTCTGGCAGGATGCCGGAAAAGGCCCCTAGATGGGATCTCACGGGTATAAAAGGTTGTGGCGGTGGAAAGTGTTTTCGTGGATGCTTCTGCTGGTTTGGGAATATATGTGAATATATAGGCGAAGGAATTAGGTTAGGGGAGACACGAGGGGTCCACAAGGGTGGGGGCACGCCCTACCACCCTGGGCGCGCCCTCCCCCCTTGTGGCCGCCTCGTAGCTCTTCTGACTTGATCTCCAAGACTCTGGGGTGTCTTCTGGTCCAAGAAAAATCATCGCGAAGGTTTTATTCCGTTTGGACTCCGTTTGGTATTCCTTTTCTGCGAAACTCAAAAACAAGGAAAAAACAGAAACTGGCACTAGGCTCTAGGTTAATAGGTTAGTCCCAAAAATAATATAAAATAGCATGTTAATGCATACAAAACATCCAAAACAAATAATACAATAACATAGAACAATAAAAAATTATAGATACGTTGGAGACGTATCAACATCCATCTCCGCCGGTTGCAGATGTGCATACTACAACTGCAGGCATCGGTACGTCTGGTAGAGACGAGTCAGTATCTGCCAGGACTGCTGAGATAGTGCCTACCCTGATGGCAATGAGAGATGCTGTCGTGACCCATGTCATCCGCTCAACAAGTATCGAAGTGGATGCTCCCGATCTCAACCTAAACAAGGACGATTCCCGCTCATTTGCTACGGATTCCATGCGTGGGGCTGATGGCATTTATGCGGCCGTGAAAGAAGGGGCTACGGCCACATTTCAGCATCCGAGGAGATCCATAGATGACTCACATCGCGCAGCTGCTACAACAGCTGCCGGCACATAGGCTTTTGCTGCAACCGGTTTGCGAGCTGGCCTGCCACCTAGGCGTAGCCCTCGCAAGCATCCTGCACAGTCATCCAATGCATCAGAGATACTTAAGAGCAAAGGTGACACCGGTTTTGTGTCCGCTTCCACACTTTTCCCACCTTTTGCCCAAAGTAAAGCAGTGGAGAAAATGGAAGTCCATACTACAGCAGATGCAGGTGGTAAGCAGTGTACCAATGAAGGAGATGGACGTTCAGAGCAGATGGCATCCTTTACTGCCGAGGAGAACCCCAATTTAAATCTGCATACTTCTAAGCTCCCTGTCGACATCGGGGTCCCGTACAGCCCAAAAAAGAAGATAGTCAAGAAGGCTCTGATTGAAATCCCTGACAGCACGCCCCGTCCTACCAATAAGCCTGATGATTGTGCAACAGACGAGAGTGACATGTTTGTTGATTTGTCACCTCTAGATTCTGCTAAATAGCTTGTTCAGGAACCGGCTGATCAGTAGGAGAGGCACCCCATGGCTTTCACCCCACCAAGCTGCAGCCTTGGGATTGATCGCAGTCAGGCTGAACAGGTCATTGATCATATGCTTGTTGCTTTTGCTTTCCTGGCAGGCACGGTCCCGATGATGCCGCAACCCATTGCTGATGGCAGGAAGGCTGTGAAGTTTGCAGAACCAGTAGTGCAAGGTAAACTCTTTTTGTTTCCCCTTTGTTCTCTATCTTCTAATCTTCATGGCAAGTTCAGTTTGAATTGTGATGGCAACTCTTATGTGATGCACATGGACTTTTCAGTTGAGATTTCATGGCAACATCTATATTTGTTTTTTTCTTGTCCGCTGAACCTCAACTGTCATGGCAATTGTAATTTATGTAACTTTTGCTGCTTCCACACTATGTAGATGACATTTGAAGTTGACCTAACTTGGCAGTTGCTGTTCATGTAACATGGCAAATGATATCACTCTGACGTGGCAACTACTGTTTAGCTTGGCACGATCAAAACACTCTCGATCACACATGGTTTCTGTAGTTGTTGTCACATGGAAACTGTAGTGCGTTGCACATGGCAAACTTTGTTTCGAATTGACAATTGAAAACAACATTTCTCTTAGCATGACAATTCATAGTTTGATCTTTGCACAAGAACTTGTTGTGTCCAATTCTTACCCCCGTGTTCTTTCTTTCAGTAACCCCTGAGGAGATTTCACCATCCCTTGATGAAGCTTACCGTAGGATTGAGCAGGATGCCTTAAACAAGAGGTCATCGCGCAATCAGGGCCAACCAAGTTCTGATGCTCCTACTGCACTAATATTTGAAGATATTGTCAATAGTGCAACCCCTGGTTCTGTGAGGCAGGCGAGGGTAGTTCACCCACCATCGGCGGATGATTTTGAGCCCGATAGTAGGGCTACAAAGGAGCAGTCTCTTCTCTATGATATTGTCAAGCGCTCCAGAAATGCGAGGTCGAACTGCAAATACGTGAAGGACCTGAGAGAGTAATGACCACACCCCACACACCCTAACTTGCTTTTCAGGATATTGTCTTTTGGTCATCTTTTGTTTATGTTATTTATTTTTCTTAGTAGATATGCTTCTTTCATGTTATATAATTTTCATACAGCTCGTGTTTGGACAGAACTAAAATCATTAACTGTAATGCGATGTTCGTTGACCTGCATGATCTAGCCGAGTCCGTGAGGCCCACTGGTAAAATGTCGCTGAATGTAGTTGCGTGTGGGATCGACTACATCAACAAGCATGTGGACATTTGTGCCGACAAGACGATCATGTCCTACAGCGTGACCACCAAAACATGGAATGGTGATTTCCACCATGCCATCCTAAGGAAAACTTTTACCGCGCATGGTGATTTCAAGCTCACACTGAAAAAATTTGTGAGTGTTTCATCTTTCTATATGTTTATTTTCGATGATATGTTTGTGCATAGTTATATTCCATTTGTGGGTTAGTTAGTTTCATGGCAACCGTTCCCAGGGCTAAAAAGTGTCAACTTTAATGAAACTCATGTGGAAACTTAACTGAAAAAGTGATGGCAATTTTTTGAAACATGTATGGCAACTTCTGACAATTACACATGGCAACTGAACTCTTCTTTCAAACAAACATGGTACCAACTGCGCTTTTACACGTGTCCAGTTGACCATTGATGCCTGCTTCATATAGCCATTTTAATGGCAAGATTAGTGCATAGCATATGGCAACTACATCCAGCTATTTTCATGTCAAATCTTTTTTCCCTTTACTTGCAGATCATGTTCCCCATGTCCCAACTGCTTGCACCAGATAATCCAATTGCCTTGACCTAAAGAACCAATGTTTTGATGTGCTTGATTCAGTCCGTTCAGGAGATGACGCCAGCTTACTAATCATGCTGAATTCCTTATCAACAACCTAAAAGAGACGTGGAACCGTCATTACGGAAGCTCAAAGGTCAAGATCAGTCATTTTCCAATCGAGTACGCCACGACTGCCAAGCAAGGAAACGGGTAATGTCCATCTTTTCCTGTGTTTTCTACCTCATTTTGACTTTTCAGTTTTTCTTGAAAGTTTATTATGTTTGCTGGCATGTGTTCACCTGCTTTTTTGTTGTAGGCGTGACTGCGGCTTCTACATGTTGGAATACCTTGCAAAGTGGGAAGGTCGACGGGTTCCTGTCATCACAGCGCAATTGTAGTCGAGCTTCGTAAAATCTTTACATGGAACTGGGTGATTAATGGAGATTTCAACAAGCGGGCTTCAACACGAGAATTCATCAAGGAGCTGTCAAAACTGCGAACAAGAAGTACACATGATCACGGGGTGCTCAATACCCACGCCTACCTTACATTCGTGGCTGATGAATGTAAGGTATCATCTACTCTTTGGAACCATGTCCCTGTGCTACGTTATGTATTTTTCACCGTAGCTGTAGGCGCTAGTGATGGCTTGGGTGTGCCGTCTAATCTTGTAATACAAGTGCGGAACTAAATCTGTTAGGTGTGACAACTACCACTTTTATGTTCATTTCTATGTTGTGAATGTGCGTACTAATGTTTGAAAGGGCAGTATGTGTGCTTGTCCGAAATGTGGTTTGAAATTCTGTTTGTCATATGTTTGATTTGTTTATATTTTTTTGGAGGGGCGTGGCAGATGGTTCGAAACTTCTTTAAAATAATTTGTGATCATTCATCAACTTACTATCTTCAGAACTTGTAAAACTACGAACGGCCCACTAAGTCGAGTTATTTTATATCAGGAATTTATAGTTCGATATGATTTTATTTTTCATCATGGCAACTTTAGTCGCCCTAACATGGCGTTTATGATGCATGATACATGTCAAGTATAGTTGAACATGCACGACGACTACAACTACTTTCTTCGTTTTGGGAATTGCAATGCTAACCGTGTTGGATTTTCTAAACAACGTCCATGTGGCAACTGCAACAAGTATTTTTTGAAACTTTCTGGCAAACATAGTGCTTTTCACGTGTCCATTTTTATGTACACGCCGTGCTCAAGCATACTAGTTCATAGATTCACATATGTGGCACCTCTCCCACGTTAATTACAATACCACTTAGATGGCAGTTGTTTCTTCTCATGATTCGCCCGTGGTCAACTCAATAGTTCTCACATGGTATATATAATACTACATATGTGGCAACTATTACTTTCTAAAAAATGTGTGGAATGAAAACTGAGAAGCTACCCGATGGCAGATTTAGTAGCAGCTACATGGCAGATTTAGTAGCAGCTACATGGCATATGTAGTAGCATATACATGGTCATTTCAATAGTTCTCACATGGTATATATAATACTACATATGTGGCAACTATTTCTTTCTCAAAAATGCGTGCAATGAAAATAGAGAAGCTACCTGATGGCAGATTTATTAGCAGATACATGGCAGATTTAGTAGCAGCTACATTTCATATTTAGTAGCATATACATGGTCAACTCAATAGTTCTCACATGGTATATATAATACTACATATGTGGCAACTATTACTTTCTCAAAAAATGTGTGGAATGAAAACAGAGAAGCTACCCGATGGCAGATTTAGTAGCAGCTACATGGCAGATTTAGTAGCAGCTACATGGCATATGTTGTAGCATATACATGGCATATGTAGTAGTAGATACATGGCATTTTCTTCTTTTTCTGCAATCCACCACCAGTTACGCTCACATTTCTAACCCGTCATCATCATCTGCATGTCAAAGTTCACTAACAGCAAAGCTAGAATCTCCCACAGTTGCTTACAGATTGACAGTTCCTTTCCTTGGTTTCTTGTGCATTGCTTGAATTTCCAACCCTGATTTGTATCTCACCTCTTTTGGAAGCCCTTTTGTGATGGAACGTGGCGGGGTTCCTGACCTGATTTTGCGTGTTTGATGCTCCAGACCCTATTTCCGAGTTTGCATAGGACGGACCTGTGGATGAAGGCACACTCGAAGTGCGAGGGAATCTGCGTAAGGCCTCTCCAGCCTTCCTTTTCTTGATCTCATCAAGCTCTCTTTTTAGTGCCTTCCTCTGCTTTTCTGCCACCCTTTCCGTCTCATTGCTCTTGCATGCTTCATTTATTAGTTCAGCATAGTTCTTGGTGAAGACCACGTGCCTCACGGAGTCCATGGTTGCCTCCGATCTGTCATCATGTACAGCTAAAACTGCATCGATGTTTGTGGCCCCAATGCATTGTCAGCGTCCCAAGTCAATCGCCGACTTATGAAATGGTGGGGTAAATGCTTGACCGCGTGCATCTCCATAACTTTGAGTATGTGGCAACACACAATCCCGTCCTGTTCGTATTTGCAGCATACGCAATAGTACTCAACTTCATTTACTGCGGCGTTCACAAAGTAGTTTCTTCCCTTGTCCGGATCTTCAGGTTCTGAATTGGACATTTCCCTAAGACTACACACCTTGAATGTACATTCGTCAACCTAATAAGCTACATACATGGTGGACATCTTTATTTCTTCCTGGAACCTGCATGTTTTGTGCTCGTTAATTTCTCATATTCTTTTTATCCACTTTTGTTGAGGCAGGCCACAAAATAGCAAGCGTATTGAATTCAACGATGGCAAAGAAAGCATATTTTTTCACATTACTTGTTTTGATTGTTTCCACATGGCAACTATAGTTTATTTCACATGGCAGTCAAAGCGTGACACACACGGTAATCAATATGTTGTACAACATATTGTGCTATTGTGAAACTAGCAGTATATCAAAACATGGCAACTACAGTGCATTCAACATGGCAACTATGGCTATTTTGGCATGGCAACTGCATCATATTCTTCTCATGGCAAAACATGTCATCTTATATGGGAAATACTTTGTATTACACATGGCAACTACACTACATCCCACATGGCAACCACACAACATTCAAAATGAAAACTACACTTTTTGCACAGCACACGACAGCTATGATTTGTTTTCCAACTACTCATTTTTCTATTCCATTTTCATCTTGCATTTATCTGTTTACTACAGATGGCAGCTTCAAACCAATACCCATGGCAAACATATTTGATATTTTGTTTGCTTCCTTTTTCAGCACATGGCATGCAGCCTTGTTCTTGTTTTTGCAGTCAGCATTTTTTTAAATAATTTTCGATGTTGAATGCATTGTGCCATACATGGCAACTAAGACCGTATGATCATACACTTACTTGTAAAATATTTTGTTCGTGTATATCTTTCTCAGCTACCTCTCCATCGGTAAATATGTTAGGAATTTAGGCTGCTTCAGTGCGGCGTTCGCTTCTTGCTGCAGCTCCGATCCCAATATTTTCTGTTGCAAAGCTGAATATTGCTTGGCAAACTACAGCAATGAGTTGCCGGGGCTCGCGTAACGCTTCAAAACAGCATTGAACCCCTCACTGCATTACATAGTCTGCAGAAATGGATAAAAGCACCGCATAAAAAAGGCTGGCACCCAGTACATCCGGTTCTCCCATAGGTTCTTAAGGGTCTCGTTGTCTTGGACTTGGTATTTTTCAATCATAGCCGCCCAGCTTCGTTCAGACTCTTCCACTGTCAAGCTGTGGTCCACACACAACTCGAATGCCTTGTGTAGATCTGGATGGTTAGCAAAGAATGATCCTAGAGTCTCTTCTGCCTTCTTAATAATATGCCACCTGTAGTGCCTGTGCACTACCATGGGGAAGACCTCCTCTATGCCTACACGCATGCTAAAGTCCTGGTCTGTTATTATGTTCATCGGAGAAAGTCCACCCATGCACTCCAAGAATGTCTTGAACAACCAAGTGTAACCATCAATACCTTCGTTCCGCACGAGGCCGCAATTGAACTGCAAGGATTGATTGTGGTTATTTATTCCTATGAATGGAGCACATGGCATCTTGTACATATTCACGAGATATGTTGCGTCGAAAGAGATGCAACCACGAAAATGCTTGCAGGCTCTTCTTGTTGCACCATCCACCCAATACATGTTTCTGACGCGGTCCTCATCGTCTAGTCTTATTCTGTAGAAGAAATCAGGATCTTCTTTTGCTTTCTCTTTGAAGTAGGCAATCGTGTCTTCTATGTCAGCCAACTTTCTCTCTCTGTGGTACTTTTCCTTTAGGTTTGTGATCTCTGCTGGTATGTAGGGCATGCTACCCAGACTACCATATTTGCTATGGATCAGTGATAGTATTTGGACCATTCTCGAATTACCGATGTTATAATCATGTAGCAATTTTACAAATTTCTTCTCGTGAGGACTGAATCCTCTATGGGCGCTCAGAAATCTTACTAGTTCAAACTTCTTTATCAAATCGTAGTTGTGTTCTTCGACATACTCGGTGACCACCCACCAGGCTCCATCTGTGTTTAGCTTCATTCTAGCAGGGCATTCCGTCTGGAAAATGATGCCTCTCCTTTGTTCCGGCATGACCGTCACAACACCTTTAACCTTCTGGTTCTTTTACGCCTTGTAGCACCTTAGCTCACCTCTGCTATACTTGTTAGTTTTTTATTTTTCTATGGTATTCTGTGTTTACAGCAAATCCATCGAACAACGCATAGCTCTAATAATATTGCTTGGCATCTTCAAATGAACTAAATCTCTGTCCAACACAAGGTGGTTGAGTTGGCATGAACTCTGATTGTCCCTCTTCTTCTTCCCCTTGTGTTTCATCATCAGTTTCATCATTCACTTCCAGTATTGGTGGTTGTTTCATCTGTTCGAATGTTGCTTGTGCTGGTGCGCACAGGCGTGCTTGTCGTCGTTGCTGCAACGATGGCAAGTTATAACACCGACTTCTGCATTGTTCTTGATAGGCTGGTTGACTGACTCGTGGAATGACCCTTTCGTGTGCTCTGAGGTACCCGTAGCAGATGTACATGCAACACTGTTGAGCATAGTCGAAGATCCTGTATTTTTTAAATCAGGTATGTGTGTATTCCGTATTGCTTGAATGTCATCTTTATTAAAATCAAATATGGCAACTACATCTGATTGTGCATGGCAACTGCAGTTTCTTCTACAAGGCAATTGGAGGTGCCCGCGCATGGATGACGCATTGAATTGAGGCATTGCAAATGTAGTTGTTTCCATTTTGCACAGGTAGATAACCAGGTATGTTAGTTACATGTCTAAAGTTTTGGAATGTGCAATTTTAAAATCATGGTAACTGTAATCCATCTTGTTAGCTACATTTGGCTAGGTATGGCAATTGCAGTTGTCCAGCCATGGCAGCTGCAGTTGACCTAATATGGCATCTGCAATTGTCCAGTCATGGCAACCAACATTTTAACATCCAATGCAAGTTAAGTTTGAGCACACAAGGCAAATGTAGATACTCACAAATGGCAAGTACAGTCAGACAGTAATTGACAAATCCAGATGTCCATAGATGACAAATGGGCTAGTACATTGGTGGCAAACGCAGTTGACCAGTATTGGCAACTGCAATTTTTGCAAAGCTTTGTATCAACTTTCGATGCAACTGTCTTTCATTTTTTCATTTTTTCACAGCACAGTAATTGCCTTGTTTCTTAGTTTCTTTTTTTGTCATACATTGTGCGTGCGATCAGTTTTAAACGTCTCACCTGCACAAGATGTTGATGGCAGTTCTCTTGTTGCCATCATTTGCCATGTAATGCATGATGGTCATGTGTTTTCAAAATATTCGTAAGTCTGCCATCCCATCATCCTTGCTACTTGATAACCCACAAGTATAGGGGATCGCAACAGTTTTCGAGGGTAGAGTATTCAACCCAAATTTATTGATTCGACACAAGGGGAGCCAAAGAATATTCTCAAGTATTAGCAGTTGAGTTGTCAATTCAACCACACCTGGATAACTTAGTATCTGCACCAAAGTATTTACTAGCAAAATAATATGGAAGTAACGGTAACGATAGCAAAAGTAATATTTTTGGGTTTTATAGTGATTGTAACAGTAGCAACGGAAAGTAAATAAGCGAAGAACAATATAGGAAAAGCTTGTAGGCATTGGATCGGTGATGAAGAATAATGCCGGACGCGGTTCATCATGTAAGAATCATAACATAGGGTGACACAGAACTAGCTCCAATTCATCAATGTAATGTAGGCATGTATTCCGAATATAGTCATACGTGCTTATGGAAAAGAACTTGCATGACACCTTTTGTCCTACCCTCCCATGGCAGCGGGGTCATAATGGAAACTAAGGGATATTAAGGCCTCCTTTTAATAGAGTACCGGACCAAAGCATTACCACATAGTGAATACATGAACTCCTCAAACTATGGCCATCACCGGGAGTGGTCCCGATTATTGTCATTTCGGGGTTGCCGGATCATAACACATAGTAGGTGACTATAGACTTGCAAGATAGGATCAAGAACACACATATATTCATGAAAACATAATAGGTTCAGATCTGAAATCACGGCACTCGGGCCCTAGTGACAAGCATTAAGCATAGCAAAGTCATAACAACATCAATCTCAGAACATAGTGGATACTAGGGATCAAACCCTAACAAAACTAACTCGATTGCATGATAAATCTCATCCAACCCATCACCGTCCAGCAAGCCTACGATGGAATTACTCACGCACGGCGGTGAGCATCATGAAATTGGTGATGGAGGATGGTTGTTGATGACGACAGCGACGGATTCCCCTCTTCGGAGCCCCGAAAGGACTCCAGATCAGCCCTCCCGAGAGGTTTTAGGGCTTGGCGGCGGTCCCGTATCATAAAATGCAATGAATCCTTCTCTCAGATTTTTTTCTCCCCGAACACGAATATATGGAGTTGGAGTTGAGGTCGGTGGAGCAACAGGGGGCCCACGAGGCAGGGGGCGCGCCCAGGGGGGCAGGCGCGCCCCCCACCCTCGTGGACAGGTGGAGGCCCCCCTGACGTGGATTCTTCTTCCATTATTTTTAATATTTTCCAAAAATATGTTCCGTGGAGTTTCATGTCATTCCGAGAACTTTTGTTTCTTCACATAAATAACACCATGGAAGGTCTGCTGAAAACAGCGTCAGTCCGGGTTAGTTCCATTCAAATCATGCAAGTTAGAGTCCAAAACAAGGGCAAAATTGTTTGAAAAAGTAGATACGACGGAGACGTATCAACTCCCCCAAGCTTAAACCTCTGCTTGTCCTCAAGCAATTCAGTTGATAAACGGAAAGTGATAAAGAAAAACTTTTACAAACTCTGTTTGCTCTTGTTGTTGTAAATATGTAAAGCCAGCATTCAAGTTTTCAGCAAAGATTATGACTAACCACATTCACAATAACTCTTAGGTCTCATGTTTACTCATATCAATGGCATAATCAACTAGCGAGCAATAATAATAAATCTCGAATGACAACACTTTCTCAAAACAATCATAATATGATATAATAAGATGGTATCTCGCTAGCCCTTTCTGAGACCGCAAAACATAAATGCAGAGCACCTTTAAAGATCAAGGACTGACTAGACATTGTAATTCATGGTAAAAGAGATCCAGTCATAGTCATACCCAATATAAATTAACAATAATGAATGCAAATGACAGCGGTGCTCTCCAGCTGGTGCTTTTTAATAAGAGGGTGATGACTCAACATAAAAGTAAATAGATAGGCCCTTCGCAGAGGGAAGCAGGGATTTGTAGAGGTGCCAGAGCTCGATTTTTGAAATAGGGATAAATAATATTTTGAGCGGCATACTTTCATTGTCAACATAACAACCAAGAGATGGCGATATCTTCCATGCTACACACATTATAAGCGGTTCCCAAACAGAATGGTAAAATTTATACTCCCCCTCCACCAACAAGCATCAATCCATGGCTTGCTCGAAACAACGAGTGCCTCCAACTAACAACAGTCCCAGGGGGAGTTTTGCTTGCAATTATTTTGATTTAGTTTGCATAAAGCATGGGACTGGGCATCCTGGTGACCAGCCATTTTCTCGTGATTGAGGAGCGGAGTCCACTCCTCTTGAGAATAACCCGCCTAGCATGGAGGGTACAGACAGCCCTAGTTGATACATGAGCTATTCGAGCATACAAAACAGAATTTCATTTGAAGGTTTAGACTTTGGCACATACAAATTTACTTGGAACGGCAGGTAGATACCGCATATAGGAAGGTATAGTGGACTCATATGGAATAACTTTTTGGGGTTAAAGGAATTGGATGCACAAGCAGTATTCCCGCTTAGTACAAGTGAAGGCTAGCAAAAGACTGGGAAGCGACCAACTAGAGAGCGACAACAGTCATGAACATGCATTAAAATTAATAAACATTGAGTACAAGCATGAGTAGGATATAATCCACCATGAGCATAAATATCGTGAAGGCTATGTTGATTTTGTTTCAACTACATGTGTGAACATGTGCCAAGTCAAGTCACTTAAATCATTCAAAGGAGGATACCACCCCACTATACCACATCACAACCATTTTAATAGCATGTTGGCACGCAAGGTAAACCATTATAACTCATAGCTAATCAAGCATGGCACGAGCAACTATAATCTCTAATTGTCATTGCAAACATGTTTATTCATAATAGGCTGAATCAGGAACGATGAACTAATCATATTTACAAAAACAAGAGAGGTCGAGTTCATACTAGCTTCTCTCATCTCAGTCAGTCCATCATATATCGTCATAATTGCCTTTCACTTGCACGACCGAACGATGTGAATAATAATAAGAGTGCACGTGCATTGGACTAAGCTGGAATCTGCGACAATTCAATAAATAGGAGAAGACAAGGCAATATGGGATCTTGGTTAAATCAACAATAATGCATATAAGAGCCACTTCAACAGTTTAATTATGGTCTTCTCCTATCGACCCCCAAAGAAAAGAAAAGAAATAAAAACTATTTACACGGGTAAGCTCCCAACAAGCAAAAGAAGAACGGGAAATCTTTTTGGGTTTTCCTTTTAATAATTACTACTACAACAAGAAAAGTAAACTAGCTAAACGCTGCAACTAATATTTTGGTTTTTCTTGAGGTTTATCAAACACACAAGAAGAAAGCAAGAAAAATAAAATAAACTAGCATGGATATTACAATGAAAAAGTATGAGCACCGACATCTAGCAATGAGTTTGTGAACATGAATGTAATGTCGGTGGGAAATACGTACTCCCCCAAGCTTAGGCTTTTGGCCTAAATTGGTTTATTGCCACGGATGGCCTAGCGGATATCCATAGTTGTAGTTGGGGTCGTACTGAGATGAAGAAGACTCTGATTGCCACTGGTTGGCAATCATCTCCGGATCCCACTGGTAATTAGACTGTCGTGGAGGTACAAATTGTGGTTCCGGCTCTGTGGCTGATGTAGGGTTCCGGTAGGCGTGAATGGCCGCCAGCGGAACGAGATACGGACCTGCAGATAAATCAAAAAAGGAAGGAGCAGGCAAGGTAATAGTCTCAGGGTGATGTTTATCAAAGAACAATTTGTATTTAAGCGCCCCTTCCCTATTCTTAACAATAAAGTCATGCGCTACCATACTCTTATAATCTAAATAAGCGGGCATCAATTTTTCTTCTTTTTTATAGTGCCTAATAGGTATGTTATAGTGTGCAGCAAGGCGTGAAGCGTAAATACCTCCAAAGATGGGGCCCTTTGTACGGTTCAGACTTAACCGTTTAGCAATAATACGGCCCATACTAACAGAGTTATCACAGAATAAACCATGGAACAAAATAATAATATCAGGAACACTAAGGTTTCCACAGTTTCCGCGACCAATTAAGCAACGACTAGCAAATATAGCAAAGTAGCGTAAAACAGGAAAATGTATGCTAGTGATTCTTGCATCGGAAACCTTCCTAGTTTCCCCTACAGTAATAGTATCAATGAACCCGTCCACATCTTTACGATGTGGTTCCTCTAAGCTACCCTCGAAGGGTATTTTGCAAACCCTGCAAAATTCATATAGTGACATCTTCTTAACCACATCATATAAATGAAACTCTACTGAATGAGGTGATTCCTTAGGATAATAGTAGAAGTTTTGCACAAAAGTATTGGTGAGTAAGAGATACTGTTCGCGTTGGTCGCGGAGGCAGTCGGTGAGGCCTGCATTCTCAGCCAATTCATAAAAATCATCATAAATCCCGGCTGTTCTCAAGATATCACCGGAAGGCCATTCACACTGCTGAATCTCCGTGGTGCGAGGCAAATTATATTTAGGCCTCTCTGCTTCCTCACTTTGCTTTTCCTTCGAGCTTGGGCTCGATGAGCCCCTCAAAAATCTCTTCATTATTTTCTGAAAAATTCTGAAATTTTTAGTAACTTCAAATAAAAGTGAACCAAGCTCAACAAAATTGATAGCAACTACTCCTACAAGTGCCTAGAGCCTATATCATGCATTATAACTACTAGGAACCATATAAATTTGACATGCAAGCTCAAGAACATGGTCACCTAGGCAGCAAAAATTTGCAATGAATAAAGCACTAGAACAAAAACTAATTGGACCAATGGAGGAGTCACATACCAAGGAACAATCCCCCAAAGCAGTTTTGTGAGAGGTGCTTTGAGCAAGGAGATCGAAAATCATAGCAAAATGAGCTAGAACTCGTGCTTGAGCTGGATGGTGATTTTTTTGGGAGGAAGAAGAAGTGTGTGGGTGCAGGAATAAGTGGAGGGGAGCCACCGTGGGCCGACGAGGCAGGGGGCGCGCCTTGTAGGGGTGGGCGCGCCCTGGACCCTCGTGCCTAGGTGCTTGCCCCCCTTGCTGTGTTCTCAGTGCCAGATATTCTCAAATATTCCAGAAAAAAAACATATTTCAGTTTCGGGGCATTTGGAGAACTTTTATTTTCGGGGTATTTTTATATTTCACGGATAATTCAGAAAACAGACAGAAAATACTATTTTTACTTTATTTCAACTAAATAACAGAACGTAGAGAGAGGGTACAGAAGGTTGTGCTTTCTAGTTTCATCCATCGCATGCTCATCAAAAGGAATCCACTAACAAGGTTGATCAGGTCTTGTTAACAAACTCATTCCGAATAACATGGAACCAGAGAAATTTCGAATAACACTATGTTACCTCAATAGGGATATGCACATCCCCAGTAATAAGAATATCATATTTCTTCTTGACAGTAGGAAGAGGAAATTCACAACCTCCAAAAATAATTGATGGAATTTTTCCAATAGAGTTGATACTATGAACTTGAGGTTGTTTCCTCGGAAAGTGTACCGTATGCTCATTACCATTAACATGAAAAGTGACATTGCCTTTGTTGCAATCAATAACAGCTCCTGCAGTATTCAAAAAGGATCTTCCAAGAATAATAAACAAACTATCGTCCTCGGGTATATCAAAAATAACAAAGTCCGTTAAAATAGTAATGTTTGCAACCACAACAGGCACATCCTCACAAATACCGACAGGTATAGCAGTTGATTTATCAGCCATTTGCAAAGATATTTCAGCATGTGTCAACTTATTCAAATCAAGTCTACGATATAAAGAAAGGGGCATAACACTAACACCGGCTCCAAGATCACATAAAGCAGTTTTAACATAATTTCTTTTAATGGAGCATGGTATAGTTGGTACTCCTGGATCTCCAAGTTTCTTTGGTATTCCACCCTTAAAAGTATAATTAGCAAGCATGGTGGAAATTTCAGCTTCCGGTATCTTTCTTTTATTAGTAAGAATTTCTTTCATATACTTAGCATACAGATTCATTTTGAGCATATCAGTTAATCGCATACGCAAAAAGATAGGTCTAATCATTTCAACAAAGCGCTCAAAATCCTCATCATCCTTTTTCTTGGATGGTTTGGGAGGAAAAGGCATGGGTTTCTGAACCCATGGTTCTCTTTCTTTACCGTGCTTCCTAGCAACAAAGTCTTTCTTATCATAACGTTGATTCTTTGATTGTTGGTTATCAAGATCAACAGCATGTTCAATTTCTACATCATTATCATTGCTAGGTTGAGCATCATTATTAACATTATCACTAGGTTCATGTTTATTACCAAATTGTGTTTCAGCATCAGAAATAGAAATATGATTTGGATTCTCAGGTGGTTCAGCAATAGGTTCACTAGAAGCCTGCAAAGTCCTATCATTTTTCTTTTTCTTCTTTTTAGAAGAACTAGGTGTATCAATATTATTTCTCTGAGAATCTTGCTCAATTCTCTTAGGATGGCCTTCAGGATACAAAGGTTCCTGAGTCATTTTACCAGTTCTAGTAGCCACTCCAACATCATAGTCATTATTCTTATTATTTAATTCATTGAGCAAATCATTTTGAGCTTTAAGTACTTGTTCTACTTGAGTGGTAACCATAGAAGCATGTTTACTAATGAGTTTAAGTTCACCTTTAACTCTAGACATATAATCACCCAAGTATTCAAGCATATTTGAATTGTATTTCAATTGTCTACTAACATAAGCATTGAAGTTTTCTTATTTAACAATAAAATTGTCAAACTCATCTAAGCATTGTCTAGTAGACTTATAACGAGGAATATCACCTTCATCAAATCTATAGACAGAATTTACCTTTACTACCTGTGTCGGGTTATCAAGACCATGAGTTTCTTCAATAGGTAATGGATTAGGACCATATGTTTCTTCAACAGGCGGTAAATTTAGACCATGTATTTCTTCAATAGGAGGTAAATTCTTAACATCTTCAGCTTTAATACCTTTTTCTTTCATAGATTTCTTTGCCTCTTGCATATCTTCATGACTGAGAAATAGAACAACTCTTTTCTTCGGAGTTGGTTTAGGAATGGGTTCAGGAGTTGGCTCAGGAAGTGTCCAATTATTTTCATTTGTCAACATATTATTCAATAGAATTTCAGCTTCATCCGGTGTTCTTTCCCTGAAAACAGAACCAGCACAACTATCCAGGTAATCTCTGGAAGCATCGGTTAGTCCATTATAAAAGATATCAAGTATTTCATTTTTCTTAAGAGGATGATCAGGCAAAGCATTAAGTAATTGGAGAAGCCTCCCCCAAGCTTGTGGGAGAATTTCTTCTTCAATTTGCACAAAATTATATATATCCCTTAAAGCAGCTTGTTTCTTATGAGCAGGGAAATATTTAACAAAGAAGTAATAAATCATATCCTGGGGACTACGCACACAACCAGGATCAAGAGAATTGAACCATATCTTAGCATCACCCTTTAATGAGAACAGAAATATTTTAAGGATGTAAAAGTAGCGAGTTCTCTCATCATTAGTGAACAGGGTGGCTATATCATTTAATTTAGTAAGATGTGCCACAACAGTTTCAGATTCATAGCCATAAAAAGGATCAGATTCAACTAAAGTAGTTATATCAGGATCAACAGAGAATTCATAATCCTTATCAGTAACACAGATAGGTGAAGTAGCAAAAGCAGGGTCAAGTTTCATTCTAGCATTAAGAGATTGCTACTTCCATTTAGCTAATAACTTCTTAAGATCATATCTATCATTGCAAGCTAAAATAGCTCTAGCATCTTCTTCATCCATAACATAACCCTCAGGAACAACAGGCAATTCATATTTATTAGGGGGAGAGTCTTCATCATCACTATCATTGATACTATCAGTTTCAGTAATTTCATTCTCTCTAGCCCTAGCAAGTTGTTCATCAAGAAATTCACCAAGTGGCACAGTAGTATCAAGCATAAAAGTATTTTCATCATAAGTATCATGCATAGCAGAAGTGGCATCATCAATAACATGCGACATATCAGAATGAATAGCAGAAGCAGGTTTAGGTGTCGCAAGCTTACTCAAAACAGAAGGTGAATCAAGTGCAGAGCTAGATGGCAGTTCCTTACCTCCCCTCGTAGTTGAGGGATAAATTTTTGTTTTCACGTCTTTCAAGTTCTTCATAGTGACCAGCAGATATAAATCCCAAGTGAATCAAAGAATAGAGCTATGCTCCCCGGCAGCGGCGCCAAAAAATAGTCTTGATAACCCACAAGTATAGGGGATCACAACCGTTTTCGAGGGTAGAGTATTCAACCCAAATTTATTGATTCGACACAAGGGGAGCCAAAGAATATTCTCAAGTATTAGCAGTTGAGTTGTCAATTCAACCACACCTGGATAACTTAGTATCTGCAGCAAAGTATTTACTAGCAAAATAATATGGAAGTAACGGTAGCGATAGAAAAAGTAATATTTTTGGGTTTTATAGTGATTGTAACAGTAGCAACGGAAAAGTAAATAAGAGAAGAACAATATAGGAAAGGCTAGTAGGCATTGGATCGGTGATGGAGAATTATGCCGGATGTGGTTCATCATGTAACAATCATAACATAGGGTGACACAGAACTAGCTCCAATTCATCAATGTAATGTAGGCATGTATTCTGAATATAGTCATACGTGCTTATGGAAAAGAACTTGCATGCCATCTTTTGTCCTACCCTCCCGTGGCAGCGGGGTCCTAATGGAAACTAATGGATATTAAGGCCTCCTTTTAATAGAGTACCGGACCAAAGCATTAACACATAGTGAATACATGAACTCCTCAAACTATGGCCATCACCGGGAGTGGTCCCGATTATTGTCACTTCGGGGTTGCCGGATCATAACACATAGTAGGTGACTATAGACTTGCAAGATAGGATCAAGAACACACATATATTCATGAAAACATAATAGGTTCAGATCTGAAATCACGACACTTGGGCCCTAGTGACAAGCATTAAGCATAGCAAAGTCATAGCAACATCAATCTCAGAACATAGTGGATACTAGGGATCAAACCCTAACAAAACTAACTCGATTACATGATAAATCTCATCCAACCCATCACCGTCCAAAAAGCCTACGATGCAATTACTCACGCACGGCGGTGAGCATCATGAAATTGGTGATGGAGGATGGTTGATGATGACGACGGCGATGGATTCCCTCTCCGGAGCCCCGAACGGACTCCAGATCAGCCCTCCCGAGAGGTTTTAGGGATTGGCGGCGGCTCCGTATCATAAAACGCGATGAATCCTCCTCTCTGATTTTTTCCTCCCCGAACACGAATATATGGAGTTGGAGTTGAGGTCGATGGAGCAATAGGGGGCCCACGAGGCAGGGGGCGTGCCCAGGGGGACAGGCGCGCCCCCACCCTCGTGGACAGGTGGAGGTCCCCCTCACGTGGATTCTTCTTCCAGTATTTTTAATATTTTCCAAAAATATGTTCCGTGGAGTTTCAGGTCATTCCGAGAACTTTTTTTTCTGCACATAAATAACACCATGGAAAGTCTGCTGAAAACAGCGTCTATCCGGGTTAGTTCCATTCAAATCATGCAAGTTAGACTCCAAAACAAGGGCAAAAGTGTTTGGAAAAGTAGATACGACGGAGACATATCACTACTCTTTCATTTACTGTTTTCATGATCTCGGTTTTTCTGTATGCTACTTTTTTTTGCACATCAACGTGCTTGCACGATTTTCTTGGTTCACAAATTACCTTGAATTGCCACATGTGCTACTTGAAGTTGGTGTGTTGTATCTGCATACTCATGGCTTGTAATGGTGCAGCTTGCCACGGGAATCCTGGTGGTGTGGTTTTACCGTAAGAACCTGCGAACATGTCAACGTAAATCATAAGGCGGGATGCCATCTTCATGTATACAAACATGTTAATTCTCTTTGTTTTCTTTCATGCACCATGTGGAAGTTTAGTTTTTAAATCATGGCAAACATAATCCACCATAAATTGCAACTACAGTCAACAAGCATTGACCGACTGCAGTTGGTCAAACATGGCAACTGTAGTTAAGCAGCCATGGCAACTGCAGTTGCTTAGACATGGCAACTACAGTTGAACCAACATGGCAACTCCGTGCAATCACATATGGTAATGGCAGTCATGCATTAATTGGCAAATGTAGTTGTCCAGGATGGCAAATACAGTTGACCAGGCTTGGCAGCTACACTTTTATCATTTTTTGTTTTGCATCAGCTACATATACTAATGTCATCTATTTTCATTTTTGTCACACCTCGTAACTGCCTTGTCTTTCTTTAGTTTCCTTTTTCTGATACATTGTGTGCACGATCATTTTTTACGTCTCACCTGCATAAGATGTTGATGGCAGGTATCCAGTTGCCAGCTGTTGCCACGTACTTCATGATGGTCATATGTTTTTAGAATACTCGTAAGTCTGCCATCCTTGCGGGATTTTTTGCCACATCAACATGCTTGCATGATTTTTTTGGGTTCAGAATACCTTGATTTGCCACATGTGCTACTTGAAGTTGGTCTCTCGCATCTCTATTATCGATAGCCCCCTGTGTTGCAACTTGCCACGATATTCCTGGTGGCGTGGTTGTGTCGTAAGAACCTATGAACAATGACATTGTAATACATAAGAAGAATGCCATTTTCATGTCCACAAACATGTTAAATTTCACTTTTTCTTCACGCATTGTACCTATGTTCGCGTACTGCTCTAGTAGTGGTAGCAATGGTCCTGCTAAAATGAGTTCATTGTACCCTATCGCATCCCAAGAGGGTGCTTGTGGCTGGCCGGAAAACCAAGGATTGGTCCCATCTCCAGGATTCATTCTGCTTCTCCCCCTGTTTTTTCACACTCCTGTAAATTGATTTAATCACTGCATGAATGAGAACGCATTATTATTCCCATTCCATTTTGTTGTTTCCACAAAAAGAAACACAACAATCTTATCATATGACTGGCATAAACCCCTAGCATACCATGGCAAGTAAAACATTGTAGTCATGCATCTTGTCGATAGTGCATGTGTATCCATTCTCTTTCTACAATCTGGATGGCAACTACCATGTAGGATTGGCGGCAACAAACTATAGAACATGGTGGCAACTACCAGCAAAGTTGGGTGGCAACTTTTTTCCTTCATAGTTGCCGACCGAAATACTTTGTTCTGCACTGCTCCTCACCCATACTCAACTTTTTCCTCGATCCTCTTTTTTCTAAATCTTAGTGAGCCTTAACATACTTTCGAGCATAGTTTGATGGCAACCCCAAACTTACAGCTTAGCATGAACTTCTGATCGCAAGCATTATGCAGATCAAATCTAGGATACAGGATGGCAACTTTGTGGATTTTGGAGGGGAGAGGAGAATGACCGGATTCATGTGTTTTTAGATCCATGCGGCACAAATCTAGGACGTTTGTGGTCTGGTTGCCATGACCATGTGGATCCAATCGGCATCTATGCGGGCAATCTCGAAGTGAAATTAGTAGGGGGAGGAGATAGGAGAACGACCTAATCCAGGATGTTTCCCACCTTTGTTGAGTTCGTTGTCGTGTTCTTCGTTGAGGGGGTGCTAGTGATCTGATCTAGTTGCCATGGAAAACAACGAAGGAAGAGGAGGGAGGTAGGGGAAGATTTGCTGATCCGGAGGTTGGAGGTGACTGACGATGGCTACTCTGGCATGCGGGCAAGGAGGGACGACGGCCGAGGGGTGGATTTGGTTGTTCGTTCCGCGGGGTGGCTCGCCCGGACGTGTGGGCGATAGTGCTGCACACCGGATGTGCGGGCTGCGACGGGGGGTGCCCAGACGTGCTCGTGCGGGCGGGCCTGTGTCAATGTCACACGGGGCGTGTGACAGATACCCCCTAGGTGCCACACGTGTGGTCACTATCAGCATCCTAAGTTTTTACCATATAGTTGTGATCTGTTTGGTGCATATGGATACGACGTTGCTGTCCATTTGATCTTTCTTTGCTAGTCGGTCAATATATATCTTGTCAGTATTTCTTTGCTCGCTTGATTGTTGATTGCCAAAAGTAAGACATCTCATATTTATTTCTTTGTTCATGTACACCGCTCTCATATTAGTCCTTTGATATGGACTAACTACCTTTATTGCCAATGCAGTGCATCAATCACTACAGAAGCGACATCGGCGAGATAAATTATGTAACATCTGTATTATATCTTGCATGACTTTCCAGAGATGCTAAACCATATTTTGAAAGTGACCGATTCCAGTGTGGGACAACTGGGAATTTTTAGAATTAGTTTGCTGTCTATTTGAGATAATCTATGTAACATCATGGAAATAGAACAATTGGTACCGGATCTTGTCAATTCTCACACCTACACAAGTAAACCTTTTGGTGGAGCTTGGTGAGGATAGTGGCACAAAAATTTGATGCAGTTGTTAGCAAGAGTCAACAATGTTGAAAGAGATTCACAAATTCGCAAGTGAAACAAGTAGACCAATAGCAATGAATGGCACACGGAAACACACACACACACAGATAGATAAGTGGGGTCATGCAACCAAGGAATGAGCTCAAAATGTGGAAACCACGGAAAATGCTCTTGTTGCACAACTCTAGAGAGACGCTAGCACGATTGCTTAATAGGCAAATACGACACTTGTGCACAACCTATAAGAGACAAAAATGCAACGACTTTTCTATCCCAATTATGCTATGTATATATGATTCCCTGTGTTTCACACACGATGATCCAAGATGATCAATGATGGTACATGATATGCAATGTGTCAATGCTATGGCTATTGCTTACAAGATCTTTGTTTTTCTTTTTGCTTAAAAGCTTATCCTTTTTCTTTTTTTATATGGCCACTATGCGAAATGCACAAACCAAGATAGCAATTGTGTATATGCGGGGAACAATCTTATGACACAAGAGATGATACGAGGATACCAAGATGAGGTATGTATGCAATGGAAAGGCGTATCGATGATCACAAAAGTGCACAAGTAACATTGCCGGAATACTCAATGGCTAGTCTTGATAGGCAAGTGATGCAAAATGGGCTAGGGGTTAACAATGCAATTGCAATGGAGAATATACAAAGATGTCGTCGAGGTTACCGCCCTTATGTATGGTGGATGGTGTCAAAGTGGTGAAGTGGTCAATGTCGATGATGACCTCATGGCGATGATGAGAGGCAGTGTTCTTGATGTAGGACTGTTTCTAATTAGCTGAAACACCTTAGGAAATGAAAAAATGTGACTCAAAATCTCAAATGTCAAATGGTGGTAGTGGAATGCGGTGGTGGGTTCGGAACCTCAATGGGACTGCGGAAGTGCAATGATGGGCTTTGGAGTAATCAATGTGGAAGTGGAGTTATTGGGTTATGCGATGTCGAAGTTGAGGTCACCGTCCCTAAGTAGCCGAAACACCTTAGGAGACTCAAACCACAACTCGAACAATCTAAAAAAAATTGGGTTAAGTTGAGGTGGCAGAAGTGTATGGTGGACAAGGTTATGCAGACGTTATGGTGGTGGTTGACTAAGAAGTAACCATCCCTAAGTAGCCGAAACACTTTAGGAGACTTGAATCACTACTCAAGCAAACACAAATCTTATAACGATCAAAATGGGTTAGGTTGCGGAAAGCTATGGTGGTAATGCAGATGATATGGTGGAAGGCCTATGCAAAGATGCCAAAGTTTCAAAAAATGGTGGAGCCAAATGATGTTGGAAGTATTTTTGTGGAAAAGGGGATGTCAATAGCCACAAAACGACCTAAAGAACATCAAAATCGGACTCCGGATGAATTAGTTATGGCCGAAACAAAATTTCAGAAAAAAGTCAGTTTTCAAAGGTGTCGGTCGTCCGAGAATTGTTGAATTTCCGAGAATTCTTCTCTGGTTAGGGATATCGGATGTCCGGGAAATACCGGTCATCTGGTCGTTCGGTGGGTCTGGGTCAACTCGGGATTTCAGATCCAGGACGTGATTTTGGGCGAAAATTGGGGATGTCAGGGTCAAAATTGAGGAGATTTCGTGGATAGAAAGTGGGGCAAACTGTGGGGAAGCTAGATCCACTGAAACAGAGCAACTCCATGGATCAAATTCAACAAAACATCATCAAACCAACACATCATAAAAAAATTTGGGGCTATTTTTGGTGGGGAATTTTGAATTTAGGACGAAATCAAACAAAATAAGGCTAGAAAATAGTGGTAGGGCTCCAAATTCGTGATCAATGTGGCTCATGATGATGTAGGGTGGAACCCTAGGGGCCGATTTTTCATGATTTGAAGGGGGATTCCTGAAGAACACACAAGAGGAAATCACACAAATCAACTAGATCCGATCACACATGCGCTAGATTCAGGGGCAGGGCCAGAAATTCAAGATTGTGTATTCAAATTTTCAAAACATTTTTTATGGAAGCCCATCGCCTTCTTTTTGGAGCATATAACCGATTATAGTAGCATATTTTACTAGTTGTAAAATATATAAAAGAGATCGCATAACATATTACATTCATAAAAAATGATCATAACTTTGAATTGTTCAACATTAGAAGTAATAATTGTTCAACATAGCATGGCAAAATCTAAGATATATAGAGGATAGAAAACAACAAATGATAAGAAAGCTTACAGATTATAGGCTAGATTTGTGATCCTTGGTGCTTTGTAAATGAGTGATGATGTCCTCATCCTTAACTTGCAAAAAGAATTCCCTTTCAATGAATGTGCCAATCAATCATTCAAGTATTTTTGCCCCGTATTGCTTCATGTTTTAGACCTGAAAAGTAAAAGTGCTCAAGTTTCAGAGTACTAATCTTTATAGATAATGCACATTGTAACGAATTCACAATTTATAAAGATTCTCACATTACAAATTTGAATGAAAAATTGCAAGTTTTCATGTCTAATCAATTTTTAATTGACCGCAAACAAGTCTCTCATTTTATTATGATTAAATAGAAAGACAACTGGTAAGTGGTCAAACTAACTTACATAGTCTTGTAAAGTTGTACTATAGACTGCTGGAAATACAAGAACAAAACCACGCCTCGCTCGGGCTGCTGCAGATGCAGTGCTAGATAATTTGGTTCGACACTTCAACTATGAATCGGTATAGGAGGAGAGAGCCCAATTTTGAAGTCGAGGGACTACTAAATTTAATTAGCGATTATACCATCAATAGTTGAGTTTGTGGACTGTCGGGCTGTGTCTTAGGAATTGAATTGCTGCTCGTTAGGCTGCTACCCACCGATCGTAGTGACCGAAGTTCAAAACCAAAAGGAGGAGGGATCATGGATGGATTCGTCGCGTCGTCTGTCGGTCCCGCCGCCGCCACCGCGACGCCAGCAATTGATCGCCGATCAGCGACGACAACAACCCAAGACGGCCACGGCACTTTGGCGGTTGTTGGCTCACGTCGCGTCTGATCGAAGAGATCTGGCGTCTGGGCGCTGCCGGTTAAATCTCTGTTGCATCGATCGGTGGACTTTTTTTCTGGGAGATGATGGCTGTGTGCGTGCGGCAATGATTGGTCCAATAAATGGGCCATGTCGTGGTGGTGGGCGGAAATAGATGATGGCCTAGCCTTTGTTTTTGGGCTGAAATGCTTAACTAGCATGTTCTGGAGTACGAGTAACGTTTTTCCTTATACAACACAGGATATACACTATATATACTTAATTTTTTGCCAAAAAATATGGGTATTCAACAGAATACCCTTGAATTGAGGTGGGCCCACCCTTGGCTAGATTCGCATACATGAAGGGGATACAAAGATCCAAATCCAACACAAGAAGATACAAGAGGTAACTAGTTCATCCCAATCCTTGGAGGAGTTGAGGTCTTGAATCCTGGAAGGATCTTCCCATGAAGGGGTCTTGATTCCCCTGTGGGATCTTCTCCAAAGGAGGTCTTGAACTCCAATGGAGTGGTCTCTCTCTCTCTCTCTCAAGAGATGAGTAGATAGGAGCAAAGTTCACATACAAATGATGATGTAGGGCGGAACCCTATGTGGACGATCTTTCACGTTTGGAGAGGATCCCTACGAGGAACACGAAGAACGAGCGGAAGAACACGAGGGAAATCACGGGGAAAAACACAAGAGAATCGCTCAAACCAACAAGATCAATCACACATGAGCTAGATCGATGAACATAAAGGGAGATACATGATCCAAAGTCAACAACGGACGATACAAGTGGCGGTAGCTCATCTCCGAGAGGAGGTCTTGAATCCATGAGGGATCTTCCCGTAAAGGGGTCTTGAATCCATGGTGGATCTTCTCCGAAGAGGCCGCGGTCTATCACGAGGAGGAGATCCGATATGGATGAGCGAAGCTCTATCACAAATGAGCTACGCTAACCCTAACTAGGAGGAGGTGGAGGAGTATATATAGTCTAGGTGAATGAAAGGGTAAGTGGCTTCGGCCCAACACACGGGCGGGCGCACAGGCGTCGGACGTCCGACAGGTACCGGATGTCCGGTGGCTCGCGAGGGTCCGATCGTCCGGTGCATGTCGGACGTCCGGCGTTTTGGCTCTGGACAGGTGGTGTCGGACGTCCGGTCGGCATCGGTCGTCCGGGCGCTGGAGAGTGTCGGACGTCCGGTGTCTGGCGGTTGTCCGGGCGCTGGGAGTCGTCGGACGTCTGGAGGCTCCGGTCGTCCGTAGATTCGGCTCGGGTCCTCAGGGGCCGGGCGTCCGGGCTGGGCCGGTCGTCCGGTGGCTGTAGCTTCGTTCAGCATCTTCTCTTGGTCCTTGTACTTGGCGTCCTCGCTAGCTGTTCCATTGGATGTGGTGACTTCGTGGATTTCCTCCAAGTACCTGATCATGCATAGAACACACGTTGGAGGTAGTAGCCATATCTCACATGTAGAAAGTGATGTTTCGGAGAGGAGCGAGTTCACCTTGTGTCCAATGGCGTATGTTCGAGGTCTCGTCATATGTCCACTTGGGGTTTGGAGAGTAGTCGGAGTGTACATGGGGATGAACGTGGGATGCTCCGCATCATCTCCCCTCCCTTGGGAAAGATCCGACCTCGGATCGTGATCCTCATCACCATGGAAACGGTTGTCATAGACGGACTTGTAGTTGGACGAAGTTGAAGACATGGCGCAATCCAAGTAGTCCAAGGTGTCGCCGGAGTGATAGGCATGCAAAAAGAGCAAACACAAGCAACACTCGGAAATACAATGGTTAGCGCACACAAAGTGTCCATCATGTAAGAATGAGTCTGTCCAAAGTAATTGTTCATGACAAGGCATGAAATGCTTATCCAAATGATGTAAAATGACATGTAAAGCATTCATGAGAGAAAATTCATGCATTGGGCACACAAAGGTGTCGTGAATGTGATCAATGCAACCACGGTGCAAAATAATGTCATAGTGAGACGGTTTATCAATAGCATGAATATGGCAATGTATGCTCAATATGATTATGTTATCATGCAATTGATGGTAGGCAATATGATCACGATGTATGAATATGCCATCAAGAAAGATCACAACAAATTTGCTAAGAAAATGCACAAGCTCATATATCATGGATGACAACAGGTGCAACAAGACAATCATAATGTGTGTCAATCCATGCATAGGGTGCAAATTTGTCATGGGTGGTGTTGTACCATAGCTCGATGTCATGGCACTCCTCAACTTGAAGGTCCATAGGGTCCATCTCCAATGTCGGTCCTCCGTCCAATATATGTATCATGTAGGCAAGAAGAAGGAAACAACAATGAAAGAGTGACCCATCCAATATGCGTATTTTAGGATGGCTCAAAGGGAAGGAGTTCACCTCAAGAAAGTTCCCAAAGATGTTGGAGTTGTACATCATGTATGCCTTCACATAACCAATATGTCGCATAACGGCACCGCCTTGTGAATCCTCCGAAATGAAAGAACATGATAAACACTCGGAAAAACAAATGAGGTTAGCGAAAATGCAAAACCTATCATTTGAGTGGTAAGATACCCAACAAGTGTATGCATCATGCTCATCATAAGAAAGTACAAGGGAGCATTTCATAGTATGGAGGCATATGATGCAAGAACAGCCAAATACAATAGGCTCAAGTAAACAAGCATGCATCACAAGTAAGTTGTCAAAGTCTCCAAGAGCAATAAGCATAGTATGGTTGCACTCAATACAAGGTGATATGAGAGATGCAACTAATGGAGACAAAAGACAATGATCATAGAAAATCAAGTGAGAGGCATGAACATATATGTCATCAACCCAAGAAAGCGAGTAATGGAACATGGGTGATGCGACAAAGCAAGCAGTCATAGAGATCAAGTCAAGCAAGCTAGTAGTGCGAAGATGCAACATACTAGGAGGAATCATGGCAAGCATGTCATGTGTGCATATAGTGGGCATATAAAATGCACATGAGATTTCACAAGCATAAAGGCAATATATGAGCAAAATAGCATCAATAGCATGGGCCACATGATAAACATGTCAATAGCAACAAGGATCTCCACCAAGCATGCAAATACACATAGGAGTATCATAATGGTGAATCATGGGTAGATGCAAACAAGGATCACAATTGCATGGCAAAGTCATGTAAAGAGGCATAACATGCAAAGTGAACACGATAGAATGGGCATAATGTGACAAGTGGTAAATAGCCCATAGCCGTGTGAGAGCCAAGTAGAAGAGGTACGCGTAGTCCTTGCGCGAAGAGAACGGTGGTAAGGATAGTCCACGGGATCCCAAAGCATCGGTGCTCTCAAGAGCTCGTTTCGTCAACTCTTGGGATTGAGAGGTTGACGAGTATACATGAGTACCTACACAAAACAAAGACAAAGGGAAGATTGTGTGTGCGTGGTAGATGTACGCATCATCCATCATGATGCATACGTGCATGTGTCGGTTAGCACAAAATATCCAATGCTCAAATAAATGAGATGCGTGATATAGAAATATGTCATCCATCATGATAGGTTTGTTGTTATGTATAGCATAATGGAGACTCAAATTGTGTAATGCATCATGAGCAATATCTAGAGCATTGTTATTCATGGAATGCATATGGTGCAAGCAATCATGGAAATCATGCAAAAGATGGGATGAATCAAAATCTCCGAATATGTATGAGGAAACTATGGGGGTCTCCTCATGAGCATGAGTAGCAACATCACATGGAGAATATTGGAAACATTCAAAACAAAGAATATTTGGAACAATGTGATCATGGCATGACATAGTAGATGAATTGCGCAAATCATGTAAAGGAAGCATGGCAATATCATCACATGAGAAACAAAAGCCAATGACCATCATCTCGTCATCTATGCCATAAGTGCAAATGGGATTTATTTTAATGGGGCATGCATAGTTACTATGTTGAGATTGAAATGAGGCTATATCGGAGATCTCACTCATAGCATATGACAAGTTCAATGGATTGTCAAACATGAAGTAACCAACAGAATTTTCACAAGATATCCTATGAAGCATAGCATCACAACTAGGCAACTCAACATGCTCATCATCATATTCATCATAAATAGGTAAGTCATGACATGAAGAAGTCGCACTAGCATGAAGCATGGGAGTAGGTGGATCAACATCATGCAAGCAATCATTGGTGATATAGTCCACTAGTGGGACAAGAGAAACATTGTCACCTATGTTACCTTTGGAGTGTCGCTCATGTGTTGTAGGTGACGTTACAACTTGATGGTACCATGTGGGGGGTTCATCATCGTCCATCATGGCCATCGGTTTTCCCTTTCGAGGGATGGACTCGTCGAGGATAGGCATGTCGTCATGTAAGAGACCTAGCACCAAATAAGAAAACACACTAGGAGTAGAGGTTAAGTCATTAGAAATCATGGTGGCCTCACATGCCGTGTCAACTACCTCACTCACTAAGTGTTGTGGCTCACTCACTCCCTCTTGGATGCTCTCACTCATATGGTTGGTGGAGTCACTCAAATTGCGCTCAACCTCACATAGGATGTGTGGCATGCTCTCATGTGTGGGGCTAGTGGTGGTCACACTCATCCTCTCATAGGAAATGCTCTCAATGTCACGTATGGTGGAGTCACTCATCTCTCTCATGGGGTGGTGGCTCTCCTCACATGAAAAATAGGGTAGCTCAACATATGTGGGTATCAGAGAGGTTGAGGTGCAAATGTCTCCATGCGCGGTGCGTAGCTTGACTCGGAGTATGAGTCCAATATGGGCGCCGTCTTCATGTTGTAGAAGAGATTCGTGCTCGTCGCCGTGGTCGAAGGGAATGGCCCTTGCTCGACCTTCTTGTCACCGTCTTGGTGTGGGAGGCCCATATGATGTGGCACCTCGTAGCTCGTCTCCATGACCGACGGGAATTTCCCATGCTCGACCATCTTCCTTGGGGGGCTTCCGAAGATGGAAGTGCCACCCTCGCTCGTAGGTAGTCGCCTTGGACTTGATGAAGTCGGTGTAGGCGTACATGTGGGAAGTAGGCGAATATGCCGTACGTCCAAAGGCAAAGATGCCTTGATAGCACTTGGCGAAGATGCCGAAGTGGTTGTTGTAGTAGCCGTAGCGTTCTCGTGGTGGTGCTTGTCTCGCGGTCTTCTTTTGTGCTCATGAATCTTCGACTTGGCGTGAAGTAGAGCTTGTTGGGACTTGTGCATTTGCGCTTGTTGAGCATCTTCATGATGATGGTGTCGTTGTCGTGCTTGAGCTCGCAGTAGATGTCATTCATCGTTGTCGTGCATATGATGCTTGGAGGTGACTTGCCCTTCATGACGATGTTGATCACGAACGTGATGGTCGTGGCCATGTAGATGTGGACATGGACGACTTGCGCTTGCATCGCTTGGGCGCTCCGAAGACTTGTGGCTTGAACGTCGCCGCCTTGAAGATGACGAAGGGGAAGAAGACTTGATCAAGGCCCGAATCTCCTCCATCCTTGCATCTTGCTCCTCTTTATGTGCGGAAAGCTTCTTGTCGATGTAGTCCCTTTTCCTTGCTTCGGAGAGATGAATGTCGATGGAGAGGTTCTCGATGCGCTCTTGCAATCTTGATTGTGCGCCTTGCATTTGTTGTTGTAGATTGAAGATGGACGCTTTGGTGATGTAGTTGTTCACGCCGTCGTTGTTGTCGAAGACCGGAGAGGAAATGCCTTGCCTATCCATCACAAGACTCGAGCAAATATGAGTGGGAGAAAGAGAAGAACTTGACCAAATGTACCTTGACCGATGTTGAAAATGGATCAATGATCACTCAATGTGTAACAAGGAAATAGCACAATTGGTACCAATTCTTGTCGGTTTCTCACACCTACACAAGTAAAGCTTATGGTGGAGCTCGGTGAGGATTGTGGCACAAAAAATTAATGCAAAATGTTAGCAAGAGTCAGTAATGTTGAAAGAGATTCACAAATTCGCAAGTGTAACAAATAGACCAATAGCAAACAATGGCACACGGAAACACACACACGGATAGATAAATGGGGTCGTGCAACCAAGGAATGAGCTCAAAATGTGGAATCCACCAAAACGCTCGTGTTGCACAACTCAAGAGAGACGCTAGCACGATTGCTCAATAGGCGGATACGACACTTGTGCACAACCTATAAGATGCAAAATGGATAAACTTTCTATCCCATGTATGCTATGTATGTATGGTTCTCGGTGTTTCTCTCAAGATGATCCAAGATGATCGGATATGAAAATCTTATATGCAATGTGGTATGATGCTATGGCACTTGCTTACAAGCTCTTTGCTCTCTCTTTTTCTTAAAAGCTTATTCTCTTTTTTTTTCTATGGCCACTTTTGCACAATGCACAAACCAAGATAGCTATTGTGTATATGAGGGAACGATATTGTGACACAATGGATGATATGATACCAATATGATATGGTATGTATGCAATGGATGGTGTAGATCACTAATGTGCACAAGTAACGTTGCCGGCAATACTCAAATGGTTAGTCTCGATAGGCAAGTGACGCAAAATGGGCTAGGGGTTATCAATATGCAATTGCAAGGGGAATATACAATGGTGTCGTCGAGGTTACCGTCCTTGGCGATGATGAGTGGCGGTGTTCTTGATGTAGATACCAAGATGATCCCGACTCGTCCCTAAGTAGCCGAAACACCTTAGGAAACGGAAAAACCACAACTCAAAATCTCAAGGACAAAAGTCAAATGGTGGTAGCGGGAATGCGGTGGTGGTTGCGGAAGCTTAATGGGATTGCGGAAATGCAATGGTGGTTTTGGAGTACGCAATGCGGGAGTGGTGGTGTAAGGTTGTGGACTATACACGTTGTCGGAGTTGGAATTTGCCGTCCCTAAGTATCCGAAACACCTTAGGAGACACAAGCCACAACTCAAACAAGCTCAAACAACAATTGGGTTAAGTTGGGATGGCAGAAGTGTATGGTGGGCAAGCCTATGCGGAAGTTATGATGGTGGTTGATGAAGAAGCAACCGTCCCTAAGTAGCCGAAACACCTTAGGAGACTCGAATCACAACTCAAACAACCATGAGGAACAAAATTGGTTAGGTTGCGGAAGTCGGTGGTGGTGTAGCGGATGATGTGGTGGAAGCCCTAGGCAAGGATGTCAAATTTTCGAAACTTTTATGGAGCCAAATGATGTTTGTGGTATTTTTGTGGGAAGGGGGATGTCAATAGCTTCAAAACGAGCTAAAGAACGTCAAAATCGGAGTTCGGACGAATTAGTTATGGACAAAACAAAATTCAGCCGAAGTCTGAAACTACAGGTTACGGACGTCCGTAAATGGACGGATGTCCGGTCGCCGGACTTCCGGGCTGGTCGGAAATCCGTAATTTTGGTTCGGGTTAGGAGTTCCGGTCGTCCGGGAAAGGTCGGACGTCCGGGGGTCGGGGTTCAACGCGGGATTTGAGCTCCGGGACGCGATTTTGGGCGGAATTTTGGGATTTTGGGGTCAAAATTGAAGAGATTTGTGGATGAAAGATGGGGAAACTTGGGGAAACGCTAGATCCACTCGAAACCAAGCAAATCCATGGATCAAAATCAACAAAACATCATCTCACCAACAAGTCACAAAAATTTTGGGGCTATTTTTTGTGTGGAATTTTCGAATCTGGGGAAGAACACAACAAAATCAAGCTAGAAAAAGAGGGGTAGGGGCTCCAAAAACGAGATCAACGTGGCCCATGATACCAAGATGATGTAGGTCGGAACCCTATGTGGACGATCTTTCAAGTTTAGAGAGGATCCCTACGACGAACACGAAGAACGAGCGGAAGAACACGAGGGAAATCACGGGGGAAAACACAAGAGAATCACTCAAACCAACAAGATCAATCACACATGTGCTAGATCGATGAACACAAAGGGAGATACACGATCCAAAGTCAACAACGGACGATACAAGTGGCGGTAGCTCATCTCCGAGAGGAGGTCTTGAATCCACTAGGGATCTTCCCGTAAAGGGGTCTTGAATCCATGGTGGATCTTCTCCGAAGAGGCCGCGGTCTCTCATGAGGAGGAGATCCGATATGGATGAGCGAAGCTCTATCACAAATGAGCTAAATCAACGCTAACCGTAACTAGGAGGAGGTGGAGGAGTATATATAGTCTATGCGAATGAAAGGGTAAGTGGCTTCGGCCCAACACACGGGCGGGCGCACAGGCGTCGGACGTCCGACAGGTACCGGACGTCCGATGGCTCGCGAGGGTCCGGTTGTCCGGTGCATGTCGGACGTCCGACGTTTTGGCTCTGGATAGGTGTTGTCGGACGTCCGGTCAGCGTCGGTCGTCCGAGCGCTGGAGAGTGTCGGACGTCCGGTGTCTGGCGGTCGTCCGGGTGCTGGGAGTCGTCGGACGTCCGGAGGCTCCGGTCGTCTGTAGATTCGGCTCGGGTCCTCAGGGGCCGGACGTCCGGGCTGGGCCGGTCGTCTGGTGGCTGTATCTTCGCGCAGCTTCTTCTCTTGTTCCTTGTACTTGGCGTCCTCGCTAGGTGTTCCATTGGATGTGGTGACTTAGTGGCTTTCCTCCAAGTACCTGATCATGCATAGAACACACGTTGGAGGTAGTAGCCATATCTCACATGTAGAAAGTGATGGTTCGGAGAGGAGCGAGTTCACCTTGTGTCCAATGGCGTATGTTCGAGGTCTCGTCATATGTCCACTTGGGGTTTGGAGAGTAGTCGGAGTGTACATGGGGATGAATGTGGGATGCTCCGCATCAAATGAGCTATCCCTTTCCTAACCCTAGAAATGAGGAAGGGGTGGTCTATTTATAGTCTAAGCCATGAAGGTATAAGTGGGAGAGGGATACAAGGCCAAAGGCCCGGCTGTGCACAGGCAGGGTCGGACGTCCGGTGGTTACTGGATGTCCAGTCGCTCACGGGGGTCCGGACGTCCGGAGGGCGTCGTACTTCCGACGTTCCTTCTCTGGACATGTGGCACCAGATATCCGGTGGCATCGGTCGTCTGGTCGCAGGTACTCGTCGGACGTCTGGCCGCTGTAGTTCATCTGGCCGTCTGGTCTGCGTCAGGTACCGGATGTTCGGTGGCTGTAGCTTGTAGCAGCTCCATTTGTTTCGTCTTCGCTTACATGCTTCCCTTGCAGACGGTATAGTTTTACATTTGCGCTCGCACTCCTCCTCGTCGTCCGTGGCGTTCTGACAATACGTATGTATGCACACGAGTGGAGTGTCAAGTAGTATACCATCCTCGAAGGGGTCAAGTGAGCATGTGTAATGGAGATGATTCACCTTTATGTATGTGAAGTAGATGCCGCACGTGTCACTTGCCAAACGGGCTCTTGACATGGTGATGTTTGTAGGATGCTCCGCGTCAGCTTCATTGTTCGACTCATGACTCTCGAAAATAAAATTACAGCTAAACATAGATGAACGATGCCAAATCTCCCTAATAATAGTACCATATCTCCCTTGATTTCTCTTGTGGATATCTCCCACTACTTGCATGGAATCTGATGCAACTACAAAGATATGCAAGAGTAGGTCTTCGGTCAAGGAAAGGGCCTCCCTGCATGCGATTGCTTCTAGCATTGCAGGATCATGGATGCCATGAATTACTAGTGATGAGCTTCCCAAGTAGCCCCCCTGATCATCTCGAGCGACCGCTGCCGCTGTGCCTCCTCTTGATGGCGTGGACACTCCCGTGTCTACTTGTACGTTGGCAAACCCCCGAGGAGGTTCCTTCTGCCTTATCTCACCCATTGGTGCAACACTTGGGGTAGCAGTTTGCATCGGCTTCGTCTCCCTTATGATCTCTAACTCTATATATAGCATGGCTTTCCTATCAACAGTAGCTACAGACATTGCTATCAGAACCTTTCAATTGCCTCCAGATTTGAACTTTGTTGTGGATAAGGTTCCAATTTGTGGAATTATTGGTGATCTTACTGTCCAAAGAGGAAGCCATGTGCCTCTACTTTACTGGCGCTTGGACAAAAACGGCAACCTAGGGCCTGTAGTGTCACGCGTATTCAGAGTTCGTTTGCAGCCACTTTCCCACATCGGGGCTCTCACATGCAACAGTTCCGGCAAGGCTATGGAGTAGGTTTTGTTGCTTTGCTATCTTAGAAAGGTTCCATCCGTGGCCTTCTTTTTTAGCAATATGATCGGCCATCATCTGCCTCCACTCTTTATGGTTTGAAACTTTTTATCGCGCCTTGTGAAAGTCTCGTTGTTTGAGCCTGAAAATTGTCATACGTTGCAACCAAACTGGATACAGCGATGCATCCCTCCATTACAGGCAATAAACTATTCCATATTTTACGTGCATTACATAGGGTTTAACACTTTTTATATTGCCCATGAAAAACTAGGAGTTTGAGTTTGAGCCTGGAAGCAATCATCTAATGCAACCAAAAAAGAGATCTCTAATAAATATGCCGCATTTTGGGCAAGCAAACCTGCCAGTTTCAAGTTGTATTACACACCATGGTTTCAACTAGTTTCTGTGTCCATTTATTATGAAAAGTTCAAGAAGGAAATCCGCACGTAATTGAACCCAACATGTTGGTAGTTAACCATGCATTCATACAATCCGTTCCTTCCGAGTCTGGAGAACTTGATGAATTGTCAACTTATTGTGAAGTGCAAGCTTTTCTAACTAGTACTCACCATGACAAGAGCACCATCAAACACAGTCCCAAAAATGCTTCTGTACTGAATACCTTGATCTATATTACATGGCAGCTTTGTTTTTATAGCACCATTTTATTGGAGCATAGCTTCAATCCGCCCTATATAGTGATGCATCTCTTCTACAAGTTTGAGCAAAGTGCAATTGCTTCAATGGGAGGTTTGGTTTGGGAGATGAAAGTAGTTCGATGGGGAGTTCCTCAAAGAGTATTATCAAGGTTGAGGACCATTTTACTGGGATCATCAAACCACCCTGTGATGTTCTTGCTGCAGAAAACGTTTGTGTCAACCAGTATAGTGAGATGCAGGTATGGATTTTTATTGTGATTTCGTGATACACCTGTGCCTAGTGTACTACTTAAATTTTTGGCTGATTTTTTTGATATACATAGCAGCTTGCTCCCCCCAACAACCTTCTTTCTATGACAGTAAAACAAGTCTCAATGCTCGTTCCTGCCATGCAATACGAGGTGATCTATCCCTCCATGGGATGCCAGTCAGTAAACTACAATATATATTATTCACATGCGCTTTAAGATTATACCGCAATATAAAAAGTCTGAAGGTTGTTTCGTCATGTCTCATTGGAGTTTTGTGGAATCGACATGACTTGACGACGATCCACCACAACAAGAAAGACGAAGATTGAATCCAGTCCAGTGATTCAAAGAGGACAAGTAGAAAGGCTACCGGAATGAAAGCTAATCACTTTGGTGGTTGACAAATTCCTCGTCGTGCTCTCCGTGGTCATTCTTCTTGGCACTGTTGAAGGAGAAGCGTGTCTCTCTCTTTTGTGCGAACTTCTCCTGTAAGAAAATGTTTTGGTCACGGACACTGTTGACGTACTGCAACATCACGGATATTTTGAACATCGTGACCTGCCAATGTTTGGACCATGGTCACGGGTGTGCCATATTCCTTTCTGTTCGCAAGCTAGTCAATTGGATTTGACTGTCTTGATGTTCAAAATAAACTTACCAGCTAGTGCATGACCTAATGGTTTAAGTCTGTCTAAATAATTTACAAAGTGTCTACATACCAAGATAGAAACTGATATAGGGATATAGCGAGAATGATGATGGAGATATGATAAGAAACAGATACTTCTTTATTTTTCTATTTTTATCAAGTACTTCTTTCTTATCAACATTGTAATAAAAAATGTGCATGAGTAGTGCACATCCAAAATGCAAGTATAAACTAATTTCAACATCTAAAATGTATATATTATGGTGATCCCGTTGATAGGCGTCGTGTTAGGAGAACCAGCACGCAGCTGCCTCCACCCTCCCCCCAAAGCCTAGGGTTTCTCTGCCTCCCGCCGGTCCGCCTCGTCTCTAGTGGCCTTAGGGTCATAGCGGTGTGGTGGAGCCCGGCCTTGCCGATGCGAGGGCTCCTCTTTTAAATGATCCTTCTAGTTTTGTTAAAATTTGTGTCCTTCTCAGGAAGATGAGACGGGGGTGGCCCCCTGAAGATGGAATAAGGTTCTCCCTGCCTAGCCCCCGTCTCGGTGGTGCGATTGGCATCGTCGGTGGGTGTGGGGGGGTGTGTCTCTGGTCGATCTGTATTTGGTGGATTTGCTCGGATATGGTCATAGTTTGTCTACGTTCGTATGTCTTTAGGTTGGATCATTCAGATCTACCCTACTCTTCAACATGGGCGGTTGTTGTTCTGGTTTGCTGGTCCTATGGGGCCTTAGCACGAGGACTTCCCGACTGTCTACTACAACAAGGTTTTGCCCAGCTCCGGTGAGGTGGGGCGATGATGGTGGTGCGCCTTCGGCTTGCTTCAGTTCTTCTAGTTGTCCCTATGTGGTCTACAGATCTGGATGTATTTTTTATTATTTTTTTTATTCGTTGTACTGCCATGATTAAAAATGAATAGACTAAAAGTTTTCCTGTAAAAAAATAGGTGTTCATGTCGTTCCCAGTTTGGAGCTTTCAACATTGATTTCACTGGCACATGAATACGCATTCGGTGCATATTTGGTTGAAACTAGTACATCAAACTTGATTCGAAATATCTCACATAAAAGTTTAGATGCTTACTCGAGATTTATAAAATATTGCATACTCCCCCCGTTAAAAAATACTTGTCGGACAAATGGTTATATCTACATGTGTCGAATTTCGGGTTCCGGCAGACCCTTGAGGTTCGAACTCTGGGGTGCGCGCGGAGATCTTTCCCCTACCAGCTCACGCGTTAATGGTTTGCGAACGATCTAAGCTAGGAACGATGAACAACACAAGGGACGCGAGGTTTATACTGGTTCGGGCCACCGTTGTGGTGTAATACCCTACTCCAGTGTGTGGTGTGGTGGATTGCCTCTAGGGCTGTTGAAGAACAGTACAAGGGAAGAACAGCCTCGCGAGGGGCTGTTCTTGAGCTGGTGTGATGGACTGCTTGGTTGAGTCCAGTCGCTTCTCTCTCTCTCCCTTTTCTTCTTCGTTCTCCCCTGGTTCTCTTTTCTCGTCCCTCTTCTCTGTGGTGGCTAGTCCTATTTATAGAGGGAGGCCCTGGGCCCCTTCCCAAATAATGAGCGGGAAGGGCGCCAACAATTGGCCACTTTGAAGGGGAACATATAGTACACTTATCCTGACTAAAGTTGGTCTTCGGCTGCCAAATGCTCTGACGGTGACGCCGTCTTGGGCTCCACGATGACCTCCGTCCTGCCGCTCTGCTGGTCTTGGTCATGTTGCACCGAAGCGGTAACCTTTGCCTGATTCCTCGGCCTGTGCTTGCCTCCTTTGCACCAAAGGGGAAACGAGGACACTGCGCAGGCTGGCGCCCGCCTGGTCTCGTTCGTCATGGCTTGCGTCAGGGGGCACCCTCTTGAGGTACCCTGCCTTGATATCTCCGCCTCCTCGTGAGCCTGCCTGACGAGGCTGCCCCTGAGGAAGGTTCCTGCCGTCCGCCCCGCGAGGCTTGGCCCCTCGCGAGGGTCTTGAGCTTGAGCTGATGAAGCTGGGCCACGCTGGGCCCCCAATTGAGCCACGCCGCAGGCCGCAGGCAGGCAAGTCTGGGGACCCCCGTTCCCGAGCGCCGACAGATAGCCCGGGCCCAAGGCGCGCCCGGACTTGGCTTAGCAGAGAAGCGAAGGGGCAAGTGCGAAGCGCCGCGGGCCCCAATAGCCTGCGGCCTTGGGTGCCGCGTGGTGATTGATTGGTCGTGGGCGTCTCCGCTTCCCCACGATCCCTCGGCAACTGCATGACTTGACAAGTGCCTGCATGCAGAAATGGGTCGTGATTACCTGTGATCGTGGAGGCCGACGGTTGGCCTCCTCCGGCTATAAGTATGGAATGGCGCAAGCTCTTCCAGTCCATCCCTTCTTGCTACTCCTTCCTCTTCATCTTGCAAGCCATGGTGATGTAGGGCGGAACCCTAATCGGAGATCTTTCACGTTTGGAGGGGATCCTACGGGGAGAACACGACGAACGAGCGGAAGAACACAAGGAAAAACACACAAGAGAAACACTAAACCGACAACTATCGATCACACAAGGGGTAGATCACCGAACACATAAGGTAGCACAAGATTCAAAATCAACAAAGGAAAGATACACGAGTAGCCGTTCTTCTCCGTGAGGAGGTCTTAATGGGGTCCACCCTAGAAGGGGGGTCTTGAATCCGCTTGGGGGATCTTCTCCGAAGAGGTCCTGAGCTCCGAGGAGAAGTAACCAAGTGGATGAGCAAGGCTCTCACACAAACATGAGCTAATCCTTTGCTAACCCTAACTAGGAGGAGGAGGAGGCCTATTTATAGTCTTAGTGCAAATGGGGGCAAAGTGAAGGGGTACAAGGGCTCCAGCCATGGGCTGATCACACAGTGTCGGACGTCCGGAAGGCGTCGGACGTCCGGGGCTTCCGGAAGGTCCGGACGTCCGGGGGCTGTTGGACGTCCGTAAATTCGGCTCGGGTGCGGGTCGTCTGGTCGTCCGGAGGCTTCGATCTTCCGTGAATTTCCATTCGGGTGCCGAGTTGCCGGACGTCCGGAGGGCGTCAGTCGTCCGGGACCTGGGAGTCGTCGGACGTCCGGGCGGGACCGGTCGTCCGTGGCATGTAGTCCTGTCCTGCCTTCCTTCCCTCGCTGTAGCATCTCCCAGGGCTCGGACGTCTGGGACCGGCCGGTCGTCCGGTGCCTGTAGCTTCACAAATGGTCCTTCTTCTTGATGTCCATGCTTGGCGTCCTTGCCACCTTGGCCATTGGGTGTAGCTGTCCCGTGGCTCTCCTCCCCGGTACTGATCACACAGAGTGTCCATATGAGGTAGTAGCCAAGTCTCGCGAGTAGAGAGAGGAAGTTCGGAGAGGAGCGAGTTCACCTTATCTTCGATAGCCTTAGCTCGAGCTCGAGTCATGGGTCCAAGTGGTGTTGAGGAAGATGTAGGTGCGTCCATGGGGATGAGCGAAGGATGCTCCGCATCATCTCCCCCCCCCCTTGGGAGAGATCCGACCTCAGATCAAAATCTTCATCTCCATGGTATGGCGCGAGGTCTTTGACGTTGAAGATGTCGCTCACATTGTACTTGTCTCGTGGTAGGTCGATCTTGTAGGCGTTGTCGTTGTAGCGTGCTAGCACCTTGAAAGGTCCATCGGCTCGAGGGAGAAGTTTGGATTTGCGTTCGTTGGGGAAGCGGTCCTTGCGAAGGTGTAGCCACACTAGATCACCAATGTTGAAGACCATGGGTTGCTTGTTGACGTTGAGCTTGGTCGCTAGTCATTGTACTTGGCGCTCGATGGTGTGCCTTGTATCCTCATGCATCTTCTTGATGTAGCTTGCCCGTGCACTCGCATCCATGTTGGTGCGCTCTTGTAGAGGAAGAGGTAAAATGTCCAATGGTGACAACGGATTGAAGCCGTAGACGATCTCGAAGGGGGACTTGCCGGTAGTCGAATGTCTTGCATGATTGTAGGCATACTCAGCGATGGGTAGACATGCCTCCCACTCCTTGATGGAGAGTCCGGTTCGTCACCTCCGTTTGGCCGTCGGTTTGAGGATGGTATGCGGATGAGAACAAGAGCTTGATTCCGAGCTTGGCGCATAGGGTCTTCCAAAAGTAACTTAAGAACTTGATGTCACGATCGGAGAAGATTGTCTTTGGTACTCCATGGAGTCACAAGATTTCCCTACAAAAGAGATTTTTGCAATGTGTGAAGCATCGTCTATCTTGTTGCAAGGAATGAAATGTGCCATCTTAGAAAATCTATCTACAACAACAAACACGGAATCCTTTCCATTTTGAGTTCTAGGCAAACCAAGTACAAAATCCATGCTAATGTCTTCCCAAGGTTGATAAGGAACAGGAAGAGGCATGTAAAGACCATGAGATTGAGCTTTAGACTTAGCTTTGCGACATGTAGAGCATCGGTTGGTGAAGCGTGAGACGTCTCGAAACATCTTGGGCCAAAATTAGTTATTGGAGAGCGTGGCAAATGTCTTATCTCGACCAAAATGTCCCATCAGTCCGCCTCCATGAGCCTCTTACAAAAGTAGCAAACGAAGAGAAGACTCGGGAATGCATAGTTTGTTAGCTTTCATAAGATAAGCATCCTTGATATAATATTGTTCCCAAGAAGTACGCGTCAAACACTTAGCATAAGGAATAGCAAAAGATGGATCATTAGCATACAAGTCTTTGATGTGCTTAAAACCAATAACATTCAACTCAAGTTTAGTGACAAGCGTGCATATGCGTGAAAGTGCATCCGCAACTACATTTTCCTTACCCTTAATGTACTTGATCACATAGGGAAAAGATTCAATAAATTCACTCCATTTGGCATGACGCTTGTTCAACTTAGTTTGACCTTTTAAGTACTTAAGTGTTTCATGATCGGTATGTATGAAAAACTCATGAGGTCTAAGATAATGTTCCCAAACATGTAGCACACGTACTAAAGCATACAATTCTTTGTCATAGATGGGATAGTTAAGTTGAGTACCGGATAGTTTTTCACTAAAATATGCAATGGCTCATTTTTCTTGCATCAAAACTCCGCCAATTCCGGTACCACTTGCATCACAATGAACCTCAAAAGTTTTGTCAAAATTGGGCAAAGCAAGAATCGGAGCATGAGTAAGCAAAGACTTGAGCTCATCAAAAGCGGTGGATTGCAAAGATCCCCAAACAAAAAGAGTATTCTTCTTACTCAAGGCATGCAAAGGAGCGGCAATAGTGCTAAAATCTTTCACAAAGCGATGGTAAAAACCTGCAAGACCAAGAAAGCTACGCACTTGTTGCAAATTGGTGGGTTGGGGCCAAGTTTTAATTGCTTCAATCTTAGATTCATCAACATGGACACCCTTTGAGGATACAACAAAACCCAAGAAAACCACTTTGTCAACACCAAATGAGCATTTTCTCATGTTTTCATAAAGACATTCCTTGCGAAAGGTTTGCAAAACAGCCCTAACATGATTAAGATGCTCTTTGATGGTTTTGCTAAACACAAGGATATCATCGAAGTAAACCACAACAAAGACTCCAATATAAGGGCGAAGCACATAATGCATAAGGCACACGAAAGTACCGGGAGCCTCCCATAGACCCATAGGCATTACTAACCACTCATATAAGCCAAATTTTGTTTTGAAAGCAGTTTTCGATTCATCACCCTCTTGAATGCGAATTTGGTAATAGCCACTTTTAAGATCAATTTTTGAGAAAAAGTTGGCTCCACTAAGTTCATCAAGCATATCATCTAAGCGAGGAATGGGATGCCTATAGCGAACGGTAATAGCATTTATAGGTCTACAATCGGAACACAAGCGGAAACTTCCATCGGGCTTAGGCACAAATATAATGGGAACGACACATGGGCTTAGGCTTTCACGTACATGACCGTTGTCGATGAGTTGTTGTACTTGCCGTTGAATCTCCTTGGTTTCTTTGGGATTGACTCGGTATGGAGCTTTGTTTGGGAGAGGTTCTCCGGGGATGAGGTCGATTCGATGCTCAATGCCTTGAAGAGGAGGTAGACCCGGAGGTAGCTCATCGGGGAAAACATATTGGAATTCCTGCAAAAGAGATTGAAACACTAAAGGTAGCTCGTGAGAGGTGTTAGTTGTTGGCTCTCCATCCTTGCACACAAGGACAAAGTGCATCACACTAGATGGGTCCTCACACACTTCTCTCATCTCACTTTTGGTGGCAAATAGGATGAGGTTTTTCTCTCTAGGCGAAGAGGCGCTCAAGCTTGGATTGTGGCTCTCACTCACTTTTTGGTGGATCACTTTCTCACTCTTCTCTCCATGATGGGTGGCTTGCTTGTCGGCTATCACTTGACTAAGATACATAGGTCATAGCACATATTCCTTCCCTTTCATCTTGAAGCTATAATGATTGGTACGCCTGTTGTGGAAGACACCACGGTCGAATTGCCATGGTCGACCAAGAAGGAGGTGGCAAACAGTCATTGGGACCACATCACACACCAAAGTGTCTGCATATGCACCAATTTTGAAGGAGACTTGGACCGTATGCTCGACCCGTATAGTGCCGGAGTCACTTAGCCATTGGACTTTGTCGGGGTGCGGGTGCTTCCTCTTGACCAATTGAAGCTTGGAGCATAGTTCTTCACTTGCCAAGTTGTGGCAACTACCTCCGTCGATGATGACCTTGACGGACCTTCCATTGATGCCGGCCTTTGTGTGGAAGATGTGGCATCTTTGGTCCTCTTCTTGTTGATGTTGAAGAGTCAAGACCTTGGAGACAACGAGAGCGGGGTTCGAATCCTCATCACAAAAGACTTGATCATCTTCATCCTCGTTCACTTGCTGGTGCATGGCCACTTCCTCAAGAGCTTCCATCTCCTCATCACTCATTGAGTCATAGGTGCCATCGTCGTTGAGGATCATGGTGCACTTGTTGGTGCATTCGTAGGACTTGTGGCCTCGGCCGCCGCAAGTGAAACACTTGAAGGAGCTTGTCTTGACGATCTCATCGGTCGGAGTAGATGACGAAGCACGCGGCTTGAAGTTGCTTGTAGTAGGAGGAGGACGACTTGAATTTGTTGAAGTTTTCTTGTAACTTGACTTGTCGTCGTTGCTTGTAGAACGTTTGGTTGATGTCGATGTTGGAGGGGTTGTTGGAGAAGCCGTAGGTCTTGGACGAGTACTAGGCGTACTTGAATTCATCTTGCACTTGATGTTCCGCCTTTGTAGCTTGATGCACGAGCTCAATGAGGTTGGAGTAGGGTTGGAAGTCGGCGATCTTCTTGATGGGATGATTGAGTCCATTCAAGAAACGTGCCATAGTTTGCTCATCATCTTCCTTCACATTGGCTCGAATCATGGCTATCTCCATTTCCTTGTAGTATTCTTCAACACTCTTTGTTCCTTGCTTGAGGAGTTGGAGATTCTTGAAGAGGTCGCGGTTGTAGTAGGTGGGCACAAAACGTGCTTGCATGACATCTTTCATTTGAGCCCAAGTGGTGATTGGAGGTTCACCTCTTGCTTGTTGCCGCTCAAGGAGTTGTTCCCACCATATGAGCACATAGTCTTGGAACTCAAGTGATGCCATAGAGATCTTCTTTTCTTCCTCATAGTTGTGCAAACAAAAGATTTTGTCGACCTTCAATGCCCATGAGAGGTACTCTTCGGGGTCATTGCTTCCATTGAACTTGGGCATGGTGAATTTGAGCTTTCCATAGCGTTGCTCTTCATTGTGTTGTTGGCGATGGTGATGATGACGCCCTTGATGTGGATGACAATCATCTTCATGTTGCTCTTGGCGTGGAGGAAGTCCATGATCAACTTGCTCTTGTTGAACTTGAGGTTGAGGTGGAGCTTGACGAGCTTGTGGAGGAGCTTGAGGAACTTGACGTTGCACATGGGGTTGGTAGTTCCTCTCTTGGATTTCTTCTCAAAGGGCTTCCTCTTGATTGCGCCGTTCACGGTTGCGGTTGGCGATAACTCGACTTGATTCTTGAAGGGCACGTTGCACCTCAAGAGCTTGCGCTTCTCGTTTTTGTTGTTGAATACGGTGCGCCTCGGCGTCTTGTTCTTCTTGGTGTAGACGTGCTCGTTCTTCCTCTTGGCGCCGTAGTTGTTGTCGTTCTTGAGCTTGGGCAAAAGCGGCTTGGTTTGATTGAGGACGATGGACTTGCTCTTGTGAATGCTTCTCATGTAGCGGGTTGCAAGATGCATGACGGTCTTGACGCGCGGCTCGTCGAAGAGTGTTCGATGACGGTGTACTTGAGTCGTAGAAGGTGTCGTCGGAGTGTCGGCTCGAGCGGCTCCGTCTTGAGGATGAAGTAGTGGAATGATGCCGTTTCCTCATCATGGCGCGGATCTCGTCCATTCTTGCATCATTCTCTTGCTTGTGAGCGTCGAACTTGTTATCGAAGTAGTCTCTTGTACGTTGCTCGGAGAGTCGCAAGTCAGTGGCGAGGTTGTCGATGCGGTCGCTCATTGCTTGTTGCTCTTGGTGCAACGCTCGTTGTGCACCAAAGAGGTGGATCTTGGTGACGTATGATGACATGTCGTCGTCTTGCTCGAGGAAGAGTGGGTTGGTAGAAGTACTTGGCCTGCCCATCATGCCAAGAAAAACTGTGAGTGGTAGAAGGAGAAGAACTTATACCAATATACCTTTGACCGATGTTGATGATGAATCAAGTTCACTCAAATGCGGACAATGAAATAGCACTATTGGTACCAATCCTTGTCGGTTCTCACACCTACACAAATAAAAGCTTATGGTGGAGCTTGGTAAGGATGGTGGCACAAAATTTGATGCAATTGTAAGTGAGCATGAATAATGTTGGAAAAGGTTCACAAATTTGCAAATGCAACAAGTAGACCAAGCAAGTAATGGTACATGGAAACACACACGCAAATAGATAAGTGGGATTGTGCAAACCAAAAGTGAGCCAATATGTGGAATCCACGAAAATGCTATTGTTGCACAATACTAGAGAGACGCTAGCACGATTGCACAATAGGCGGATACGGAACTTGTGCACAACCTACTAGGCAAAAATGCAACTATCTCTATCCCACGTATGCTATAAGTATGGTATTTCGGTGCTATGATTCAAGATGATCCAATATGACAATCTTAATGTAGTATGATGCAATGGTTCTTGCTCATAAGCTCTTTGCTTATCTTTCCTCTTTGCTTAAAAGCTTGGGTGGCTCTTTCACTTTTGAGCTCTTTTCTCATGCAAAACTTCACGAACCAAGATAGAAATTGTGTATGCTATGACAACTTTGTGACACACAAATGGATCCCAAGATATGCACCACGGTGGTATGGTATGTATGCTATGGAGTATGATCACTAATGTGCACAAGTCACGTTGCTGACAATACTCAATGGCTAATCTTAAGCTACGCAAAAGTAAGGCCATGTGGTTATGAATGCAATTGCAAGGTATGACAAAGATGTCGGCGATGTTACCGTCCTTGGTGATGATGAGACCCTTGCGAAGATGAGCCGAGGTGATGATGAAGTCGAACCGTACCTAGATAGCCGTAACACAATAGGACACGAGAACCACAACTCAAAATCTCAAGGACCAATATGTGTCAAAATCGTCATAGGCGGTATTGGGGAGGATGGTGGTGTATGAGAGTTTGGAAGATGTGGTGGAAGGTGGGGTTGTGGTGGTGGCTGAACTGAAAAAATTCAGTTTCGTCAGGGTTTTACGGACGTCTGGAATTTGCGGTCGTCCGGTCGTCGGACGTCCAACGGGGCTCGGAAATCCGTAATTTCGAATCGGGTCAGGGGTTCCGGTCGTCCGGGAAAGGCCGGACGTCCGGTGGTCGGGGTCAACGCGGGATGCACAACAAGATTCCGGGGAGGAAGAAGATGGTGAGGTCGAAATCGAGCGGATTGATGGATGGAAAAGGGTGGGGAGGGTGGGGAAAGCTATATCCACACTTAGCAACACAAATCCATGGACCAAATCCAACAAAATCTCAACTCACCAACAAATCACAAAAAAAAATTGGGGGCTAATTTTGGTGGGAATTTTCAAAATTAGGAAGAAAACAACAAAATCAAGCTAGAAAACATGGGGTAGGGGCTCCAAAAACGTGATCAACATGGCTCATGATACCAAGATGATGTAGGGCGGAACCCTAATCGGAGATCTTTCACGTTTGGAGGGGATCCTACGGGGAGAACACGACGAACGAGCGGAATAACACAGGGAAAAACACACAAGAGAAACACTAAACCGACAAGTATCGATCACACAAGGGCTAGATCACCGAACACATAAGGTAGCACAATATTCAAAATCAACAAAGGAAAGATACACGAGTAGCTGTTCTTCTCCTTGAGGAGGTCTTGATGGGGTCCACCCTAGAAGGGGGTCTTGAATCCGCTTGGGGGATCTTCTCCGAAGAGGTCCTGAGCTCCGAGGAGAAGTAACCAAGTGGATGAGCAAGGCTCTCACACAAACATGAGCTAATCCTTTGCTAACCCTAACTAGGAGGAGGAGGAGTCCTATTTATAGTCTTAGTGCAAATGGGGGCGAAGTGAAGGGGTACAAGGGCTCCAGCCCGCGGGCGCGGTCACACAGGTGTCGGACGTCCGGAAGGCGTCAGACATCCGGGGCTTCGGGAAGGTCCGGACGTCCGGGGGCTGTCGGACGTCCATAAATTCGGCTCGGGTGCGGGTCGTCCGGTCGTCCGGAGGCTTCGGTCTTCCGTGAATTTCCATTCGGGCGCCGAGTTGCCGAACGTCCGGAGGGCGTCGGTCGTCCGGGACCTGGAAGTCGTCGGACGTCCGGGCGGGACCGGTCGTCCGTGGCCTGTAGTCCTATCCTGCCTTCCTTCCCTCGCTGTAGCATCTCCCAGGGCTCGGACGTTCGGGACCGGTCGGTCGTACGGTGCCTGTAGCTTCACAAATGGTCCTTCTTCTTGATGTCCATGCTTGGCGTCCTTGCAACCTTGGCCATTGGGTGTAGCTGTCCCGTGGCTCTCCTCCAGGTACCTGATCACACACAGAGTGTCCATATGAGGTAGTAGCCAAGTCTCGTGAGTAGAGAGAGGAAGTTCGGAGAGGAGCGAGTTCACCTTATCTTCGATAGCCTTAGCTCGAGCTCGAGTCATTGGTCCAAGTGGTGTTGAGGAAGATGTAGGTGCGTCCATGGGGATGAGCGAAGGATGCTCCACATCACATGGCGCCTTGCAAGACCCCGACTGAGGCCTGGTACCTCCCGGCTCTAGATCCTCCGACTGTGTCGGCGAAGAATCTCGTCCTTGTGCGCCGGAGGACGGTGGCGCAGGGCAACGAGGGGGCGACTGTGCTCAAGGCCGGCTCCGATCAGCCTGAAGGCAAGGGGAGCACCTTCTACCCGTTCTTTGTGAGCGCCATCATCGCCGGTCTGGTCCCTCCTTTTTCCGAGTTCTTTTTTGTTGTTCTCCGCCAATACAACTTGCAAGCTCTGCATCTCCACCCCAACTCTGTTCTTCTCCTGGCGATTTTCGCCTACTACTGTGAGGCTCATGTTGGGGTAAAGCCCTCGGTGGCTTTGCTGCGCCATTACTTTTACCTCCGGGTCTCTCGTGGCTCTATTACTGCATGCGCGAGCTTTGTTGCATACTCCAGCTCCAACTCCATCTCCAAGCCCGGGAAGAGGACCGAAGGCTTCAGGAGCAAGTGGGTCCTCGTGGATGTCAGGCGCATCCACCCCCGACTGGCGCTGCCGTCGAGGCAGCCCGAGACCGTTGATGCGTGGTCTCGCGCGGAGCTCGTTGACCCTCGTGCGAAGATGGTGCTAAAGAGGATAGACGCGGACCTGAGGCCAGGCAGCTTGGGGGCGGCGAAGCTGACCGGGGCCACGCTCCTGAGGGAGTTCCTGGAACACCGGGTGGCTCCGCTCCGGGAGCATTCACTTCCGTTGTGGAGGCTTGGGGAAGCAGACGACGCCCTTCGCCTGAGCTCAGAGGCCTTCTCCGACGAAGATCTAGCCGCGGCTCTTCATTCCTTGGTCGGGGGAGACGTGGCGAGGCCGGAGGGCGCTCCCGTCCCCCTGTTCCTTCGCGACGACTGGGAGCAAGTGGTGAACGACATGCCCACCGTCAATGGTGAGGGGCTGGTGCCCGCCGGGGCTCCCGAGGATCTGACGTTGTTGGCGACGGTGAATGTTTCCTCCAGCAACTCCAGCGGGAGTGAGGAGGAAGAAGAGGAGGTGGAGGAAGAAGAGTCTGACTCCGAGGCGGCTGGCGAGGAATCAGGTGATTCCTTCCCTCGGCGCAGGTCCCACGCCCTTCGCTCCATGCCGGACGACGACGAGGCCGGTGCCAGGCGAGGAGGGGAGGATTCTCCCCTGGTTCCGAGGAAGGGCAAGTCGGGGCTGGTTCCCCCAGGGTCCGCTCTGGCTCCGAGGCGGTCTGAGGCCAGCTCAGGCCCTCCCGACGCGCTTACTGCTTCCGGGCCTCCCAAGACTGACCCTAGCCGCAGGCTTTCAGGCTTCAAGTTTGGCCGGAGGCTGCTTGAGTCCGCGGATGACGACCAATAAGTGTTCGATCCGTGCCTGACGTCTATATTCTGTTGGCCAGGTCGGCACCTGCAGCAAAAAGGCCGAAGGGGGCTTCAGCGGCCCTGCTTGAGGTGGGTTCGCCTGCCGGGGCTGCGGCTCCGCCTACGAGGAAAGGAGGCAGCGAAGCTCACGCCTCCCCTACCCGGTCATCCTCGCCAGCCCAGCAGGGGCACTCTGGCGGTGAGTCAGCCCCCGTGGTCCCGCTGACTCAGGAGGCGCCTGCGCTTGACGTTGTCGCTGAGGTGCCCAAGGCCCAGGGGGCTCCTCCTTCCCAAACAGTGATCACGCTGCCGTCTTCTACACCTGCTCCGCCGGCTCCAGTCTCTTCTGATCCCTCGGCCATCCTGAACCAGGCTGCCAGCGAACTGAGTCGGCTGCAAGAGGATCTCCTGAACGCTGATCCCCGTCTGGCTGGGCCCGCTCTGCTGCCTCCGTCCGAGCGGCGCTGAGCCAAGCCGTGTCGGCCTCCGATGGGGAGAAACAAGCCGCCTGCCAGTCCAGGGCCGCTTGCGATGCTGCTCAGGGCGACGCCGCGGACGCCCGGGACCGCTGCAAGGCGCTGGAGGTCGAGCTGCAAGGCCTGCGCGACGAGCTCGCCAAGGAGGTCCGCGGCCGCCAGGAGAAGGAGAAGGAGATGGAGGCTCGGGAGGCCGCCGTTAGGAACCGGGACGCCGAGCTTGATGACTGTCGTGGCCGGATGACTGTCGTGGCCGGTTGGAGACGCTGGAACAGTCGCTGAAAGCGGAGAGGATCGAGCTAGACAGGAAGGCAAAGATCCTGGCTGAGGATCGGGTGGCCTTCGCCAGGTTGGAGGAGAAGGCTCACGCCATGTTGAAGATGCTTTACGAGGGTGGCCTGGAGAAGCCGTTGGCTGGTGCGGAGGACGGCCCCGCCGAGCTGCTTCCTTTCTTGGTCCGTGCACTTGAAGATATCGCGGACGGCCTTGGCCCCACGGCCGAGGCCAAGGCGCATGCCCTGTCTTCTGCAGCGCTGACACGTGTCCTCAGCCATGTCTACCTTCGCGACCCTAGCGTCGACCTTGATGGCCTCTTTGGAGCTCGTGGTGGCGACCTTGCCGCTGCTGCCGCTTTGAGGTTTTGAAAGGCCGAGCCGAGGCTCACTGGGAAGTTCGCGCCTTGACACCTTGCTCAGGCGTGGTGCCGCTAGCTCCGCGGCCTCGGGAGGTGGGGGCGGCACAGGAGAGTGATCCCTTCGCGGCTTCTGTTGGGGATATAACTACTGAGTGTAAACCGCCCTGAAGGGGCCGGGTTACCCTCGTCCATGATCAGGGCTCACGAAGGAGGCCCAGAGCCCAGAGGCGGATTAGGATCCATTTATGTAAACCGCCTTAGTCTTGTAACTTGTGTTGTAAGATAAGAGAGAAGAGACCGAGCCGGACACTTTTATGAGCCGGATCGGGACTCTGTAGACCGGCCGGGCGTCAACCCGTGTATATAAGGGGACGACCCGGCGGCGGGTTAAGGAGAGAGAATTCGAGGCTTAGGCGAAGCTATTGCTCCCTAGTCGCCGAAATCACATCAATCCCATCACAAACTAGACGTAGGCTTTTACCTTCATCGAAGGGGCCGAACTAGTATAACTCTCGTGTCTTTGTGTCCGCTTTAACCCCTCTAAGTTAACCCGTACGATGGTCCTGCGACTAAGTCCTTTCACGAGGACATCTGCCGTGACAATTCCACGACATTTGGCGCCCACCGTGGGGCTATCGCACGATGGTTTGATGATCTTAGGGGGCAAGTTTGAAGGACTCGAAGGCTATGCGGTAGGCCGGATGACTAAGAGTCATCGCGGCAAGCTCTACATCGACGATGCAGACTGGGGCCCCGAGGCCGGCTCGATCGAGTACGGGTACCGGGTCCCCTTTGGTGGCATACACGTGTTCATCGGCAAGATCGGCGAGCCAGGCCTGGGCGGACATCTGCTGACCGACCTCGTCGAGACGGCTCGTGGCGAAGAAGAGTCCTGCCCAGCTAAACCGGCTGTCAAGCGTGCTTTCGTGGGAGTCGCCCACGGAGACTATGAGGGCGGATCAGCATCTGGCGGCGAAACCGTTGTCTACTCTGGCGACGAGTCGTCAGCCGGAGAAACCGAGTCTCTGTACCAGCTGCAAGATGGCCAGGTCGGGGGCTGTTCCGACGGGGAGAGTATTCGGACCTTTGATCTACCCAACGGGTTGGAATCTTCATGGCGGTACACAAGCGACGCTTCACTCCTCGACCATGGCGCCCATGGTCGCCGGTTCATCACGTGATGGCAGCGGGAAGGAGGCCTGGCGCCCACCGCTCAAGTTTTATCAGAGCTGTTCGACGCATTGGCTGCGCTCATGATGAGGCTAATCCGGTGGATCAGACCTGCACAACACAGGGATTGCAAAGGTGAAGGAGCAGATCACTAAAGCTAAAGCGGATCCGGCAGCCGCGGACGTGAGGATGGCGGCGAGCGGGCGCTTTGGATGCTGAGCTTATAGGCTCATCTTTGGATCGAGCGCCACATGAAATCATGAAAAGGAAGTACAGATCCCGTTTGCCTTCGGGTTTTCAAGGAAGAGAGCTCTTTAATACCCGAGGGCGAGGACCGATAATCCGCCGCCGGTGGTAAACCGCCGAAGCACTGGACGGCCGCGCCGGTTCAGCCTCGTGTGATAGATCGCCTCGCCATCATACCGGCGCGCCCCGCATCAGGTGCGAACACCTCCGGTCACTACTCCAACCCGATGGATAACCTTGTTGCGGCTGCGGCACGATTGAGGCGATTCCGATCAAGGCGATTCACCACAGCGGTAGAAACACACCGGTCAAAGAGCTCCTCGGGACGGCCCAGCTCGCGCAGAAGCATATTCATCTGATCGGGATCGGATCCACTCCACCCCGCCCAAGCCGGAGTTATAGCGGCGCGCAGATGAACCGGCCGTATCAAGCAGCAGCCGCGGTCCGCCTCGTGGCAACAACCCGGCGGTGGCTTCAAGACGCTCAAGTGGTGGTGGACGGGCCAGGCACGAGGAGGCCGAGTTAGCAGCACAACATGAGGATCATCAGCTCGCCGGTTCGTCCGACCATCTTGAACCGGGGTCACGTCGCTCATTGGGGTGCCTTGCCTCGTCCCGCTTTACGCAATGTGCGTTTGCCCAAGGACTTCAAGGGGCCACGCAAGGTGCCCAATTATACCGCCGATTTGGCTCGAGCGTGGATAGAAAGTTATGAGATGGCCATGGAGATCTTTGGATGTGGATGAAGCTGCGTGTGCGAAGTATTTCACCATGATGTTGGAAGGTACGACCCGTGCTTGGTTGAAGAACTTGCCGCCCAACTCGGTTAGTTCATGGACCCGATTGCGGACCGGTTCATTCAAAATTTCAAAGACACTGTAAACAGCCCATGTGCGTGGTGGATTTGGCGGCTTGTGTCAGCAGAGGGCGAATCCACAACCCATTGGGTGCGCCGCGTTTCGGAGGTTTTACATTCGTCAGACCGGATCAACCCTGATTCCGCGATCTTAACCCTAGAAGCCAACTGCCGGTTCAAACCGTTGAAGTTGAAGCTGGGTCGCATGAAGCGTTTTGCAATGACATGGGCACTCTCATGGGTGTTTTGGTAAAGTATGCTGATTACGATAGTACCAAGGATCCCGAGTCCGAGGAGGATGATGAAGTAGGGAAGGAAAAGCGAAACAGCAACTCGAGGCCAGCAAAGATCGATCGGCGGGTAATGGAGGAAACAAGCGTAAGGCAAACGGTAATATGGGCTTTGTAGCCAACACCAACGCGCAGGACAAGGGTCAGCGGAGCAAGGGTAAGCAATCAAACCGGGGCGGTGCGCAAGGTCACAATCCGGATCGTTTGAATTACTTATTGAATCAACCTTGTCCGAAGCATGGGACAAAGGAGGCACCAGCGAACCACCTCTGGAAGGATTGTTATATTATGCAGGAGTTCAAAACTCTAATGCTTTCGGTATGATCAAGGGCCCGCAGCGGTTCGTGGTCCGCCCGGGTTCTGATGGAGGAAATTCGGCCCAGGTTCGATGGTAATCCGGGCGGCAAGGCAATCGAGCAATCGTAACAATCGAACCAAGGGGTTACAATCAACAAGCAGCAGCAGTTGGGTTATCAAAGTAATCCAGCAGTTGAGCGGTGGGCAGTACCATGTCTTTACCACCAGCTTGGACAAGCGAGACCGAAAACTTGAAGCGGGCGGTCGGTGTTGTTGAACCGGCCACGCCGCATTACTGCTACTTGGTGGTCGAGCAGCCTATCGTATGGAGCAGAGAGGATCATCCTCCCGGGTTTACAATCCGGGTCAGCTAGCCCTAGTGGTGGCACCTCGGTAGGAGGATACAAGTTTACCAAGGTGCTTAAGGATGGAGGGAGCAGCATCAACATCACGTACTACGAGACCTTCCGGCGTATGGGGTTAGCGGATAGGCATCTCGGGCCGCCCAAAGACAGATGTTTCACGGTGTGGTGCACAGCAAGTCAAGATACCGGTCGGTAAGATTGCTCTGGAGGTGGCCTTTGGGGATGAACATGACTCGGATCGGAAGCGTTGACGTTTGAGGTGGTGAAAATTCAAAGCCCTTACCACGCCTGTTTGGGCGGCGGCTTATGCTAAGTTTATGGCACGGCCTTGTTATGTTTATTTACAGCTGAAAATGCCGGGTCACAAAGGGACGATAACGGTTCATGGGAGCCGCGGATTGCGTTGGAGTGCGAGGAAGGTGATGCAGCTTATGCGAGTCGGTTTGTGCCACCAAGAGTTAAAGTATTATAAAGACAATGTTGATCCGGCGGATATGACCCGTTGAAGAAGCCAACTACAGAGCACGATCCGGATTGAAGTTTAAGTCGGTGGTGAGACTAAACTTGTTGATTTTGTGCCCGGCGATTCGTCCAAGCAGTTCACCATCAGTGCTAACTTGGATCCTAAATAGGAAAGCGCGCTCATCGAGTTCATCCGTGAGAATCGGGACATTTTTGCATGGAAACCTTCTGACATGCCAGGTGTACCGAGGGAACTCGCTGAGCACACTCTTAATGTTGATCCCAAGTACAGACCGGTAAAGCAGTTTCTTCGCCGGTTTAACGAGGAAAGGCGCAAGGCCATTGGAGAGGAGGTTGCGTGCTCTTAGCGGCAGGGTTTATCGTTGAAGTTTTCCATCCAGAGTGGCTTGCTAATCCGGTGTTGGTCCTTAAGAAGAATGGCACTTGGCGCATGTGTGTGGATTACACAGATCTTAACAAAGCTTGTCCAGCAGATCCTTTCGCCCTCCCCCGCATTGATCAGATTATTGATGCTACGGCGGGTTGTGAGCGTTTGAGCTTTTTGGATGCATATTCCGGATATCATCATATTAAGATGGCAGTTAAGGACCAGGATAAGACGGCGTTTATCACCCCTTTTGGAGCCTTCTGCTATGTATCTATGCCTTTTGGGCTCAAGAGATCCCAAGCAACTTATCAACGTTGCGTACAGAATTGCTTGCATGAACAGATCGGCCGTAATGTGCATGCTTATGTGGATGATATTGTGGTTAAGTCAAGGAGGAAGGAAACGTTGATTGAGGATCTAAAGGAAACTTTTGACAACTTGCGGGTGTACAAGATGATGCTCAACCCGCTAAGTGTGTCTTCGTGTTCGGCGGAGCAAGTTATTGGGTTTTCTTGTGTCCAACAGGGGATTGAAGCTAATCCGGATAAAATTACAGCTATCACCTCCTTGGCTAAGCCGAAGTGCATCAATGATGTCCAGCGATTGGCGGGTCGGATTGCGCTAAGCCGGTTTATCACCGCCTAGGAGAGAAGGCCATTCCTTTGTACCAGATCTTTGAAGAAGACGGATCAGTTTATGCGAGTTCACCCCGATGAAGCATTGGAGGACTTAAAGCGGCGGTTAGCCAACCGCCCGTTCTCGCCGCTCCCATTGACAAGGAGCCGCTTACATTATATGTTTTGCTAATGCCGGGCAGTCGGCGTAGCCATTGTGGTGGAACGGAAGGAGGCAGGAAGGAGTATCCGGTTCAACGGCGGTTTATTACATCAGCGAGGTCCTCATTGAGTCTAAGCAAAGATATCCGCATTGGCGTAAGCTGGTATATGGAGTTTTTATGGCAAGCGGAAGCTGAAGCAATATTTTCAGGGCACCCCATCACGGTGGTCGATTCAGCTCCTTAGGCGATATCATACGAACCGGAAGCGATCGGCGGATTGCTAAGTGGGCTATAGAACTTGGGCGCACGGTTTAAGGTATGTGCCTCGGACGGCGGTAAAATCTCGAGCACTTGTGGATTTCATTAATGATTGGGACGGAGTTGCAAGCGCTGAAGAAAAGCGGATCATACCTATTGGACCATCCACTTTGATGGGTCCAGCAATTGGAGGGCTCGGGGCTGGAGTCGTATTAACTTCCCCGCGAGGTGACAAGTTTTGTTACGTTCTCCGCTTAATGTTCCCTTGTACTAACAATGCAGCTGAGTATGAAGCTTTGCTCCATGGTCTTCGGATGGCTAAGGAGATGAATCTCAGCCGGGTTAAATGCTTTGGCGACTCGGACTTGGTGGCCCAGCAAGTATCAGGTACTTGGGACTCCAAAGATCCACTCATGGCTGCGTACCGTCGGGAGGTGGATGTTGTTGCAGGACACTTTAAAGGATATCAGGTGGACCATGTGGATCGTCGGAAGAACGAAGCGGCTGATGCTCTAAGCCGGCTGGGCTCTCAACGTAAACCGGTCCCGCCCAATGTCTTCCTTGATGTACTGCACAATCCGTCAGTTAAGCTTCCTGATGAAGTAGATTTGGCTATTCCCGATCCGGAGGCTCAGTTGGTGGCAGCCTTGCATGTCATTCCGGATTGGACTCCCTTATTTGGCATACATGAACTGGGGCGAGTTACCAGAAGATGAGACGTTGGCCCGACAGATAGTTCGGCGGTCTAAGTCTATGACCATATATAATGGCGAGTTGCATCATTGCAGCGTGTCAGGGGCGTTTCAGCGTTGTGTGTCCCCTGAGGAAGGCCGTGAGATATTGCGTGAGATCCATGAAGGGGACTGTGGTCACCACGCCGGTTCAAAATCCTTGGTGGCCAAAGCGCCCGCCACGGTTTCTATTGGTTGACCGCCCATGCCGATGCGAGAAGATCTGGTGGTCGACGATGTGATGGTTGCCAAAAGTTTTCCAGACGTGCTCATGTACCGCCCAAGAATTGAGGATGATTCCAATTACTTGGCCATTTTGCGACTTGGGGCTGGATATGGTTGGACCTTTCAAAAGTTCCAAGGACAAGAAGACCCACTGTTGGTGGCGGTCGATAAATTTACAAAGTGGGTCGAGGCGAGCACGTTAGCAAGTGTGATGCGCCACGGCGGTTCAGTTCATAAAAGGGTGATCTTCGGTTTGGGTTTCCACAAGTATCATCACGGACAATGGCACCAATTTGTCCAAGGGAGCCATGAAGGAGTTTTGTGAGCGAGAGCACATCCGGCAGCGTTTCTTGATGGCCCACCCGCAGTCCTAATGGTCAAGCGAAGCGAGCTAATCGGGAGATCTTGAGAGGTATCAAACCCCGCTTATGGTCCCTTTAGAGAGGACGCCGGGTTGTTGGGTAGAAGAGCTACCATCGTGATATGGAGTATCAATACTACCCCTAACAGATCCACCGGATACACACCGTTCTTTATGGTCTATGGGCGGAGGCGGTCCTTCCTGCGATATCCGTCATGACTCGCCGTGTGGCAGCCTATGTTGAGGCCGATAGCGAGGCAGCACGGCGGGACGCTTTGGATCGATTGGATGAAGAGCGAGATATGGCGGCTGCTCGTTCGGCGATTTACCAGCAGGATCTTCGTCGGTATCACGATCGGGCGGTTAGAACAAGAACCTTTCAGAAGGAGACTTGGTGCTTGGCTCATTCAAGACCGACAGATATGCACAAGCTATCCCCACCTTGGGAAGGGCCCTTTGTGGTCAGCAAGAATCTGCACAACGGGTCATACTATCGATTGATGTTCGAGGCGAAAAGACTCATGCACGCCGAAGAGGAGACCAACAGCCGTGGAACATAGCTCATCTTCGCCTTATTATACGAGCCATCGGCTCCACTTATGTACATATTAAGACAATGTATATATTATGAATAAAAGCAATAAACCGGAGCCTCGGCTAAAGCGGGTATCCGTTTTGTACAAAGTTCGGTTTGGGTACATGGAGTTGTTGTCATAAAGCAGCCTCCGGTTTAGCCCTTGATCTTGCTTTTGAAGTTTTATGTCACTTGGGGGCTTGGTGGTGTCCGAACCAATGCAACACCTTTTGATGGGTAAAGCCACCAGATCACTTGGGGACATGGTCACATCTGAACCGGTCACGCCTCTTGGTCGGCCTAAGGCCATAGAATCACTTGGGGGCTTGGTCGAACCCGAACCATTGCCATGCCACTTGATCGGCATAATGCCACGGTTTCAGTTGGGGGCCTGGCTGACTTGAACCATCGCTACACCTTATGGGGAGCTTGGTCCTGTCCGACCATGGTAACACCATCTGATCAGGCTCAGTAAAGCCTTCTTCTTGCAAACGGTTTTATAATTGCCTTTGCTTTCATATTGATTTCATAACTGTTATTTGATTTTATTGGCCTTTTTAAACCGATGACCTCTTTAAACCGGTTCAATCTGTCAATTAATGGAATTTGGTCTATTTTTAATCCGGAGATATTTGTTTGGTTTGATTTTTTCATTAACATCCCATTATGGAGTAACAGGGGCTTGTCATGACCCAACACGGTTTACACGGTAAACCGGCATTATAAACACAGGAGTTGTTTTCTCCTTTGACGGTAATGGTTTATACACCCTCCGCCTCAAGATTGGCTAAGCCAATTGCATGCCCGACGCTGGCAGGTATTCTTTGTATCGCAAAGGTTTGAGCATATACATCAATATTTTCTTATATAAATATATCGGCATCACAAGCCGGCTGGCGACACAAGCCGCCGTGGTGGTTTAAGAATTTGTGATTGCAGGCAAAATGCATTGAAGGTTTCAAACCAAAGTATCAGCACCTCTGCTGTGAAGGTTACTGGTGAGAGAATAAAAGCATGTTCAAAGACAAAGTGCTGGCTATTCTATTACAAAGCCTTCCAAGGCCCGGTTTTTCGCATGGCGTTATGACTAGCAGTTTCTGATGCATCACCCGGCTTGACGGATTAAGCTTCTTCGCCGGGTTGACGTGAGGAAGAGGGGGCGCCTGGCGTCGGTTCAACTTCTTCCTCTTCATCACCCAAAGCCCGGAAGTCATTGGTAGACCAGTCAATCCGGGTTAAGGCCTGAAAGACAGCCTCTTCATTTATAAGCTCAGCCGGATCAACGTCAGGGGCATAAGTGTGCTTACGGATTGGAGGGACAAGGCTCTGCACTTCTGGAATGACAAACTCCACCCTCTTGTTGTTTGCATCATAAAAAGAACGGTGAACCGCCAGGTTGGCTTCTGCTGCCAGTTGACTCGCCAGCGGATGCATCTCCTCTGTTATTCGTTTTAGGGCATCATTGTCAAAGGCTTCGCCGTTCTCTTGAGCGCTGGGGAAACCCTTGGCTATGTCAGCCGGATCAAGATCTGCTATCCACGCCTTGGCGCGAGTTAGAAACGATGAGAGTGCCAGCCCGGGCCGCGGATCGTTTTAACTCTTCAAGCTGCCCCGGAACCATGGACAGCCGATCCAGTGTATCTTTGATCAAGGATGGAGCTGTGTTGTCGTACGATGTGGCACATATGACTCGATGGGCGCTGGTATACAACTGCTCAATCAGCGTGTAAGCGGCCTTGAGTTTCTTCCGCACATCAGAGCCCAGATGAGCAATACGCTTGCCTGCACCAGTTTCAGACAGCTCAGGTTAAACCGGCGGAAAAATCAAAACAGAGGTAATCAGTGCAAAATTTTCTTACCAAAGATGGCAGAGGTCATGGCATGAACTTGGCGCTTTAGTCTGGTAAGCTCTTCAGTTACCGGTTTAAGAGCTGATTCAGCATCTTCCGCCCGTTTTTTCAAACCGGCCTTCTCGGTGTCCCAATTGGCCCGCTCGGATTTATACCACTCCTTCAGCTGTTCCATAGTGGCCAAGGCAGTTTTCAACTCATCCTTGGCCTTGGTGGTTTCTGCTTGTTGAGTTTCCAGGTTGGTACGAAGGTCCTTGAGTTGCACGGTTTGCTGGTATATCTCATTCTGATAACAAAGGGAGCACGTTAGTTGTTTCATTATAAAGTCCCAAGCTCAATACAAATATTCAACTCGGCACTTGGGGGCTAATGGCTAGTTGATCTCAGTTTGCTATGAGGGTACAGAAATTAAGTCCCGGTTTAACTATGCTAAGTTGAACCGACCCTTGGGGGCGACAGTACTGCAGTTTAAAGGCGTATGGTTTCTATGCAAAGTTAAGTATCGGTTTAACTATGCAAAGTTGAACCGACCCTTGGGGGCTACTATGCAGGAAAAGTACAAGAAAGGCATAACTCCTTACCTCATAGCGGTCCTTCATGCGGTTTACCAGACCGGCTTCAAAGTCACGGCTTGTGTAGAGCCGGTTCAGAAAGCCGGAGTGAAGTTCTTGGGTAGAGAGGTTGTCATAAGCTGACAGATCAGTTTTCCCCTTATCTTTGCTCATAGTAGTAGACTCTTCCTTGGCGCTGTGTTTTGTTAAAGCGACCGGTTGGCTAGGAGTGGTGTAGCCAGTGCCCGTCACAATAACATCATCATTTTTGACCGGGCTGGCCGGATTGGCGGTCTTCTTTGGGCTCGGCGGTTCAACAGTTACGACCCGCTCTGTGGCCCGACTCGGTGGAGCAGGATGCGAGGTTTCCACTTGGGCCTCCGGTTCAGTTTCTGGCGGATCAGCAGTGTCGTCTCGGTACAACTCGCCAGAGCTATTTTTAGCGACCTCAGGATTTTCGCCATGCTGCTCCGGGGTCTTCTCCGGATCAACATCCGCAGTAGGGTCAAGGGTTTTCGCTTTTTTGCTCAAGCGAGCCTTGGTGCTGCAATGTTCAGAATTAGAATCAGACAAACCGACCAATGCAAATATAAACCGAATAGGCGGGACAGAAGTATGGTGCTTACCCTGCAGCAACTTTAAGCGGAGGCAATTGCGTGGTTGATGAACCGCCAGAGGAGTTGGAAGAGGCCTGATAATTCGGGTCAGACGGATTGAGAGGACATCGGAAGAAACCTTTTAAGGGATAACGCTTTTCAGGAGAACAAATCACCTCTGGACGACGCTTCCGGGTTGGTGTATCTGGTAAACCGGATGAGGTAATCTGTTGGCCACTGTGCCGGGTCGTACGGCGCTCTTCAGCCTGCTGTTTCTTCAAGGAAAGGTTTGGATTCAAATGAGCACAGAAATGAGATTTTTTCACTTTCCGGACTGTGCGGCGAATTCTTTTAACCGGCATGAGGTCGGATTCGGAAGAAAGAAAGATTACCTCAACATGGTCGGCATGACTGGCTTCAGCATCATCCTGGGAGTTAAAGTTATCAGTAGAAGGAAGAGTAAAAAGGAACAGGCTACAAGCAAGAAGCACAAAGAGGAGAGCCAGTTTAAAGAAGAGAGCCGGTTTGCGGCGACTCCCTCGTGAGGATATCAAGCTTTACCTCAGCTTTTGAGTCTTCGTCTTCCGGCGGATCAGAAGACTCGGCGGTTTTCTTTTTGCCAGCCTTCTTGGTGGTCTTGGACTTTACACGCGGAGCCCGGGCCGGTTTGGTCCGCTTCCAGAAGGAGCTGTTAGCCTAAGAGATAACAAGGATTAATATAGATCAACGAGGCAGTAATGTCAGAAAAGCGGTGAGCAGAGTCTTACCGCAGGCGGTTTGTTGGCAACACAGAATGGGGCCAACCCGGTTTGGCTGCAGACGGAGATCGGTTCATCAAGCATCCTCTTCTGATCTCTGTGACTTCAAGTTCAGTTATTGGTAACTCATAGCGTCTTTGAGGGTCTTGGAGGCTGCGGTGTATTCGTGCATCAATCCGGGCCGGCGGCTTAATGGTGAGATGCCCCAAGAAACCCAGCATCGCACAAGGTCCACACCAGTTAATCCATTGGCCATTAGAGCCCGGAGTTTGATAATCTAAGGCGCAAAATTTTTCCGTTTAGCGGTCAAGCGTAAAGGCAACGGATGATGGTTGCTAAGCGGTGAGGACGGTAACCCGGCAAGGGATTCTCGTTGTCGTGGGCAGTGTTCGGCGAGTAGAACCAGGTTTGATTCCAATCTTTTGGATGGCTATGGTGTTTGGCGTGAGGAAAATCTACTTCCTTCCTTTTACGGATTGAAACGCCGCCCAGCTCCGTGTTAGGACCATCCGAAAATTCTGTACGGCGGTTCGGTGAAAGAAATCCGGAACAGCTCCACAGATGGTTCTTCTTGAAGGTAGACTTCACGAAAACTTGGAAATTGCATATGTTTGACACGAGTTGGACCAATATCCTAGGGATGGAGTTGAAAGCTTGCAAGAACATCCCGGAAGAATTTTGATCCGGCGGGCAGAATCCCGGTCTAAGTCTGCACAAACACAATTACTTCGCCTTCTTGTGGATTGGGAGGGCATTCGGCATCGGAACCCGCCAGATTGAGGACATTTTAGAAGCTAAAGCGCCCGGTGGTGGCGTATCCGTTGAGTTGCGTCTCGGTAACCTTAGACGGACCCAATTGCAAGCTGAGAATTGAGGGGCCATTCGGAAGACTAGACTGCAAAGAAAAAAAAAACGGTTCACCGTTAAGCAGTTCAGCACATTATACAATGTTAAACCGGCGATTGGCAGCCAGTTTCCAATTCCGGTTTAACTGAGGACTAATGGAGTGACGGATTAGCTATCAAAAGTCAAACCGCCAAAAGAGATAGAACTGGAAAATCTACTAAGTGTGGACAGAAACAGATTTCACATGCGAATGAAAGTAATTTAGATCTACCGAAGATTCAGTAAGAAAAATTTCTGCGACCTATGCAAGCCTCATAAAGGGCAGGAAGGTTCGTGCGTCCTAAACCAGAAGATCTGAACAAAATGAAAGATGCACAAGGAGTTAAACTGATGGCGGAGCAGTCGCCGCATAGGATGTATACTACGGTTGAATCATACGGCCATGGCAGGACAGGTATGAAGAAACTAAGATGAGCGCCTATGAACTACGAGATGAGCAGGATCTTGAGATGCGGATCTAGGGTTCAAAAGGGCCTTACCGATCTGTGAACAGCGGAGGGCGCCAAAGTTCTGGTCGGTCGAG